>JBAMBL010002993.1:0-157822 GCA_037043405.1 Drosophila subquinaria
AGCTCAAAGGCAGTCGGGGGTGCCACAGAAATCGCTTTCACTTGAATTTCACTTAAATTTGTATGAAATTTGTTGGGTGCGCAAGATGCAAAAAAGTTTGATCGCACATAATGGTGTCTGGACAGTGGCGCGACCAGCCACATGTGTTGTGAAAAACGCTTTTTACAACAATGAAGGAACATACAGAAATGATCGGCTTGGCAGGAGACAGATTTCTACGCGCTGAAGTCATAGGCGAGGTGAAGGTAAAAATGGATCGCTTCCCGATTGTCATGAGCAATGTTCTTCATGTGCCAAAAATGATTGAACATTTTATGTCGGTCAGTCAATGCGTGTCAAAAGGCAATGATGTGCATTTTGATTAGAAGCGTGCAAAAATCATTCAACAAGGCGAATGCATTTTAGAGGCTGACAAGGAGTACCGAATGGTCGGTTACTCAAGGACTGCCAAAAGGCTGTCGTGCTTACGATCCGAGCTGTGGACAAATCATCGAGAAGAGAGATGTGCTTTTTGATGAACAAGGTCACGCTAATCTAGGACAAATGGAGAAGTCAGTCTTTGATGTCAACGTCGGCATAAACAATGACATAAGATCACACGACGAAGACAACGTCGGCATAAAAAATGTTCAAGGCCCAGACGACGAAGTCAACGTCGGCTAAACAATGACAGCATTTGCAGCGAGGGCTTTCTAAGTGCTGTGGAAGAGTAGCGTGTTGGGCCAGGCAGGCCAAAGTTATAAGCACGGGCAAACGTGGTCGCCCCAGGAAGCAGTATAACATGCTTGGAGCTGCATTAACTGGAGAAGTAACAATTCCTGTGACCTACGAAGATGCAATTGCCTGCACCGATGCAGAATTGTGGCGTGAGCCTTTGGAGAAAGAATACAAGGCTTAGATTAAGAATCAAACGTGGCAGCTAACAGACTTTCAAGACGGTCAGCGAGCTATAGGAAGCAAATGGGTCTACAGCATCAAACGCTATAAAGCACGGCTTGTAGCAAAGGGATGTACACAAGAGTACGGAGTCAACTATACGGAGACGTTCTCACCGGTATGCAGACTGGAAAGCAAACGTCTAATATTGGCTTTAGCAGTGGAGCTAAATTTGTACCTACATCAGATGGATGTGTGCACCGCCTATCTCAACAATGATCCGACAAAGCAACCATGTGGCTACAAGGATGTTAATCAGCCAAGAAAGGAGTTGCTGAAGAAAGCGATCTACGTATTGAAACAAGCAAGAAGCGAATGGAACGCAAAATTCGACGCAGTGTTACGCAAGATTGGCTTTGTTCCGTGTACAAATGAACCCTGTTTGTATAAGAATGAGAATATGGATAATCTGGCATTAATACTGGTCTACGTGGATGATCTGATTATCTCCTGTCAGGATAAGAACGATTTACTTAACATCAAGGCAAAGATTTTAAAATCGTTTGAATGTGTGGACAAAGGACCATTGCGGATATTTCTGGGTATCGAAGTACAGCGGGAAGGTGATCTAGGCGACCTCACAGTGTGCCAGACGCAACACATTCGGGAGTTCCTGAAATGTTGAGAAATGCAGATCAACGGCTACTCCACTAGAACCAGGTCATCAGGTGGCTTGTCGTAACAATGAATGCTAGAAGGTGGACGTTACTTCGTATCAATAAATTATTGGCGAATTGATGTGGATTGGGCTGTCAACGAGACCAGACATTATACACTCAGAAACTACTGAAAAATTTTTTTGCATCCCAACATTTTTTTTTTTAAATCGAGGATAAAATTTAAAAAAGTTGATTTTTACAAAAACTAACAAATTTTCGAATATTTTCAATATATTCAAATTATGAGTTGATATTACTTTAGTTTTCTGCATATACTTCTGATTAGGTTTGTATTTTAGTTAGTTGTAATTGAAGCTTTTGATTAAAGTTGCTTTTTGTGCTGGTTGAAATAAGCTGTGAGCCACTGTAGATGCCGACTGAGCTGGCGACCAGACAAATCGCAAATCGTTCACGGGATACACTTTCTATCTGGCTGGAGGTCCTATTTCTTAGAAGTCCGAGAAGCAACAAAGTGGGGCTCTCAGCAGTCAACGGCATGTAAAGAGGCTATCGTTTTGCGAAGACTGATAGTGGAAATCGGCTGCGGCAATTTGGAGACACCAACATTTTTGTATGGCGACAAATTGAGCGAGCAGCAACTGCCAGAAAACCCAGTACATCACTCGAGAGCGAAACACATCGACATAAGGCATCACTTTGTACGTGATGTAATTACATGTCTCTACTGACAAGATGGTAGCAGACATATTAACAAACAAGGAGCTCCGCCCCCTGGTCGCTTCGCTCGCCTACCCCCGGGTCGCTTCGCTCGCGGGGATGTGCGGTTACAGTCGAGTTTGCTCGACTGTAAGATATCCTGTGCCAGTCTCCATAAAATAGAGTATTGGTTATGATAGAATTAGTAATATGTATGTAAATATATAAAATATAAATATATAACGCTCGAATTTGCTTTATGATATAGTAGTCAGCTTTTAACCAAATCTGGTCAAAATGTATGGGACCATACCGTACGCATATTCTGTCAGTTTGGTTGAGATATCTCAAACCACCAAAAAGTTGTTCATACTGAGACTTGATTTTCGACTGATCGTTCCTATGGCAGCTACTTACATATATGAAACAGTGGTCCGATCCAAATTTAAAAACAAACTGGATCTGCGTCCGGTAACCAAACCAACCTACACACCAAAATCGCCAAATGCACATTTGGCGTCATACAAAACTAATCGTAACTTAAACACTAATGAATATTTTAACGCATAATTTTGCACAGTAAGTATAAGCATTTCTTCCAATCGGAATCTCAAAAAAATTTTTAAATTAAAATTTCACGGTACTTTTTGCCTACAGTAGAATGTATTATTCGTAATTAATTATAAACATTTAGGGTGTTCACTTGACCCTAGCAGCAAGCTTGCCACGAGAACAGCGCTTTATGTGGAAAGCATTGCCAATAACCACAGTGGGCAGCTTTTTATTTACATTTTGTTGAATATGTTCAACGCGTTGCACGTAAAGCGCTGTTCTCGCACTAAAATGTCTCAATTGTTCAGACCAAATAAAACTCACTGTTTTGCGCAGTGCCGAATGCAAAAATTTTGTTTAAAATAATTTATGTGTAAAACTTAATATTATTCGTCACAAATATGGATATCAGAAATTTTGGGGCATGAAAATGTTTTCGTCACTAGATTTGTGTACTTAATAAGATCAGGACCAAAAAAATATTAAAGATTTAATTGCTCAAACTTAATCTTTACGATATTCTTGCAGCGCACACTGGGGTGAGAGACCCCAAAAACGACGATTAATTCAACCGTCCAAAAATTTGACCATATTATAATTTTTTATTTTTTATTGGATCAATAAAAGTACAAATCAATAACTTTAGAGTATTCCGTAGAGTATATTTTTTTTTTTAATTTTTTTTTTTTCAGACAATTTTCCTAATATTCGATTTTTTTTACAGCAAAAAAAGCAATTCCATAGTTTTCAACACTGAAATTTTCCCTTATCTATTATATACCCATGTAGACTATATTCATAAAGAACAATAAGAATCGGTTGACTATATTATATATCTGCCATAAAAATGAATTAACATTTTTTTTTTTTAGAAATAAAAACGGTCATATATGTATGTACAATCCAAAGTTTATTAATGATAACAAAAATTATAAATCAAAAAATTTTAAATAATATATACATTAATCGGACTCGATATAATTTTCGCTTTCCTCTTCTTTGAATTTGCAAGATCTAAAATAGTGTTCGTAAAAATGCAATGATATAGGTCAGCTAAAATCTTTTGTAACATATGTTGAAACACCCTAGCTAAAGACGAGAAACACAATTAAAAGCATACTATTTATTACAAATTTAATAGACATATATATTTTATCTAATGACGTGGATCACAATTAGACGTTCACTGTTTATAAGAGTACACTATTATATACGCTTTACTTCGCTTTCCATTTATTAATAAAATAAATTTAATAATTAAAGCTGAGCTCAAAGTTAATCTCTAACTTTGTTTTGCTAATTGCAATTGACAGACAGCTTACAGCTGACCAAAACAGCTGACAAACACAGCTGACCGAAACATCTGACCACTTAGAAATGAAAAAGTAACTCTGTTTTGTGATTTTCCGCGCAACTTTTAATTCAAATAACTCTCTTGGGGCAGAACGGGGCGCAAAACCCCTTGGAGGGCACTAAGACAGATATGTTAAAAATTTAATAAAGAAAGAATGGAGAATGGAATGGAATGAAGCAACTTTTGCCTATCTAAATATAAAAATACCTCTAATTTCAGAGGTACTTTTTACTTTAATTTTTTCCATATAATTACTAAAAATTTTCGATTCAAAAAATTTACGAAAATTGTTAAGGATTCAAATTTATTGTTTCCATTTTCAAAAATTCTTTTTTGTTAATTTTTTACGTGAAATTCGTCATCAAAAGTGACAAAAAATATAATTTTTTCGTATTTCAAAAAACGAAAACACAAAGTTTCAACTTTGGCGTCACATTACAGGGTTTCTAATAGACATAGAGCCATAATTTATTCACTCCAGAATGCAGAATTTCATCTACTTTGACCACATATTAATTTGATTCTGCAACTCCAAAATTTGTATTTTGAATTAATCGTCACTTTTGGGGTCTCTCACCCCAGTGTGCAGCGTATCAAAGCTTAGCCATAATTGACTTCCGAGGGAGCTCATCAGTGTGTCAAATGGACAGCTCGATCAAAGGGAAAGCTGATTATGCCAGAAACACAAAAGCCGTTGACAATAGATAAACCTTTGACTTAACTCCCTCCAGTCTTCGACCCTCGCCACACTCCCACTGGCTGCAGTTCCTCTCCAGCTGCAACTAGACAATGGCCAAGTTCTGAGTAAGGCGGACATGTGTGTGCTGCTATTGGCGTCGCAAGTGGGCGTTTAGGGGCGTGGCTGGCTTGTAATAACTCACGCCTTTTGACACAGATTAAACCGGCATAAAGACAATGCCAGATAGCAAGCAAAGAAGCAGAGGCAGAGGCAGAGAGAGAGAGAGAGAGAGAGAGAGAGAGAGAGAGAAAGAGAGAGGGGAAGAGAGCTAGAGGAAGGCAGACGACAAAAAGGGAACACGGCAATGAGAACATTGACGATGACGAGAACAAAAGCAAACTTGGTCAAAGGATTTTATGACCCTTCTCGGTAAGTGTATGTAAATGTGTGTGTGTGCGTCCATGTGAATGTGAGAAAGTATGTGTGTATGCAGCTTGTGTAAATGTTATCCTTTATTGTTTGCCAGACTCTGGCATGCAGCCTGCACATGTCACTAGGCGAGACTGCTCCAAGTTTCCCTTCCCGATGCTTGGCTAGAGCATCGCTGCATTCATTGTAAGTGACAGCTTCCATTGTCCTCCGAATGCAGCAACTTCTGCCGCGTTTGCCGGATGCATTTTTCGGCTTTTTCGGCGTCATGTTGTGCACGCCCGTCGAACTAACTGGATAACGGATAAAACATATCCAGCCATGAGTCAAACCTGCAGCTCCAACTCCAGTTCCAGATCCAGATCTCATAAATATCTGGCAACTCATGTATAATCGACCCGACACATAGTGGGAAAATTGCATTATCTATTTGCTTACATTGGAAAGCTGCGAGTATTCAATAAAAACATATTCGATGAGCAAACTTTCGTTAAATATGTTTATAAATTTTCTATTCTGGATTTCTTTCGGCATTTTGCGCAATTACGCCCTCTTTTGTATACATTTTAGTTGTCAATCAGCTGTTCGCCCAGGCTGTCAGCTTTTCACGAAATATAAAGCTAATCAGTGTGCAAAAAGGGTCGTTCCATCAACTGATTTAGATTTGGTTAGAAATAGTCTACAGCAAATCTAAAACGGTTCCCGGAATACCATTAGTATTTGCCGGGTAATCGCATATCAAGCCACTGCCTTAAAATGAGGCACGCAACACGTCTGTTTGAACTCATAATTTATTCAATAATATTCATATTCAAAAAGATGCTTTTAATCAAAAAAAATTATAACAACGAATAGTGATTAGCCTATAAACATATCTAATCACGTTATACACTTTACAAGCATAAATTCCTGACTCCCCATCCGTTCAGCACTGAGATCACATTCTCGTATGAGAACTAAAAATGTGCAGATCTATTTCTATTTTCACTTTTTTTTTAATTATCAATCTAACAACTTTGAATTTTTTATAAATGTCCGACGCATTAACCTGCCAAATTTCCATCTTTGTTGTAATGCTGAAAGCTTTTCGGCATAACAGTGCTGCATAAAGTTAAGAGCAAATGAGCTGTTTGTGCAAATAGAATTGACAAGAAAAAAAATTGAAAAATTTTAAAATGTTTTTGCAAGCTTGTAGAAATATCAATTGCAGGTCAAATTGCATTAAATTAAACACAAATTGAAGAAAACTTGTTATAGATCAAATTATAAACCTCAGCTGGAAGATATGCAACGCGTTTTACTCATAAATAAATGATGTCATTATGCATATATTGTAGATGTCTTAGAAAGGGTATTTATTTGTTGGCAGCCGGAAAAAAATGTTTGTTCTTGCCTTTCGGTTGTTATGCCCGATGTATGCAATGTGTGCAATGTTTGTTATTAATTAAATAGATGAATGAGTCTAGGTTTTTATTGTTGTTGCTGATGCTGCTGACTCTGGAGTTGTTGTTGTTGTTTTTATAGTCGTTGTTGCTGTCTCAGTAAACACAGAACCACAACGCATAGTAGTTGTACAATAAATAAAATAGAGTTGAATGACTTGCATGCTTTTGACAAACACTGAAACAGTCACCCATACAGCCGAAAACAAACACACACACATAGTTGACACACACACACACACACACTTCACACACAAATGGGACAAAGACAGTTGTAGGGCTTGGTTTGGTTTTGGTTTTAAGCAATATGTCAAGGCAATTTCAACTGCAGCTCGCGCTACTGACCCAACTCGATGCCAAAGCAAACTTGGCTAACGACTACAATAACAACAACTACAATATTTGTTTAGTTCTTCGACTACTGCGGGGCTACAGTGCGTATGCGCAATATATTTGAAATCAAATTTATGACCAGCAACATTACAAATGATGCGCCGCTTCGTTCACAGCTCGAATAAAGCTTCGTATTTATTTGCATTCCATTTTGCAAAGCTCAAGTTATCATTCAACAAACGAGCTCACAGCTTGACAGATGTAAATGTATTTAAAGTTACGGAAAACCGAACTAAGGATTAGTGAAATTTCTTTAGAGATTCATTAAGTGATGACTAAAGATTAATAAAAACCAAATAAAATATTAAATCAAATTGAAGAAAATCTCAGAGCAGTTGACCAAATTATTTAAAAAAAAAAGGAAAAATGAATTAAGTTTATAATTAAAATAAATAATAAATAAATTTACATTTAAGCCCGAAAGAATAAATAGAATATAAATATTTAAAGGCTTTACTCATCAAATTGATGAGTAGAAAGTAAAATTAGTTAAATATGTAAAAGATTAATTGGTTTTTTTTTTTTTAATATTTAAGAATATTTATAAGTTTTAATTATATTCTAATCTCAATGTTATCTTAATCTTTCAAGAACTCCATAAGTAAATAATTTTGATATCAATTTTTCTTAAGTATTTTTGGAAACTTATATTTTATCCCATAATCTGAATTTCATATGGGACATATTTGTGGAATAAATTCGAAAATATGTTAGTATAATAAATAATTTTAACATTAAATCTTTCAATATCATACTATTGGTATAACAAATTTAGAACGTTAAATAAAAAAAAATGGTAAGAGAAATTGTTAAGTAATTCCGCTCGGATTACCAAAGGTAAATAGCTGAAAACAATTTTAAAAAAGAGTATTTAGTTTTCATAATAAATAAAATAGTACTTTGTTTTTCTGTATTCCTTACAACATTACATTTGTTGCTACCTGTGCTTTGCGCTTTTGTCGCATTTTTGCTGTAGCCGTAGCATAACATAACATAAATTTGCCTCTAAATGCATAGAATAAAGGGAAAATTCTATGCATTTTATATGACGCGACTGCCAGTTGCCATATACTCCAACTCCAACTCTCTTCCTGCTCTGTGCTCTCCTCTATGGTATAACTAGAAGTACTACGTATGCAGATCTATGTTGCATTTGGTGCAAAATGCATTCGGGCATCTTTGAACATGCCGTAACGCAGATACTCCCACATCTGGTTACATGATATCTCGTCACTGACATTTGCAATGCTCTAGCTCTGTTAATGCCACCTGCCCCCCACACGCTCCTCTCAGCCCACGAGGGGGGAGCGAGTGCTCCCTTATCCAAATGTGCACTCAGCACGCCCTCATTTGATTCGAAAAAGGGGAAAAAAAGAAGAGTTCAACATGTAAATAGGTTGGATGCGAGTACAGTAACTGGCAACTAGGGATAGAAACTGGTTATCCGGCGTGGTTGGTGGTCCACATGCATAAAACATGTAACGCCCTCCAGAGATGGCGAATTTGTCAGCATGCACATCGCTGGCACAAGGTGCGTGTCCTGCGTGTCCTGCGGATTTTCGAACGATTCGCAAAGTGCACAAGGAACTAGAGGCGAATGCCACTGCCACTTCCACTTCCGTCTCGTTTTCAATAAAAACTCACAAAACAATTTTAATAAACAAAAGAAATAATTTTCAATGCACTTTGTTGTTGTACTCATTGTTGTTGCCGGAGGAAAGCAACAAATAGCCAAGCGAGACACATGCGCCCACATTTTTGATATTCCCAGAAAGACACACAGACACAGATCCAGTGGAAGACAGGTCTCTGAAGAGACAGGGGCAACACAGGGGGACTACGTTTCACATAGTTGCCAGCAAAAGTTACTTTCGAGTCTCCTCGTTCATGACAAACTTTTAGTGCCAGTCAAACCAACACGACACAATAAATACAACAAATAAAATGGGAAAACGACAAAATGCAGTAAAAATGTGTAAATAAAGGATGATGATAGATGACCTCTAGCATACACTGTAGATCTAGATGAGATGTGAAACATTTTCTAAAATACATCAACAATTAATTGTATTATCTTGCTTTTGTCAGTAATCATTTTCATAATGCTTGAATGTTTAGTATTTCGATAAATAATTGAAGATGATTTGTTGAACTCAAGCAATAATTACATGTTTTAAATTGCTCTTGTAAACCAAACATTTCCTCCAAAATTTGTACTGAGCTTTATCTGGGCCTTACCATCTCTGAGACTTTTTCTGATGCAGACCAAGGAAATATTTACCTGTAATTCAATTGCACAAATTAAATATCCCCTCGACCAGTGCATGAAATTCAAATAAGTAAATGAATTTATAAATTAACAATAATCGGAACTGACCTTTCCATAGACAGCTATTGAACTGCTTGACCATTGCCAATTTCGGCCTTAAGGTAAGATACGAGCGTAAAAGTTGTAGATAAAAAGTATAATTATAATATTTATAAACAATCTCTCTTCTTGAGGCTATGCACATCTAAAATATGCATTTTAGTCATTATTTTAGAAATACATGATTAAACGAATGATAACATAATTTAAGTACTTAAAATATAATTCTAAAATTCTGAATTAAAGTTTGCGTTTCTTACGAAAAATAAAAGCTATTTATTATTTCTGTATAGACCTTGCAAATCGTTGCAAATCTATAATTAATATCTTTTAACAATATTTGTGTTCAATTTGAAATTATTACTTGTTTATTTGCTGAATAACTGATTTTCTTAGCCTTGTCGCTTTTCTCTGTCTGTCATTTGAAAACCCCTTTAGTATAGTATGTACATACATATATAAGACGGTATCATGTCATTCAGCAGGTGCTGGTACTGATTACTGATCCATTAGTAATCCATTGTGTTTTTCAGGGTCTCCCAATAAAAAAAGTTGAAAGTGTTTTACATACCAATAGCTAATATGCCTTCCACGCTTTCGGTAGACCATCCCCCCCGCTCGCCGAACTGTCACCCTACGAGACGGCATTGAAAAAAATTACCGAACTATGGGAAGCTGCTTCGACATTGCTTCGGTTGGATTGCAGGGGTCGGAGGTCATAGGGTTTGGTAGTTTCAACTAGTTCTGTTTCGAAATTGGCTTATTTGGTATTTTTATGCGCCACATACACACACACACAAATACACATATTCATATACAGGGTGTCCTTGTACTGTTGGCCTTTGTTTTGTAATTGTTTTGAAAAGGGTTGGGCAACAGTAGGCGGTAAAAGTTAACGTCGTTGTTATTGTTGCGATCCCGACGAAGCAGCAGCAGCAGTTGCATGAGAAAGGGGAAGAGGAGGGGCAACAAAAGGAGAAGGACGAGCAGGAGGAGCAGCAGCAACAGAAGGACGACGTCGTGGACGCGCACAACGACATTAGCGGCAACTGTTTTGAGTGCTCCTTCCGTTGTCGGTCCATTCTTTATAGTCGAGTACTACTCCCCCCTCCCCTGCCCCAATGGTTCCCCCCTCCCTCGTCTGACCGAGCATCCTTCCGTCCCGCTCGTCTGCTGGCTTTCAAGTGGCATTCGAGTGGCAGCCATTGTGCACATTATGACGGAACTTTGTGTCGCAAAATGCAAATATTTGAAAGGTAATTGAATTTGAACTTTCCCGCTCGAGGTTGCCCATAGTTCTCCCGGCGCTGTTGTGTTAGTTGTGCTCGGTATTGGGTTTGGTATTGGGCTCGGGATTGGTTTGCTTTCATTTGGTTTGCTACCAAAGCCAGGGCCAGAATCAGCGACAGGCCCCGGAGGCGTGGTTTACCTTTAAAGTTTCGATAGCGCGCTTAAAGCGCTTCTCTCAAATATTTGCCAATCGGTTTACATGCTTTATTTACATGAGCCAAATGGTCAACACGACTGCACAACAAACCAAACTGAAATGCTCTCTCTCACTCTTAGCCCCTATCTCTCTCTCTCTCTCTGTCTCGCTCTCGTTCGGTGTTTGCCAAGCAAATTATACTGAATTTACACTGGCAACAACAATAACAATTGGCATATTTTCGAGTCCAAGGGCAACAACAATTTTCAATGGCATAAAATGAGCATGCAGTCACCACGCCCCCATTCCCCCATCCACCCCCTCTCGCCACCCACCGAATGAATGTCAGTCTTTGTCCTGGCCATGCCGCAGGTGCATTGAACAATAAATTTTGTTGAAAATAAACAATTATCTAGACAAGAAAGACTTTGTTTTGGCATTTCAGGGCCCCGAGTGAGTAAAAAACTCATATTCATGCCATAGGCTTTATTTAAGGCTTAAAATTCCGAAAATCCTTCAAGGCAATGTAAGTTTGATGGTTTGATTAGTTAATTTATTTATTACATTTTCATTCTGTGTATTTTTAGAAGCCTATAGTACATTTATTATTTGGAACTGACGCTGTGTTAGCATACTGATTATTATCGTAATTGAACACACGATTTTCCGCGAAGATTTTTCAGTTAAAAGTGTCGCGTCTGTAATTCGATCAACTTGTTTAAATCTAGCTAAATACTACTTTATTCCCAGAATAATTTGTAATAGGATATACATGGGATTATTACAGTAAAATTTATTCATAACTTATAGGATTAATGTGCAATCATAACCATAATTCATGATTTCATCTGTAACAACGACTTTAAGCAACGATATCAATCGATACTTTGATGTGTTTTTTTAAGGCAAACTTTTTGATTTATTTTGATCATATTTGTGATAATTACTGTCTCGTCTGGCGCCATTTTTATCTGACAAAATCGAGGGGCGTAATCTAATTGGGCTCTTGTAAAATTGACAGCTGAGTTGACGGGTTGGGTTGCCTTTGAGCGACAATGTCGCGTAGTTTTAATGGCTTTGAATATGTTGTGTGTGGGAATGCGCATTTGTGTGTCGGTGTGTGTGTGTGTGTGTGCGTTTGTGTGGCAGATGTGGCAAGTGGCACTCCAAATGGCGACACATTAGTCAAAACATCGACAATGTCTGGCTGGGACATCATCCATTGCGAGTCTCTCGCTGCGTCATTCAAAAATTTTTATTCAATATTTTGCTGGCTCTTTTTTGGACTTCGTCCGACAGAAAGCAATTGCAGTACGCACATTCATCTATATGTAGGATGTCGTGCCACGCCCACTCATCCTCCACTCATCCTCCACTCAACCAACAATCAAAGCGTTGAGCATCGCTAGATTGCAATTAAAATCGATTTTCTACTTTGATCGGCGCACTTTGATTACGAAAGCTGTCTGCCACCATCGACCACGTCCCCATCGACCATCTCCCCAAAAAACGCGTTAAATGCCAGCAAACCCCTCCCCCTGCCCTGCAGCCCCTCGCCCCCCTAGTAAACTCTCATGTGTTGACGTCTATTGTCGATTTGTGTCTGTCAACGTCTGAGCAGGCAACGTTACACGGCTTTTTTGGTCGACGCTTCAAACAAATTTTAATGAAATTAGAAATTTGCACGCATCGAAAGCGTCAAACTGAAAGCGAATCCAGCGAGAGTGAAAGAGAGAGAAAGATCAACAGAAAAAGAGAGAGGGAGAGAGAGAAAGAGCGAGCTTGACCGAACTGACGGTTCCTCGCTCAGCTTGTCGCAGCCTCATTACATGTCAATTGCAAACATTTTGTGACTTTGATTGCCGTCGACATCGGCTCCTCCCCCTCCTCCTCTTTGTCCTCCTCGGTTGCCATGGATTCATTCTCTGTTACTTTTAATCAAAGGCCAGTTCCTGTCCGTCCATCCAAAATCCGCAGCTCAACTTTGACGTTAAATGAGATTGTCACCAAAGTACATACTCTGCACAGAGAAAAAAGTCACACTCAAATTATGTTCGAACGAACTCGAATTAAGTTTTTCATTCATACTCGAATACTGAAAATGTGAACAAAAATTCTATAACCAAGTACCAGCAATCTTTAGATAAGAACAACGGATCTTAAATCAAGTAAAGCTCTACAATTACTAGAGATGAGTACCAAAATTCTAGTATTTATAAGTTCGAGATGCAGGTTCAATCTCAGTGAGAAATCAAGTTCGAAATGTGGCGTTGAAGTACAAAGCACTTGATGTACTTGTATGTATGCTTGATTGCACATTGATAGTGCAGATTCTAAATGAAAAATTGTGAACTTAAAAATTAATCATTTTATCATAAACTGGAGTAAGGACTTTAAATGTACGAATATTGTTAGATCCGATGCTGCTCAGCAACTAACCGATACCTTCAATTAATTTAAGGCTAACAATACCGCAATCATGCATATAGCTGCTGTTTAAAAAGTCACGAGACATGAAAGGTTTCGTTGTCTTTCAATTTCAGTATCCGAATAACTGCCAAATTCCTTAACCACCCCAACTGAAGAAAAATACGATGCTACCAAGGATGCTTTTTATGCGGATCTCGACCGAGTATGTCAAGAAGCTGCAATCACGCGAAAATTTGCATGTTGTAATGTAACTTGTACGTATGCATGTGTATGCGTTTATAAATAAGCATTAAAACCTTTTAAACACTTCTTTTGTACTACATGGGTACTTATTAGATCTAGTCCAAATTATGGATCAAGTTTTAAATTAAAATTAACGAGATAAAGTACTTGAAAATCGCTTCCGAAAAAAAATCAACATGTAGATTCACAGCAATTTCTCTAGCGTTGTGGGTGTTAGAAGACAAATAATACGTATTTGCACGTTCATACATAGTTGTAATGGTCGCTTGTCGGTAGATATTTTCAGAACAGCCTGAAAGTAGGCAATAGTTTTTTTTTTATCTTATATGTATTTTAATGTTAAATGTACTTTGTTTGTTATGTAGAATTGCTACCGCCATCTAGGGGTGAGGTTTATATTGGGCACAAAACAAATTGAAGATAAATGCACCCAAAAATGAACTTCAAAGATTTGACAGACCCTTGTGAATGCCAAGGATAGGAGAACAGAGATTTCCGGAAAATTAGATTTCTTCTAGGCCCAATCATCTCTTCTCCTCGTGGTCGTCAATGAGTCAAGTTGTGCGTGATTAATTATTAATTAATTCTAATAAAAAATGTAATAAAGATAAAGTGAAAAATATTTAAAGTCATAAAGTGATTGCAGATTGCAAAAGCCTTTCTTGTGAGTATTAATTTCTTTTTCTTCTGTGGTTACTATGTTGATTCTGATTTGTCGTTTTTCATTGCCTTTAAAGTGCACATTAATGGCCACATTGGCAGCTAAGCAACAACAACAACGACCAGAAGAAACAAAAGTAATTAAATTTTCAACACAGTGCCTATTCCAATAAGGGTAAATATTTTAATTAAAAATCCGTTAATTTGTGTAATTTTCCATTAATGTTCGATTTTGGTTTTATTTCAATTTCAAAATCAGAGTCGGCACTTAGGCTTGAATATAAAGCCCTTTTTCTTGGCTTAATGCAGCCACATGTATAAAAGCTTTTACATGAGCTTTTAAACTCAGCAACATTGTGGATTGACTCTTGTGAGGCGATGCAAGCCCACAAATTAGGAGTGGAATAATTTGTGGAAATCTGTGCAGATGCGGCCAACGGAGTATATACATTTGGTTTAAACTCGTTGTGCTCGGCGATCTAGCCCTGATTGTGTGTGCTGCTGTGCCATTTTCTCTGGAAACAACATACCTCAACATAACCCTATGGATGACGTCGCCTGTACAATATGTTTATGTTTGTGAATGTCTTTTAGTGTAAAGTGATTGTTTCTTTTTGATAAATTTTCGGGCCTTCAGCCACTACATGTTGTAACGCAAGATATGTTAATTGTAAATTTGTGTATTTTTGAGCCAAACTGTTGTATTGAAGTTGAGTGTATTGATTGTCAAGGTGGTACTATGTAAATCAAAGAGAATCAAATTAGACAAATACCCCTGCAATTAATGTGTTCAAATCAATAGAATCAATTGGCATGAAGATGCATAATTTGCGAGTACCATAATCATGGTTCAGCATAAATGTTAAATAAATAAAATTTGGTTGTTTATATTTATATATTTTCTATATTAAGCATAAAAGCTTAAAGCTTTTTGTCAGGCCACGCAAGCTCAGCTTAAATTCCACAGCTTTGCAGCAACACACACACACCCACACATATACCAGCTGAGAAAGATCTTTCTACGCGGGAATCATGCTGTAAGTGAGCTTTTGTTCTCTTTAATAATCTAATGCTGCTGCTGTAATCTATTGCGCGCAAAGCTTCTCTTTAGCGCGAGCATTTTTATTGCTGACCTTGTCGAGTCTCTCTTAAAGCTGCTTCACAGCTGTTTAATGCTTTTGCTTATGCAAACTTAAAGATAAATAATTTCAATCTCAAGCATTGCCCAAGACTTGTAATAGATTTTGTTTATATTGCCATATATTAAAATATTTTCAATGAATGGAAAATAATACAATATATATAGCAGTATAATTAAATAAGATGTATAATTAACTATTTATATTTATAGTAATTTTCGTATATTTATATATAATTAAACTTATTATATTTATATGTACGTATATTCATTTATAATCATAAATTAGTACATATTTATACCCAAAAATTATTGCCATCATTCGCAACAAATTTGCGAAGTGAATGTCAAATATGAAATTGTCCTCTTGTTAATAATTTCTCACGTTATGAATATCGTCGTAACTATTGTTAAATATTATTAAAATGTTTATAATGTTTTCTATTTGCTAATTTGTCATTATTTTGGAACCATGCAGCGTTTAGATGAGATAGGCTAGTTGACACAGGACTTCTTTTAGGGATCCTTATATTTCTTTGGCTCTTTAGGATCATGGTTGGGAGGGCGATTGCACAAGTTAAGTGCAAATGTAAAGAAGAAGTCCGTTGTCGATTGTAGATCCCACTACTGTCCCTTTTGTTTCCTCTCTGGTATCCATGGCATCCTTCCTATTCTTTTGATCCCCTTTCCTTTTTCTCTTTCCCCCTTCTCTAAAAATAGTACGCGAAATTAATAAGAAATTATAATAAGGAGCGAAGCAACTTAACGTGAAGGTTTAAATAGTATACCCACACCCATCCGACCAGAAAGTAGCCGATTGCAAGCGCGTACTCCTTCGGACCGTTAAACGAACATCAGCTTCATTGCCCGAAGATTTTCCTTCGTTACTCGTTACAGTTATAATTATTTTATTTGGCGCCCAGACGTGGAGCCAGGTTTAGCGTGCTTGTAAATCATGTAGATTTACAAATCGGAGCAACATGGTATTAAAAATATTATGATGCCCTAGGCTGACCTGACCTCGACTTAAAAAAATGTTTGATTAAGTCAAACAACACCAAACAAGCGATGCATATACATGCATTTGCTTATGACTTTGATATCATTTTGTTCATATCCTTCTATCTTTTCCTCCCTTTCCTCTCATGTCCTTGTTTTGAATACTGAGATGTTGGATGCCTTAATAGTTTCAATATAACTTTAAGCCCCGTCTTACTAATATTCAAAACTCATGTGCTATTGTGAGTTGTTCTGGACCTATACTAGCTTTAAAATAGCTGTATAGCCGAACACTAAGAACACATAGTTACAATATTCCCTTTGCGTATACTTTCATGTGGAGTCTGAGCTGGAAACAGGTTTATTCGTGGATGTGAGCTACGACCTGCCGCTAGACAGAAACATAATTAGTAGATGCACAAAACTAGCCATGAAGTCCTCTTTTAATTCACTCTTTTAAAGTAATGTCAGCAATGCTAAAATTAATACTGCAGGCTATTGCCGGAAGAATATAGTTCCCTTTTGCTGGTGCGTTTCTCTTGTCTATATTTCTTTCCTGGAACAATAACTTCTGCACTAAGGTGTTGATTGATGCATTGTTAAAAATTGCATTTCAATTTCAAATGCTATCCCTTTAATTTCGTTGTTCGCAGCAAAAAAACATTGTCGTGATCTTTGCGTGGGCACGAGTGTAAGTTAGTCTGTAAAACAACCACTCTCCGAATTTTGGTAGTAACTTCAATATTCGCTGGAAACAAGTTAGTGGCTTAGAGCTACTAGTACTTGCCGCTATATTTGAAATTACTAATACTAAGATTTCCTATTGTCTTTTTTTCCCCTTTTCTTGATCTACATCGAATAGTAGTTGTCAACAAACTTTTTCTCGGATAAATGTTGTGTGGTTCCAAAAATTTGTTTGTTTATTATATATCGTTATATTTGTGAGTTCATTTTGATTATTTATCGTGAGTTTATCTTGTTTATTTATCGTTTCTGCCTTTGGTATTATTAGATTATCGTACGTTTAGCAATAAATAATCAGGCCTGTTCCGGTTTTCCCTTTCGGGAAGATTTTGCGAAAATGAATTTCCCTTAGCTGTTCCGGTTTTCACTTTCGGCAAGATTTTGCGAATTGAATTCACGTGACATTGAGCTAGTTAGTTTGAATTCGGAAGGGTTAAATCGATGATTTTGGCATGCTTAGCATAAAATTAAAGTGAAAATAAAATATTTATTAAATACTTCAATGTTTTAGGAATATTACAACGTTATCAGATAAAAAAATAATAATTTATTTGATTTTTAAATAATTATTATTTCATCATACCTCAAAATCGATAAGACTCTAACCTAACATTTTTGTCGGATTTGCTCGACCTGTTCCAGTTTCCGCAAGTATTTGTGAAAGTGAATGGCAACTTTATAAGGGCTGCCCTTGTATGTGAAGAAATTAGTAAATATATTGGTACATATTTTAAACAACAATTTAAGTATTTTTAAGTATTGCGTAAAGTGAAGAATTCAATTTATTGTTTTTTAAATGCGTGTTTGGACAAAACAGTTTAAAATTTAATGCAAAAAGGAACTGATTATTTTTGTAAACAAACACTGTGCAACGATTGACAACTCTGCAAAAAGACATTTCTCAACACTGAAATCAACCCGCACTTTCAAAAATACAAAAGTTATAACGAAAGTAGGTTTTACCTTTGAAAAAATGTTTCGACTTATTGATTATATAAATATTTTATGAATAAATTACACATTTTAACAGGCGAAAATTCTTTTGACGCAAATGTCTGATTCGCTCAGAACATTTTCCAGCACTGTTCTGCAAAAAATTACTCAACACAATGTGGAAGGGAAATTCGGAGGGTAATTCGTAGGAAATGTAAAGGAATTTTCAGGGAAATTCGGTCAGATCTTGCGGATTGAAATTCGCAAAAAACAAGTGAAAACCGGAACAGGCCTGAATAATACAGTTATACTATGCCGTTGAATAGAAGTAGTGACACTCCATATCAGAGACAGAATAATGAAACTTTTTGTTGTGTATGCACAAAGGAAGTAGAATATCCTGCTCAGCTTTTGACTACGAGCTGTAATCATTATTTTCATCACTCGTGCTTTAACACACGTACTGGAAATAGAAAAGTCTGTCCAGTGTGTAGAACTGCACTTAGTAAATCAACCTTGAGTTTGTCTGAAGAGTTATCTGCTGCTCAGATTGCTAGAGAACAATCTAGATCGGTATCTGTGACCAGATCAAGGGCACGAGCACAGCAACAACAGCAAGTTCAGTCTGCAAGTCAGCAGGATAATTCAAAAATGAGTCAGCAGGATGCACAAAGAGATTCAGCTGTGACTACAGATCCAGCTGCGTCAACTTCTGCAGCTCCAGTTGCAAGTTTACAACAAAGTATTGCGGAAGCCGTTTCAGCCGCGCTAGCTCAGCACACCCAATTATTAACCCAGGCAATTGAAACAGGATTTCAAAGACTGACACTTCAAGCGTCAGTTCCTAATACAACTGATAGAGACCAGTTTGCTAACAGGCAGTCTTCTCCAGCTAGAGAAGAAGCAGATATGCCAAATCGAACACCCAATACTCAGAACAGTCAATCTTTTCCGCCAGAGTCCCAACAGTCACATAATTTGCGCCCTGACAGGATAAGTCAGATAATTGCTAACTGGAAGTTGCGATTTTCAGGACATTCCTCAATAGCAGTCGATTATTTTTTGTACCGCGTCGAAGCTCTGACTAATCAAACGCTAGAGGGTAATTTTGAATTGCTAGCAAGGTATGCGAGCAATCTTTTCGAGGGTAGCGCTAGTGAGTGGTACTGGAGGTATCACAGAAGTGTTTCAGTTGTCCGATGGATTGATCTATGTATCGCTATCAGATCTCAGTTTGCAGATGGACGAACAGATCTAGAGATTCGAACAGCTATTTCACAACGAAAGCAAAAGCCGAGCGAAACATTTGACAACTTCTACGAAGGTATTGTTGCTCTACCTGATAGGCTTGATCAGCCCATGACTGAACAGTCTTTGCTAGAAGCACTACGAGCGAATTTGTTGACTGAAATACAGCATGAGCTCTTGTATGTGCCAATCCACAACATCGTACAGTTACGACAATTTGTACGCAAGCGGGAGAGATTCTTGCAAAACTCTGTAAAGCCCACTCCTTCAAATAGACGTTTTATTCCACGACCACACGTTAGCGAAGTTTCTGTGCAATCAGAAATAGCCACAGAGTCAGAGAGCGAAGAAGTGGAAACGTTTGATGTGGAGGCAGTTTCTCTTTCCTGTTGGAATTGTGGCAAGCAAGGCCACCCCTATCAGGAATGCGAAGCAGAGCGCACAGTGTTCTGCTATGGTTGTGGCAAGCGCGACACTTACAAACCGTCGTGCCGCAGATGTGCCGTGTCAAAAAACGGGCAGACTCGTGCACCGTTGACAAGTGCACGCAAACAAGTTTCGAAAGCCACAAACACCGAGTAACTTGTGATAGTTCAAGTTTACTCTCCAATAACCCAGACATGACCCAAATCCCAGCTATTCCTTTACACAATCGTGAGCAAATTCAACCTATTTCTTGTCCAGAAACTAACCCTAAAACTCGTGATCATAAGCGCAGAGATTCATTTCGAAATCAGTGCAAGGATATTCGCAAAGCAGTCCTATCGTCAGTAGTTGACAATTGCAATGATCTGCGACCGTATGCCAAAGTCACGATATTTGGCAGAAGTATCAGTGGATTAATGGACACTGGTGCTTCAATAAGCTGTATAGGGGGAAACTTGGCGCAAGATTTGGCTCACACTCATAGTGATTTTAAGCCAATGCATGCATTTGTTCGCACTGCAGATGGAAAAGGCCAAAACATCGTTGGTAGAATTTCCACACCAGTTTGTTTTCGCGGTGAGACAAAACGATTATGCATGTATCTTGTACCGTCTTTAGCGCAAGAGTTGTATCTAGGCATCGATTTTTGGAGGAGTTTTAACTTATTGCCATTGTTTTTGATGAACAAAGAAAACGCAAACAATTTGGCAGCCCTTAATTTCGAGGATCCGCTACAGATACCGTTGTCTGAGATACAACAAAAAGAGCTATTAACTACAATAAAATTATTTCCGTCATTTGTTGAAAAAGGTTTGGGAAAGACGAACTGGCTAACACATGACATTCAGGTTACATAATCTCGACCAATAAAACAACGTCATTAGCAGTGTCGCCTGCAGTCGAGAAACTGATGTACGATGAGCTCGATAGGATGATAGCACTTGGCGTTATTGAAGAGTCGGAGAGTCCGTGGTCTTCTCCTGTCGTTATTGTCCGAAAGCCAGGTAAAGTTCGCCTTTGTCTTGATAGCCGCAAAGTCAATGATATAACTATCAAAAATGCATATCCGATGCCTCTCATTGACGGTATATTGAGCAGACTTCCAAAAGCCCAATTCATTTCGAGCATTGACTTGAAAGATGCTTATTGGCAAATTCCGCTTACTCCCAGAGCTCGTGAGAAAACTGCCTTTACAGTGCCAGGAAGACCGCTGTATCAGTTTACAGTCATGACATTTGGATTATCTAATGCTCCCCAGACAATGTCAAAACTAATGGACAAAGTTATCCCGCCAAGTCTGAGAAATGAAATATTCATTTATCTTGATGATTTGTTGGTGATTTCGGAGTCATTTGAGAAACACATTTTGGTTTTGAAGGCGTTAGCAGATAGATTATCCCAAGCAGGTCTCACAATAAATGTGGAGAAAAGTAAATTCTGCCTCAAGGAGGTGAAGTACTTAGGACACGTCATTGGTCATGGAACAATACAGACTGATCCTGACAAAGTGGCAGCCATTCGAGAGTTTCCAGTGCCCCGATCGGTTAAGCAAGTGCGTAGATTTCTAGGAACCACCGGGTGGTATCATAAATTTATTAGAAATTATGCCGAGATTGCTGCCCCTATTTCCGACACTCTCAAGCAGCGACGCACCTTTGTTTGGTCTGACGAAGCACAGAAGGCGTTCGAACACTTAAAGGAACAGCTTTGTACGGCTCCTGTGTTACATAGCCCTGATTTTTCTCTCCCATTCGAAATCCATTGCGATGCTAGTCATACAGGAGTTGGAGGCGTTTTAATGCAAAAGAATAGCGATGGAAATGACGTTCCAATCGCATTCATGTCTCGCAAGTTGAATCATTGCCAGAGGAATTATTCTGTTACGGAAAAAGAATGTTTAGCAGCTATTATGTGCGTGAAAAAGTTTCGAGCATATGTTGAAGGCCATGAATTTTCCATACATACTGATCATGCGTCCTTAAAATGGCTTATGTCCCAATCGGACTTAAGTTCTAGGTTGGCTCGATGGGCTCTTAAACTGCAAGGGTTTTCTTTTAAGATTTTTCACCGCAAAGGCAGCCAAAATATTGTCCCGGACGCTCTATCGCGCGTTCACACTGAGGACTTGTCAGTAATTAGCGTAGATACGTTGATAGACCTACAGTCTGAGCAATTCAAGTCAGCAGAGTATCAGGAACTGAAGGACAAAATTATAGCAAATCAAACACAGCTACCAGACGTTAAAGTCATCGATAATTTCATTTATCGTCGCGCAGAACACGCAACTGGTGATCAGATCGCAGACGACCTGTGTTGGAAGCTGTGGATTCCAAAAGATCTTGTTGTAGAAGTGCTTAAACAAAATCACGAACATCCGTTAGCATCACATAGTGGCATTAATAAAACGCTCGAGAAAATTCGACGATATTATTATTGGCCAAATCTTGTCAACGACGTTAAGGCATTTGTAAACGGCTGTGCTATTTGCAAATGTACTAAACACCGTAATCGTTCGTTACGACCGCCACTAGGACCAGTGAAAGAAACGCAGCGAGTGTTTCAGAAGCTTTTTGTTGATTTTTTGGGTCCTTATCCTCGGAGCAAATCAGGAAATATTGGAATATTTGTTGTATTAGACCATCTCTCAAAGTATCCTTTTCTTAAGCCCGTAAAGAAATTTACAACTGATGCCATAATTCGTTTCATGGAAGAGGACATATTCCATTGCTTTGGTGTACCGGAGATAATCGTGTCCGACAACGGAGTACAATTTAAGTCTCACCAATTTAACACCTTGCTGCAGAACTATAATGTTCAACATTTTTATACAGCCGTGCACGCACCTCAGGCAAATGCGTCTGAGCGCGTGAACAGATCAGTTATTTGCCATCAAAGCTTATATTAGACCAGACCAAACTAATTGGGATGAGCAGCTTAGCCACATAAGCTGTGCATTACGATCAAGCATGCATTCAGGCATCAACAACAGTCCCTATCGTGTTGCATTTGGACAGCACATGATAACGAATGGTAACACGTATCCGCTCTTACGAAACCTACAGCTGTTAGAAGACCGTACAATTAGTTTTGATCGTGAAGACTCATTTGATTTAATTAGGAAAACTGCTCAGAATTCAATTCTACAGCAGCACCAGCGAAACGAAAAACAATATAATCTTAGGAGTCGTGAAGTTGATTTCAAAGTTGGTCAAGAGGTCTATAGACGAAATTTCCAGCAAAGCAACTTTGCAAAAGGCTTTAACGCAAAATTAGCACCAACATTTGTCAAATCCCGAATCAAACGTAAGCTCGGTACACTGATAAAAAAAAGAATCTAAAATCAAGATTTTGGTCTCAGAACTAAGAACATTGGTCTAAAAAATGCGTCGAGAACATGAAAATCTTGAAGTAAGAAAACACATCTTGATTCTAAGAACATTTTAATTAAGACCAAGTTCTTATTTTTAAGACCAAAAATTCTTATATTTTCACGACCACAACTCTTATTATAAGAATAAAACCTATTATTTTTTTAAGATTATGTGTTCTTATTTTAAGACCAAAAAGTTTTGAATACTCAAGAAAAAAATCTCAAATTTAGATTAAGCTTCTTAACAATTTAAGAAGCATGAAGTAAGTTTTAGTTAACTTGAGGTCTAGTATGTCGATATGACTCTAAACAACAAAAACAATACACAAAACACTTGCAGATACAGCTGTTTCAAGAGATTCCCATCTCTATCACCAGAACCGTTTTGCTGACTTGACCAGCGATTCAAGCCTCATGTCATCTTTGAGAAGCCAGAACCAGTTGTGAATTATTGGTCTCAAGAAGTGAAACAATTTTAAGATTTTTGTTCTTATTTTAAGAAAAAAAGATCTAAGTTCTAAGATTTTTATTCTTATATTAAGAACTTAACCTTTTTTAGAATAATATTCTTAGTTTTAGTAATTTGGTCTTAAAATGGTCTTATATCAAGAACAAAATATTTAAATTTGAGAATTTTATTCTTATATAAAGAACTTATGATTTTCAAGATTAATATTCTTAGTTTTAGTAATTTGGTCTTAAAATATTCTTATTTCAAGAACAAAATATTTAAGATGAATGTTCTTGATTTTAGAAAGTGGTCTTTTTTATCAGTGTAATAGCTATTATGAGCTAGAGGATGCCCAAGGTAGATATATCGGAAAGTATCATGCGAAGGACATCAAGCAATGAATCCTTCCATATATAGCATGTCCTCCAAGCGAGTACCACCCTTTGGTAGTTCAACACCAAAGTGTGATTTTGGCAGGGGGGATTGTAATGGTCGCTTGTCGGTAGAAATTTTCAGAACAGCCTGAAAGTAGGCAATAGTTTTTTTTGTATCTGTATCGCGGGTATGCAGTACTTTTGCACCGACCAAAGCTTTAGATACGTCACAAACTGCATAACCTTAATGTATTATATTTATTGAATTTACGTCTATACTTATTATTATTAAATTTTTGTAGTTTATCCTATGTATTTAGCATGCCGTTCTTATATGTATTTTAATGTTAAATGTACTTTGTTTGTTATGTAGAATTGCTACCGCCATCTAGGGGTGAGGTTTATATTGGGCACAAAACAAATTGAAGATAAATGCACCCAAAAATGAACTTCAAAGATTTGACAGACCCTTGTGAATGCCAAGGATAGGAGAACAGAGATTTCCGGAAAATTAGATTTCTTCTAGGCCCAATCATCTCTTCTCCTCGTGGTCGTCAATGAGTCAAGTTGTGCGTGATTAATTATTAATTAATTCTAATAAAAAATGTAATAAAGATAAAGTGAAAAATATTTAAAGTCATAAAGTGATTGCAGATTGCAAAAGCCTTTCTTGTGAGTATTAATTTCTTTTTCTTCTGTGGTTACTATGTTGATTCTGATTTGTCGTTTTTCATTGCCTTTAAAGTGCACATTAATGGCCACATTGGCAGCTAAGCAACAACAACAACGACCAGAAGAAACAAAAGTAATTAAATTTTCAACAAAGTGCCTATTCCAATAAGGGTAAATATTTTAATTAAAAATCCGTTAATTTGTGTAATTTTCCATTAATGTTCGATTTTGGTTTTATTTCAATTTCAAAATCAGAGTCGGCACTTAGGCTTGAATATAAAGCCCTTTTTCTTGGCTTAATGCAGCCACATGTATAAAAGCTTTTACATGAGCTTTTAAACTCAGCAACATTGTGGATTGACTCTTGTGAGGCGATGCAAGCCCACAAATTAGGAGTGGAATAATTTGTGGAAATCTGTGCAGATGCGGCCAACGGAGTATATACATTTGGTTTAAACTCGTTGTGCTCGGCGATCTAGCCCTGATTGTGTGTGCTGCTGTGCCATTTTCTCTGGAAACAACATACCTCAACATAACCCTATGGATGACGTCGCCTGTACAATATGTTTATGTTTGTGAATGTCTTTTAGTGTAAAGTGATTGTTTCTTTTTGATCAATTTTCGGGCCTTCAGCCACTACATGTTGTAACGCAAGATATGTTAATTGTAAATTTGTGTATTTTTGAGCCAAACTGTTGTATTGAAGTTGAGTGTATTGATTGTCAAGGTGGTACTATGTAAATCAAAGAGAATCAAATTAGACAAATACCCCTGCAATTAATGTGTTCAAATCAATAGAATCAATTGGCATGAAGATGCATAATTTGCGAGTACCATAATCATGGTTCAGCATAAATGTTAAATAAATAAAATTTGGTTGTTTATATTTATATATTTTCTATATTAAGCATAAAAGCTTAAAGCTTTTTGTCAGGCCACGCAAGCTCAGCTTAAATTCCACAGCTTTGCAGCAACACACACACACCCACACATATACCAGCTGAGAAAGATCTTTCTACGCGGGAATCATGCTGTAAGTGAGCTTTTGTTCTCTTTAATAATCTAATGCTGCTGCTGTAATCTATTGCGCGCAAAGCTTCTCTTTAGCGCGAGCATTTTTATTGCTGACCTTGTCGAGTCTCTCTTAAAGCTGCTTCACAGCTGTTTAATGCTTTTGCTTATGCAAACTTAAAGATAAATAATTTCAATCTCAAGCATTGCCCAAGACTTGAAATAGATTTTGTTTATATTGCCATATATTAAAATATTTTCAATGAATGGAAAATAATACAATATATATAGCAGTATAATTAAATAAGATGTATAATTAACTATTTATATTTATAGTAATTTTCGTATATTTATATATAATTAAACTTATTATATTTATATGTACGTATATTCATTTATAATCATAAATTAGTACATATTTATACCCAAAAATTATTGCCATCATTCGCAACAAATTTGCGAAGTGAATGTCAAATATGAAATTGTCCTCTTGTTAATAATTTCTCACGTTATGAATATCGTCGTAACTATTGTTAAATATTATTAAAATGTTTATAATGTTTTCTATTTGCTAATTTGTCATTATTTTGGAACCATGCAGCGTTTAGATGAGATAGGCTAGTTGACACAGGACTTCTTTTAGGGATCCTTATATTTCTTTGGCTCTTTAGGATCATGGTTGGGAGGGCGATTGCACAAGTTAAGTGCAAATGTAAAGAAGAAGTCCGTTGTCGATTGTAGATCCCACTACTGTCCCTTTTGTTTCCTCTCTGGTATCCATGGCATCCTTCCTATTCTTTTGATCCCCTTTCCTTTTTCTCTTTCCCCCTTCTCTAAAAATAGTACGCGAAATTAATAAGAAATTATAATAAGGAGCGAAGCAACTTAACGTGAAGGTTTAAATAGTATACCCACACCCATCCGACCAGAAAGTAGCCGATTGCAAGCGCGTACTCCTTCGGACCGTTAAACGAACATCAGCTTCATTGCCCGAAGATTTTCCTTCGTTACTCGTTACATAGTATACAATTTAAATAATACCCGCAACATCGCAGCCGAAGATTTGATGCCCTTGTGGAGCGCTGCATTACATTTTCGACGGATCGTTCCAATTATGACACCTATATGTAAATGACAATATTCAGGTATGCCACAGAAATCTCTTCCACTTGAACTTCATGTAAATTTCATTTCTCCGTGCCACAGTCCAATCACCTGAACAATTTTGGGTGAAACGAAATCATCATTCAATCCACTGGCATCCGATGCTATGAGAATAATGTCACATTTTTTGTCCGAATTTTCGAATTTAGAGTTGTCGAGTAACTTTTATTGTTTGCCGCGCCAATAACTTTTAAATTTATTTCAGCTACAGAATATCAATTATTATATAAATAAATTCAATAATATTAATTAAAGAAGAAATACAATAAAATCCTTCTAACTATTCTGCAATGATAAACTTAAAAAAGTTGCTAAGCAAACCCTTGGGAAGTTTAATCTGAGAAGGGGCCAACCCTAGCAGCCTAGTTCGAAAAGGTTGGTGAACATAAATTAAAACTATAAATTACTCGATGTTCTGTGGCACGGAGAAATTTTCGAAGTGGAATTGCTTTCTCTGAATTCGATTTCACTTGTGATTTCTGTAGCACGCCTGACTATTTTCATTGGATTGTTTCTATGGCAGCTACATGATATAAATAGTAAGCCGACTTTTACCAAATTTGGTCAGGATGTATACGATATAGTGTACCGATTTTAACCAAATTTAGTAAGAATATAATAAAGAGTGGTACTCCGAGTTCAATTTGGTAGTGTGCGTAAAGTCCAAAAAATTCTTAAAAATACAAAATATCTCGCCGGCACATCCATTTACATTGAGCAAGATCTTAGCAAGGATAGGGCGGATCGTTTAAAAGCTCTAATACAGATTAAAAAAGAGTTAATACTCACAAATGCCACAAGAAAAGTCACGGTCAGGAATGATACAATGCATGTGGAGGGAAAATGGTACTATTTTAATAGTGCAAATTTTCTTATGTGTGATGGACAATGTGCATCTGATGCTTTAAAAAAAACCTATGGCCCGGAACTCAACATCAATCTGAATTGTAATGAAATCATCGCAAATATTCCACCAAAAAACTAATTCAGAGAAAGGAGAACGTATACGCCGAGAAAACAAACGTCCAGACTTCCTGCATCAACAACATCAAATCATTAAATATTAGCTGGACTGAAAAGCAAAGTATTACATAAAAATTTTTTTTCACTTCGAAAATTTCTCCGTGCCACAGAAATTCGTGTGATTTAGGCTTTTAAGCATGTTCATCAACCTTTTCGTACTAGGCTGCTAGGGTTGGCCTCTTTTCAGATTAAATTTCCCAAGGGTTTGTTCAGCAACTTTTTAAAGTTTATCATTGCAGAATTCCAAATTTTCATTTTAATTCTTATTTAATTTATATAATTCAATTTATTTATATAATAATTGATATTGTTTAGCTTAAACAAATTTAAAAGTTATTGGTGCGGCAAACAATAAAAGTTACTCGACAACTCTAAATTCGAAAATTCGGACATAAAATGTGACATTATTCTCATGGCATCGGACGCCAGTGGATTGAATGATGATTTCGTTTCACCCAAAATTGTTCAGGTGATTGAACTGTGGCACGGAGAAATGAAATTGACGTAAAAGTCAAGTGAAAGAGATTTCTGTGGCATGCCTGATTATATAATTTTTTCTATTTGAGACTTTTATCGAGCAAGATACAGAGCATTACGAACCCTATTTTCCACATCACAGTCTGCATATCGATATCTTACAGTGCATCAAAACTAGGAGCATAGATATTATTAAAATACACACTGTCAATAATATATTTTCAATCATCCCAATATATTTAAATTGCAATAACTGGACAAACAACTTCTGCGCGCTCTACGATTTTTTACTGCAAAATCAACCGGAAAATTTGATGATAATTGGGGACTTAAATGCTCGAATAGGCCTGCAGCAGGTGCTTGTTGAAGAGGAAAATTTCAATAGCCGGTATGCAACGCTCTGCAGGTCGGCAAAGGATCTGATATTAGATGGCAATGGTCGAAAACTCATCGAGATGTGTGAATCTTTCAAACTCACGGTACTCAATGGAAGGACTGCTAGTGACAGTACAGGTGATCTAACATTTTTGCGTGGACAAGCAAGCTCTACAATTGATTATTGCCTGATTGAGGGAAAATGGCATGATGCCGTAGTCGACATGGAGGTAAAACCAGAAATATTTTCAGATCACTTGCCGATTACAGTTAGTGTGTGTATGGAAACGACAATTCAGCCATCAATTCCTTAATTGCTTCCTAAGCTACGTTGGACAAGTAGATTGAAAGATAGATTCGCAATTAATCTCGATTGCCAACTTACTCGACACGCATCTGATCTGCTGGGCATAGATCACCTCTCAAAGGCCATTATCGAAACAGCTGCATTTATGTAAAAATCATCAGGAACGATTTTTAAGCAACCTTGGTACGATGTGGAATGTGACACGGAAAGGATAAGAACAATGCAATTGCTAAAACATCTTAGGCATCATGATACTAGGGAAAGTAAAGCTTCGTATCAGAGACAGCGTTCTTTGTACAAATCGCTCTGTCTTAACAAACAAAAGAATTACTATGAGAACTTGGAGACGTCCATTTCATCAATTACGGATACCAAGACATTTTGAAGTTTAATAAGGCGACTGAATGGAACGAGTAGCAGAAAACGTATAAAAAAGTGCCAGCGGGTGAGCTAGCCTCCTATTTCGGTAACATGCTGTTTGCAGTACCTAAAGACACGCTTAGTTTTGCTCTGCCATTTACATCTGTTGAGGAGTTGGATAGAGACTTTACTTTGGGAGAGATGCAAGGCGTAATAGATCGAAGCAAATCAGGAAAAGCGCCTGGCGAGGATAGAGTGCCAGTAGAGTTCATTAAGCATGCTACACCTCTGTTTAAAGTGAAGCTTTTGCAAATTTTTAACCATATTTATAGAGAAAGTATTGCTCCATCGAGTTTTCGAAAAAATATAATATATCCGCTATTAAAGAAAGGAAACCCGAGAGATGCAGGCAACTACAGAGGGATATCTTTTTTAAATTCAATTTTGAAGGTTTTTACGGCCCTTATACTGCAAAGGTTGTCAGCGTATGTGGATAGAAACTGCCAACTAAGTGAAAATCAGTGTGGTTTCCGGAAGGGCTACTCCACGTTTGACAGCATTTTCACACTAACAGCGATTGCTAGAGAATACTTAAAACAAAGGAAGAAGCTGTATCTATTCTCCATTGATTTTAAAGCGGCATTTGATACAATTGACAGGAGGAGTTTTATGTTAAAACTAAGCAGCTCAGGAATATCCACAAAACTAATAAATATTTTGCAAGCGTTAAACATGGAAAATAAAACGGCAGTATGGGACGGAAATACTTTATCAGAGTGGTTTAATACTAATCTTGGAGTCAAGCAAGGCTGTTTACTGAGCCCACTTCTATTTGCCCTATTCATAGACGACATTGCTGATCATCTGCCCGGAGGAGTAGAGTTTGGAGACCGCTCATATAAAATTCTTATGTACGCAGATGACATGTTCATACTCGGGAGCTCTCCAAGCATGCTTCAAGATATGATAAATGCAACAAACCACTACTGCAGCATCTGTAATCTCAGAATAAATACAGACAAGTCAAAAGTTTTATGTATTCGAGACGGCAGGGGTCGATCATCCCGGTTGGAAGCTTGGAATTTAGGTGGAGAACCTCTAGTAGTTGTCAAAGAGTACAAATACCTAGGCATTTTAATAACATCGAACATGTCGCTTACGAGTCATTTCCGTCAGAAACTTTGTGCTTCAAAAATAGCCTTGAACAGTACTTGGAGCAATCTGATGAGCAAAAAACATGTAAAGGCTAGCACGAAATATAAAATGTTTGAAGCAACAGCAAGGGCCATAATGTGCTATGCCGCCCAAGTATGGGGATACATGCGTTACAATGAAAACGAACTGCTTCTGCGTTTCTTTGTAAAGAAGATATTCCGTCTGCCTATGAATTCTCCAGACTATGCCATCTACTTGGAAACCGGACTATCATCTATGTTCGAGTATACACTGCAATTGAATTTTAGCTTTATGAATAGATGTCTTAAATTAACGGAACAAAAGGCGCCCTATTCTGTGGCCTCTGAAATACTTAGGACAAGATCGCAATGCTTCGAGCACTGGGAGCGACTTGCAATGCATAACGAAGTTGAATTTAATTTGAACGACCAAGGATCATGGGAAAACGATCAGACTAGGCTACTACTGGCTAATGGATACATTGAACAGACACACCAAAGCAGAACACGGCTCTTTTACAAATCACTTAACCATAACCTTAACGAAAAAAATTACTTTAACGATCAAGTCAATATCAACTACATCTTTTACATTTTTAAAGCAAGAACAGAGACACTACAACTTGGATACAGACCTCACATATCAGATGAGACTTGTTATCTATGCAATCTAAGAATGCGTGAGGATGTATTGCATTTCTGCGCAGTTTGCCCGATACTGGCGGAGTTGAGAGCATGAGAAAAGGCGCAACTAACAGAATCTGAGCTACGAGATATTCTCAATGGTGCCAATTGGATCTCACTTGCGTAATATTTGTCACAGGCGATGTCATACAGAAACGACATTTTATCAGGTTCATTTTAAGCTAAAAAAGTAATACATATATTGTAATTTATGTGAATACTGGTATATGTTTTTAGTGTTATGAAAGATATTGTAAAAGTGAATGTACAGTCAGGAGAAGTTATTTAAATAAGTCTAGTAATTGTTAAAAATGGAACAATTCAAAGAGTAACTGCAAAAAAAAATTTTCAAAAATATTTTTGCTAGTATTTTTTATAATTTTTTGAAAACTGCAAAAAAGGCACTTTTTGCATGAAAATGAGGAAAAATTGGTTAAAATGGTAATTTTTAGGATTTTCAAAAAATTATAAAAAATACTAGCAAAAATATTTTTGAAATTTTTTTTTTGCAGTTACTCTTTGAATTGTTCCAAGAATTTTTTTGCATCCCAACATTTTTTGGAAAAAATCGAGGAAAAAAGTTTTGAAAAGTGACTTTTACATAAATTCGAAATTTTCCAAGGGTACTCAATGGGTTAAAAAAAGTTTTGTGTCATTCAAACGGAATTTACACGACCTTTCCAAATATATTTTTTTTATTGTGATAACTTGACTAACATAGCAGTTAAAGCAAAAATAAGGGTGCATACTTTAAGCTGTGAGCCACTGTATGTGTAATATGTATAAAATGTATAATATCTTCTGTGTAGGCTGACGGCTAATACAAAGCCTTTGCCAAAATAAAGAAAACTACTAACTACTACTAATAAAGAGTGCCAAATATACAATCTTAAGAAACAAAAAAGATGTTCCAACTAAGCAATTCTTTGCACAATAAAATTGTCTCAGCTACGGTGAGTGAATATTTCAGTTTTAATGGTTTAACCATTTGGCCTACAGAATGATCAGTCAGGACGAAAAGCTTTTAATCAGGGACCGTAACTTTTATAAGTCTTAAAATAAAAATTGCAAATTAACAATTATTTTCAAATTTGTATTTTAAAGTTACAAAATAACAATTATTCTTAATTTTTATTTAAAATGTCCGCGGCTTCCGTAATAACAAACAAACTGATGTCATTTATACCGATTTCAGTAAAGCTTTTGACTCAGTTAACCATTCTCTTTTATTACATAAGCTTGACATAATTGGTTTTCCGACCACCCTTATTCGCTGGATTTCAAGCTATTTGAAACACAGAACTCAAAAAGTTCTATTTAATAACTTTTTTTCTAAGTCATTCCGGGTTACCTCTGGAGTTCCGCAAGGTAGTCATCTCGGTCCTTTGCTTTTCACACTGTTCATAAATGATCTACCAACAGTTTTAACAAACTCTCGTGTACTTATGTATGCCGATGATGTTAAAATTTGTCTGCAATATAAAGATTGGCCATGCCACATCAAATTGCAGGAAGATCTTGACTCTTTTCAGTCATGGTGCCGTGTGAATCTTTTAAATTTAAACTGTTCTAAATGTAACGTAATGACTTTTTACCGCACTAACCCTTATTTGGCGTCATACTCACTGTATGGTGGTCCTCTTGATAGGATTACTGCTGTTGATGATATAGGTATACTCTTAGATCACAAGCTTCAATTTTCTGACCATATATTTAAGATGGGCAATAAAGCTATGTCAGTTCTGGGTTTTATAAAGAGGTGGTCGAAGGAATTCGATGACCCCTATATAACTAAGACTCTTTACATATCTTTAGTCCGTCCAATTTTGGAGTACGGTTCATGTTTCTGGTGTCCTCAGTATACTGTGCACAAAAGTCGCATTGAATCGGTACAAAAAAACTTTCTTCTCTTTGCTCTACGTGGCCTTAATTGGAATAGGGACGTGAGACTGCCTTCGTACTCTAGTAGACTTTTATTAATAGACCTTCCTTCTTTATCAAATCGTAGAATTATGCTTGGTATTATTTTTATGTGTAAGCTGGTGGTGACATTGACTCTACCGAATTAATGTCACAACTCAACTTCTCTGTTCCTCGTAGTATCTAGAAATTTTATTCCTATTTCTCTTCCTATCTGTAGATCTAACTATGCATTGCATGAACCTTTTAGAATGCTGTGTTCGGAATACAATAGGCTTTTTTATATTGTTTCCGAAGCTAACTCCATTTCAAATCTAAAAATTTTGCTACTAACCCATTAGCTAATAATAATTAGTTTAGTATTTTTTTTTTTTTTTTTTTAGTAATTTAAATCTGTATCCGTTTTCATATTTTATGTCCGTAACTGTCTATTTTCTTTCTCTTCGCGACCTTTTAATTTGCAAAAAAAAAAAAAAAAAAAATGTGTTTTGTTTAACTTTATTTTAAAAATCAAAAAATAAAAGTTAAGTTGAATATCATTTGAGCCAAGTAGTGTAACTATAAAAAAAATTATTCTTGATGTATGACTCGAGACCTTTCATATGATACACCACATGTCCTTCAAGAACGAATATTAAGGATCCGATTATTTTCTAATACTATTTTTCAATTTTTATTCTATAATATGTTGCATTAATATATATTGTAATCATTGGCAGACCAAATACCAATTGACACTAAAAATACTAAATACTACAACATTCAACATGCAACATTAATTTTTGTAATACAACACTTGGCTCAAAAGATATTCAACTTAACTGATATTTTTTGAGTTTTAAAATAAAAGTTACGGAATAAATCTTATAAAATATCTCTTATTATTTATTTTTATTAAAAAAATCTGAAATAAGTGTTAATTCTAAACTTTAAAAAAAAATAATGAATTTTAATGATTATCTTTTAATTTTTAAATGAGAATTAAACTTGATTTATTTCTAATAAATTGAAAATATAAGTTTTTGGCTGATATCGATAGTCCCGACTGAAATAGGAATTTTGGTGTTTACCATTTTACTGTAGGATATTTCCTTCACAGTGATTTTTTTAGTTAAAATTAGCGTTCATAACTCTTATTTGCAGTCTCTGCTTTAAATATATAACCTATTCCATTTACGTATTCTTACCGATAACTTGGACAAATCGATGAATAAATCGAACATTAGCATTTAGTATAAGGTGCGTTTCATATTCATAAGACACTTTGAAATAGCAAATGTAAACTTCAACCAAAATTAAAGAAAGCATTTAAATAAATGGTTTCTTATAAATATATGTTCTAATATTAATTGGCTATCTGTAAAGAACCGTGATTGGCGCCAGTTCTCATGCATTCAGAAGAACCGTTATCTTTTGCATGACATGCTCTGTTTTCTTTAAATTTTTGCCGTTTCATAACGATAAGACAGTTGTTGCAAAATTGAGTTTAGTGAACTAAAATGTAATGAGTGCGATTTTGTTTGATGTTTTATTGATAATCTGATCCATTTTAACAAATATGCCGCGAGCTATAATATTGTAGAGTGAAGATTAGGGATAAATTTTGACCTCGAATGACCTTTACATATCATTATCTCAAATTTCGCGAAAAATTAAGAGAATTCTATGCGTAGTCCGATTTTTTTTTATAGAATTCAAGTAATTTCGTTAATTTAAAGATAACTGGTAAAAAACAATTGTGCTTTATACGTTAAGTCTCTGAAAGATTATTGGTAAAGGTCAAACTCACCCGTTTCTTGCACCAATTTGGCCGCGTCTGTGGGCAAGAAAGCATAAAAAACCACGATTTTTTGCACCCTACAGCTGAGAAAGGATACTAAGTTCTCGAAAATGTTGAAAGAACTACATCTTATGCCACGTCACAAGCAGGCGCGGCGTTAATTTGAGGAAGATCATCTTTCTACCCACAGGAACACATCAAGACATAAATCTGGTCCTTAAATTCCTCTGATTTACAATTTTTCCTTTCTAAATTATTTTTTCTGATGAAAAGATGAAGAATCTTGATGGTCCTGATGACTCGCTATTCTATTGGAGCGATTTTCAAAAGGATCCAATTTACTTTTCTAAACAAAATATGGGTGGCGGTTCCGTTATGGTGAACGGTGCTTTTACATCGAAAGCCATGTTGGATTTACGGTTTATATCATCTCGAATGAAGAGCAAGAAGTACATTCGTGTATTAGAAAGCAGTCTCCTTCCTTATATTGAAGCAAACAGTGGAGATCCTCTTGTTTTTCATCAAAAAAACGCTCGCATTCATGTTAGCAGAGGAAAAAAACGCTTATTAACTGATTGCTCAATCCAAACAGTAAACTGCCTGGCATGTTCCCCGGATGTAAATCCCATTAAAAATGTTTGGAGTACATAAGTAAGACGGGATAACGATGAAAAAACGAAAATTTAACGCTATTGACGAACCTAAGACGGCAACTATGACCGAATGGGGTAAGCTGGATCCCAATCTTTTTAGAAAGTTATACGAATCGATGAAAAACAAATTTTTTTGTATTGCTAAAGGTTGGAGTGATCTCATTGACTATAAAAAAGTTTAATTTCTGCACATAATCCCAAAGACTTGCCAATGAATCAATTTGTTAAATCATTATTGAAAAGTGTCTTATATTTATGAAACGCCCAAATATTGCTTTTTCCTTAATTAATATTATTTGCATAAACTAACCATTCTAAATTTTACTAAAACTTGTTGGTTTTATTGCTAAGAATATTATATAAAAAAAAGAACTTCGATAAAAAATGTATTTTCTGAAATATTAACAAAAAATGGGGTGTCTTATGATTATGAAACGCACCTTATATTACCTACCCATTACTAGAATCTTTAGAACCAAATTCACTGTTAGTTTTGGCAATTGTTGATAAAATTGTTTTATTTTTGTAATTATTTATTTCTGGTAAGAAGAAGGGGAATGGAAGGGGAAAATGAAATCAACATCTCGTAAGGCGATGTCTGACAGTTTGCATTTTGAAAAATGGCTACCTGGGCAGCCAAATACCCAAGTCAAATCAATTTCAAGCGTTTTGCACGTTTTCAAGTTTCACATTTCCATTTCCATTTCCACAAATGCTGAAAGAGAGAAAGAGAGAGAGAGAGAGAGGAAATGAAGAAGGACAACGAAAACGACCAGGCCAATAAATTCAGCTAAAGCGACGCATCAATAAACCGTTAAATAGCGGTAACAATTTCTTTGGTTTCGTTTTGGTCTTTTGAAGTTGCCGCCCTCTGATTTATGTGTCTCTGATGTCTGCGATTTTTCAACCTTTGGTAATTTGATTTTTGCATATTTGTAGTCAGCTAACCACGCCCTTTCCAACGCCGTGGCCGAACCCCCTTTAACAGCCATTTGGCAATTTGATTTGTATCTACGTAATGGAATTTGGTTGTGAGCATTGTAAGTTATCCCATCTGCAGATACATGAGAATTTCTTCAATTTCACACTCGTGAGACACATGCAATTGCAAGTTGTCACGCCACCTGGCGGTCAGATTGGATAAACGTCATCTTATTGATGCGATGACAGTTGAACTTTCATATTATATATTGAATTTATTTCGAGAATTCTAAACAAATTTAATCAGAATCGGATTGCCATGTCTTTTGAAAATAATAGTCCCGATTCATGAGACATATGTGTATTAAAAAGGTCCTTAAGCCGAATTAATTGTTCTTCAAGAACCGAAAACAGGAAAGTTTTTACTGATACTATTTAGGTTAATTTTACTGAAAAGAATTTTTTTTTTCTAAATGTGCGTATATAGTTTTTCTTTGTATTAAAAAGTTACTTAAACTTTAACTGAGGCTTATAAATTTTAATTGTGATGAATGCTAAAAATGTATCGACAAAGTATCGTGTGCTCGATTATAAATATTTCGGGCGAATGACAACATAAGTATTAAATTAAAAAAAATATCACATTTGCCCATATGGGACTTTGTACAGAAAGTACATTCTGAAAGTGATACATTTACTTCGCGGACTATAAGTAAGATCAAAATCGGGCTATATCAAATTAGTCGATTCTTTATCAAACGATAATCATATAATCCTAGCCAAGTTTATCATACTTTTCTGGGTCTTCAACAAACAAAATTAAAATATAAATCAGAAGATTCGGGAGCTGCAATAGATCCCTTATCTATCGACAGCACGATGATATCCGGCTCAGTTTCTAAGATGTACAGTGACGAGGAGCGAGACTTTGTGTCCTCCAATGTCAGCTCAAATTGTCCGATAGTTGAGGATCCTCGAATCCATTTAATCAGCTACACAAAACGGTATACGGATGTTGCTCGACTGATACGGCTCAAGTTTATTGCCCAAGTGTGCCCGAAGCTGCGAGTGGAGGCCCTGGAACTGGCCATCAACCATGTGAAGACCACTTACAATGTCAAGATGTACGAGGAACTGTACAAAGCACTCTCCGTCGAGGTGCAACGAGGAGGTGGAGTGTCGAAGGCCGCTTCCAGCTCCTCCAGGGAGACCTCCCCAAGGTGCAGTACATCGAAGCCGATGAACAGTACTTCCAACAAGGCGTTGCCTTACGACGCCTATTGGGTGGAGGACAACACCATGGAGGCGACGCTGCTGCTCCAGGATCTGGATGCAGAGCTCAACTTTAAGAAATCCAACTCGGGCAATGCCTATGTGCGTCGGATTCTCGAGGAGATCGGCGACTATCATGTGAAGAGCGGCAATCTTCAGTTGGCCGTCAAGTTCTATGCCCGAGCTCGTCCCTATTGCACCAGCAGCGATAACGTGATCAGTATGTTCCGAAACTTGATCAGGGTCTCCATCTATATGGCCAACTGGTGGCATGTCCTCAGCTACATTGATGAGGCCAAACAATACGCCTCTGGATTTCAGAACCTCAACCGGGAAGTTCCCGCTCGTCTCAGCTGTGCTGCGGGTCTGGCCAACATTGGTCTCAAGATCTACAAGACGGCAGCTCATTGCTTCCTGCTGACGCCTTTCGATCGGTATGACTACGATAAGATTGTGGCGCCACAGGACGTGGCTTACTATGCGGGGCTGTGTGGTCTGGCCACCTTGGAGCTGGAAATGCTCGAGCTGGGCTGCCTCAATTCGGAGACCTTCAAGCCCTTCTTTTCGCTCTCCCACAAGATGTGGGAATTACTGGCCAACTTTGTTAGCGGCAATCTCGACACCTGCGTGAAACTTCTCCACGACATCGAGGGCTACGTTAGGCTGGATGTTTACCTGGCACCGCATGTGGATGCACTCTATGGCAAGATCATGGCCAGGATTCAGGACATGAGATATGCCAATAGATTAGTCAGAGAACAAAGCTCATCTACAATGCTGAGCGAGCTGGAAGTTAATGCTAAAAACACTAATTTTTACACAGACAATAATGAGTAACAAATTTGTCATATATATTTCATAGCATTCGATATGCAGTCTGAAATTTAGTTGCTCTGGAATCCCAGAGGATGGCTAAGAAATATATGATACTATATAAAGATATTAAGATATAGTAAGGAAAGAGATACTTATAAATTAGAGAAGGTATAGTTTAATAGGAATACAACTCAACAGAGAATAAATAGGAAAAGCATTGTTGCGTATACAATACAGATTTTTTTATATTTTATAATAAACAAACATTTTTTTATAATAAACGTTTTTATGAAATTATTAATTATTGTGGATGGTTCTCAATTCTACAACCGTGTTTATTATTCATCTCTCATTTTCCAAATTGTTTGACAATCTCCATGTTATTATTAACAATTATCTTACTTACATTCTTTGCACCGTCACAGTACTAAAAATACCAACGGACTGTCATTATTTCATTTTCATTAGTTGTTGTTAGTTGTGCCCCAAAAATATTGCATTCCTAACTTTGAGCAACAATAAACAAACGAAGTTGTCAGGCTGAAGGAAAGGAACCTCCATGATGCAAAGTTTTTAGCTTTCAGTGCGATTTTCTGCTTCATGTTTCTTTTTCGCTGGCGCACCTTTTACAGTTTTTGGCACTTTTCTTGCCAACGAAAATTGTTGCCCCTCCTCGCTCAAAGGGAAGGTAGATTTACATAGACATTCGCATATTTTCTGCTGCCACTAACAGAGACAGAGAGTGGAAAGTAAGCCAGGCAATAACTATGAACACGAACGCGATACGGAAGAAAGGGATGAGTGAATGCAAGAACTGGGGATGATGGGCTGGTGATGCAGAGGGTAAGTGGGAGCACGATGAGTCCAAAATATTTTTATGAAAAGCGTGTGATTTTCATGCTGCTTTTTTTATGCGAATATCAGCAGACCTACGAAGATGCTCTTTAAAAATGGAGCTGCACATGATTTTCTAATGAATTTTGCTAAACCAAGCAGAAGCGTGATAGTCATTTTATATCCCCCAAACTTTTCGCTTTATTACAAAAATATATATTTAAATTAACAGCACAATATTTATGGCATCATATTTATTATTGATTTATTTTTCAGCAGCTGATTTAAAACATTTTTTTGTTTTTAAATTCACATTTTAATTATGATGATAAATGAACTTTATTTATAATTTAAAATACTTTGGTAAGTATTAAGGCCACTGCACACTGTTTTTAATTGATAGTTCTTTTTTAGAAGCAAATCTTCAAATAAAAAAAGTTTTAATATATTTTAGTAATGAATTGGGGCTTATTAATTTTTTTTTTTTTTGCTGGTTTTAAAGGAATGCGTTAAAAAAAATGTTTATTTCGGTGTCATTCTGTCTCAATTATTTCAGCTGAATTCTCCTGATTTCTTTGTTATTAATTCAAGAAATTTCCGGTGTACATATACATACATATGAACATTCACATTCAAAACCATACCATTCGAGAGCCGGAATAATAAAATTATAGAAATGTATATAAATGAAAAGATTCTTTAGCAGAATCAATATCAAAAATCAGGATAACATAGATTATAAAAGAAATGAAATACATTCATAAAAATTAAATCATTTCTCTATTTCGTTTTGGTGCCAGGATATATCTTGCTTTTGTATACTGAAAGCGACATCATGGAATCAATTGTGAGCATCGTACAGGGTATCCACAAGTCGACCCTACTCAAGTATACAATTTTAACATGTTTTGTATTATTTTTTTTCTAACTGCGACAAAAGTCGGCGAGTGAAATCTGCTTCAGCACCAGCAACAAACCCAAAAACAACAACAAACAACATAATTAAATTGTCGTGTGCTCAGTAGAACGAACGAGCGAACTTGGTACTCACAAAGAGCTCGGAAAATGGAGGTGGCCCCGCCCATCTTTCAGTCATTCGTCTCGCCGCCTGTCCGCGTTCTGCATTCCATTGAGGGGCGCTCAAAAGATTGACGCCAAATCATGAAATATTGCACAGTTGAAGTGATTTTTATGAACTCTTGAAGAGTAGCTGTAGACACATAAGGAGTCAAAAAAAGATACTCGTAACGAGCCTTAAGTGAGGCAAAGAATTTTATAATAAGCACATGCCTAACCATCCTCTCTCGGCGCCTATTCAGCCTAACAGGTAGCAAAGATGAAAATAGTGAGGATAGTGGAGGCTGGGAAGATTTTCTTTAATGATACTATAAACTAATCACCAACTTTCAACACGATTGAGCCATAAATAGTGAAAAAACTAACAATTGTGTGACATGCACTGTGTTAGCAGCAACAAAATTAAATTATTAGTTAATTAATTCATTTTATATTTACTCTGCATATATTACTCTGTATATATGTACGTACAGTAGAGTGCATCGATGTTTTTCACAAAAAATGGTAACCCATTTTCGTAGTCTATGGTCAATTCTAAGATGTTTTCGCGAAGAAACCATAGTTCTAAAACGAATTCCTGGTCCGCGCTTTTTGAATTGAAAAATTATTTTTTTTTTTTAAATTTGTATCTTGATTTTTTATGGTCCGATTCAGACAAACATGGTGTCTGTCCTCTTGTTATAACCAGGACTTTTAAACTTCCACAAAACCAAAGGACGAAATGTCCTTTAAACATAATTTATTCCTTGGACCGACGATTTCGCGGTTCGTCTCTATCCTAATAAATTAGTAAGAATTAAATCAATTTTTTGGCAAAAAAAATTTTTTTACTTTGAACCTGTATTTTTTTTTTAACAGAAGATGTAACACATATTTTACTAAAATTGTGTTCAGATTGTATTAAAATATGTTAAACATGTTCTTGGAATTTTAAAAATCGTGGTACTAACAAGAGTATTGACACCAAGTTTGTAAGAATCGGTCCAGATGTTCGAAAAAATGAATTTTTCAACTCAAAAGCGCGGACCAGGAATTCATTTTAGAACCATGGATTCTTGGTGAAAACATCTTAGAATTGACCATAGGTTATGAAAATTGGTTACCATTATTTCATTTTTTCGAGCCCATACATTGGGTCATGGTCATTTAAATTCCGTTTGAATGATACAAAACTTCTCTTAACCTAATAAGTACCTATTGAAAATGTTTTCCTCGGTCTCAAATAAAAAATTGTTTTGATGCAAAAAGTTTCTCCAAACAATTTAAATAGTGACTGCATAATCTCTTCGCTATTATTTTTTACTATTTTCATTTAAATTAATAAAAATTACTATTTCAGCCACTTTTTCCTCCTTTTCATACCAAATTTTTCTGAGATCATCCCATACAAAAAATCATTAGAATTACTAGCGAAGAGATATTTAAAAAAAAAAAATTTTGCAGAGCGCAGGTTCTTATATATATGTATGTATATTCGTATCATAAACATATATGGTATTTTATAGATGTATGGTATGTATATCAAAAGCATCGCTTTTTTCTGCAATTTATTGGATAATAATGTTAGATAAAAGCCACTATTTAATTTACATTTTAAATATTTACTATTCATTTTGTTTTTATTTACTTGCATTTTCAACACGCTAATAAGAGCTGCCTGCCACCAGACGAAGTCTTTGCAGACGCTGACTTAACAAATATCCAGGCAGCATCTCATCTTGGCCAACTTTGTGCATGACATTTTGTGTTGAGTAATTCTCTTGTAATGCGGAAGGAAGCGAAAAACAACAGTGCACTGCGACTTCCGCAACTTCCGCACAGATGGAAAGGGGAACGGAGGATGTGACTTAAGAAACTTTAAGGCGAAACTGACCTAGACGAGCTGCCCGGACAAAGGAGGAGCTGACTTCGTGAACGGGTTAAGGTTCGGGACGAAGGAAGATAAATTGCTGCAGTGTTTAGTTAATACTTGAGCTCCTGAACGATTCGCCCTGCAATTCCTTTTGGCCCCATACGCATTCAATACGCCCAGAAAGACAAGAAGCAGCAGCTGGCTGGACAAGTTTATATTTTGTTGCATTGACTTCCGCTAAAAGATGCTAAACTAGAAAAACATTTTTTGCTTCGCAAGGAGCAGGGCCAACAATAGGGATGGAGATAGAACAGAAGTAGCTCTAGGAAATGGGCAAACAGGAAAAGTTAAACAGAAATTAAGCGCAGCTGGGCAAGCGACTCAACTGATCCACTTAAAGAAATTTAGTTAACTTGTGGAAAAAAGAAAAACTAAACAAATAGATGTCTACACATTTCAAAGCGAATATTTATTTCATTTAAAACTAAACTCAGAGTAATATGGCATCCTATTTATACCGTTTTGTTCTCAAAATTGTAAGATTCCTGTGTACTATTATCCTTGAGTTAGATATGAAACGATCTGAAATTTTAATTTCCCACTGACCGTTCCTATGACAGCTTTTTGATATAATGGTCCTATATTAACCAAATTCAGATTTTCTAAGGCCATGTCGTACATAAGATTTGATAGCTTGGCTGAAATCTCTTCAGAAGCAACTGAGTAACGAATTCTAAACCAGTATACTTCAAGTTTGAAATGAATGAATGTTATAAAATAGAAACAAGTACATTTAAATTTATTAAAAAATTGTAAATGATTCTTGTTTACTTGTTCTAGCAAGTTATTTTTCTTACAGACCTTAATTAAGTCTTTTAAGCTAAGTTTTTTAAGATTTCCCGAGTTGCGGAAAACGAACTTTAAATTGTTGTACTCAGTCTTGGAAATTTTGAACTCAGTCAGCCTTTGTAATCGGCTGTAGGTGAATATCCCCTTTTTAAGTATGAAAAACATGATTTTTTTTTCAGAGTGTACTTTATTGAGATAAACCAAACAAACATTTGAAATAATTGTTTATTATAAGTAAATATTATGAACATTCAGAAAATAACAAAAAAATTTTGGAAAGTCGAATCGGCTTTCAATTCTTAAATAAGAATTTATTTTGGTTTCGGTTTAGGTATTCCCTGAAATGAATAAATAAGTAAATAAGTTGTTTAATTGTTTATTCGAACGTAATGAAAGTGTTACTTTGTGTCAGCTGTCAAGCTGTCTCATTCTAAAATTGCAGTTAATGCGCATGTATTTAAAAAAAAACTAATTGTTTATTTATAATGGAAGCGGCACACATATCAGGATGTCAAATTGTGACGCAGCTGGTGAGGATTGGCATCGTGGCAGCCGTAACCTACTTCTGTGCCAAGTGGCTGGTCAACTCGATGGACCCGACCAACAAGGCCAAGAAGAGGGCCAAGGAGATTGCCCAAAATCAACTGAAGAAGCTCAACGGAATGATAGACACGGACTCTAAATTGAAGCTGAGCGACTTTAACAGCTATGAGTTGATGATCGCTTCCCATCTGGTTGCTCCCATGGACATCGAGGTGAGCTGGGCGGATATTGCCGGACTGGATGCCATCGTGCAGGAGCTGCGTGAATCTGTTGTGCTGCCCGTGCGCCACAGCGATCTCTTCCAGCACTCGCAGCTTTGGAGGCCGCCAAAGGGGGTGCTGCTCTATGGTCCCCCTGGTTGTGGGAAGACGCTCATTGCCAAGGCGATCGCCAAGGAGGCGTGCATGCGTTTCATCAACCTGGACGTGGCTGTGCTCACGGACAAATGGTATGGCGAGTCGCAGAAGCTCGCCGCTGCCGTCTTCACCCTGGCCCACAAATTGCAGCCGTGCATAATATTCATTGACGAGATCGAGTCGTTCTTGCGCGTGCGGGCAACGGGAGATCACGAGGCGACGGCCATGATGAAGACACAGTTCATGATACTGTGGGATGGGCTGATCAGCAATCCGAGCTGCTCGGTTCTGGTGCTCGGAGCCACAAACCGTCCGCAGGATCTGGACAAGGCCATACTCAGGCGCATGCCTGCTCAGTTTCACATTGGGCCACCTTTAGAGCGTCAAAGATTGGCCATCCTTCAGCTTATCCTGCGGCACGAACATCTTAATTCCTCTGTGGATCTCAAGAGATTGGCAAGCCTCACGTCAGGCTACTCGGGGTCGGACCTGAGGGAGCTCTGTCGCCAAGCCAGCATCTATCGCGTGAGAGGACTTTTGGGCAGGGCAAGCGATGCGGACGAGGAGCAAAAACTGGATGAGAATGAGTTGGTCATCAGCATGGATGATCTTCTGAAATCCCTCGTGACCATGAAGCTGTCCAAGCTGCGAACCGCCTGCACTTATCTCACCAAAAATCTCGATCTCGACTAAATGATCTTTCAAACATTTGGAATATATATTCATCAGCTTGTTTTCTAATTTTGTTCTAAATCTCAACCTTCATACATTGTACAAATTGTCCAATTTGTTTTTCAAAATTAAAATTAAGTGCTTCCATTTTTATTAGTTTATGACATGCTTTCAAGTATACAGTTTTTCGAGTATTCAATCCTATAAAATACATAAGCGAGTGTTCTTGAAAATGGAATCAACAGTCTTACCAAATATTGCTATCCACACTTGTCCCTCAATATGGAGATATTTTGTTAAAACTTTTATTGGAGCAAGCCTAATCGAACCACTTTACAATGAAAATATGAAATGCGTTTCTGCATTTCTTGATATATGTATTGATAGAGCTTGCAGAGTTCTACTTGTAGATATCTAAAGACAGTTTAGCACAATAAAGTCCTCCAGAAATAAACAGATATAATAAATGGAAACCAGAAACAATGTAAATACCTTTATTTTAATTATTATTCTTAAATTGATTCACAAACTTAACCGAATCTTCTTAAAAATTTTGGTGGTTTGAATCTTTATTTTATATTATGTATATTTTCTCTTTAATTTTCTGTGCATATTAATTTTTTATATATTCCACAGCTGAACTTCTTATCAGTTAACGAACTCAAACCATTGCTTGATGCTTGAGAAATTATTTCTCAGTGTGAGCTGATGATGTTGCCAGTCGCTTTGTTCTCCTAGTCGTATTGCCTTCCAGCCTATCCAATATTTTCCACATTTCATAGCCTGCATGAAGTGTTTTCGCCCATGAAGTGTAGACGCTGAAGAGAGGGACAGAGAAAGACAGAGGTGGAGCGAGTGAGTGAGGGAGTCGAGTCAAAAGAAATCAAAATAACAACAGCTACGACAACAACAAAAATCTTTTATGTAAAATTGAATATTCATAAGTTGTTCCACACAGCAGCAACAGGAGCAACAGCAACAGGAGCAGAAGCAGCAGCAGAGGCAGGAGATGGATCAGAGTAGGGAGCAGGATAAATTCAGTATAAGGCAGCCTAAATGTAGCTGTTGTTGTTGTTGCTGTGCTGTTGTAGTTTCTATTGTTGTTGTTTCTGTTGTTGCTGTTGGTGCTGTTGTTCTTGTTATTTCTGCTCTGTTCTCGTCGGACGGCACTGTGGCAGTTGATTGTTTTTTTGTGTAGTTTTGTTTGGCTGAGTGAACCTGCAGACGCTCACACACACGTTCACACACTCAAACACACACACACACACACTCACACACCTCCACATGCAAAGTTGCCGTTGTTTGCTATTTTGTCATGCAAATTGTATTTATTGCGGCGAAAAACACAACAACAGGAGCAACAACTACTAAGAGACAACGCCGCGTAGTTGTAATTGTTTGCTATTTGTCAAAGTGTGCGTATGTGTGTGAATGTGCACATGCGTATGTGAGTGTGTTGCATTGTAAACAAGAAAATTGACTGCCGTCGGCGTCGTGGCCTGGGAAACACGCAATACTCGCATTTCTATGCAGCATCAGCAACAACAACAGGTACTCCATAGTCGAGCATCAACAAAACGGCAACTCAAGATGCCCGCCTATCGATCATTTATGCAAAACACAACACATTCTAATATTCTCTCATACCTGACGCCGAAAAGTATGCTGCAATCAGCTGCAAGCGATCAGCGAAAGCCAAAGGCTGATAATAACATTAATATCTCAATATGCAAACGGAACTTGGGAAATAGACCCGACAGCATTTGGAATAATAGATGTAGCCAAAGAGGGAGAGGAAGAGAGAGCGAGAGAGATTGAATTCAAATTCAGAGAAAGGAGAATAAAGGAATTATCTCAATGTTCTCACCCAAACATTGATTTTCAAGTCAGAAAAATATATTTTAATTATCTTGCCCTTTTTGTTTAAAATTTTAAATTATTGTTGTTAAACATTTCTTGAATACTACTTATATGCTAGTAAAAATCAATAACAAAGATTATTAAAAATTAATTTCATTTCTTTAAAAAGTTGTAAATAATTCTTATCCAAGATAAGTATATAAAAAGTCTTAAAAGTGATTTTTAACTTATTCTGCACTACATTTTCGGATCGCGAACATTTTTATAAAATAAATACTTTAACAAATGAGAAATATTCGTATATTTTAATTTTCGTAATAACAGTTTTTGTAACAGCTATGTATATAGTATCAGCTATAAAGAACACTTTTACTTTGCCGATTGACACAATATTTCCCAAAGCGCAACTTTTAGACTAAAATTAAAAACACCAATTTGTCAATTCTTATTAAAATAATAATAATAGTGTAATATTTTAACACATACAAATTGCTTTAAGGGTGACTTTATATAGTTAAAATCACTTGGAAAGTATTTTCAAAAGTTCCCATTTTTTTTTAGGATATGTAGTAGATAGTGTAATACTGAAACTAGCACCGGATTCGTTAATCGAAATTAAACAAAACGTTACTGAAATGCTTGATTGAAAAAAGTATTTATTACTTTAGTTCACCTGAAATGAAATTCACTCGACAATTATGATGATATTATGCTGTATAATCATAGATGCAATGCGAGAATTGTGTATATTTTCAGGGAACATTTTCTATATGCTTCCCCGGAGGTGTCCTAATTTGATTTGCAGTCGCAAAATTTACGATTGCATTGTGGCCACTTTGGGTTTATGTCTGTGTCGTAAAACCCGTTGGCCAGATGAGGCCACTGAGTTGCCTGCTAAAAGTCATAATTGTGCCAAGACAACTTTATGGGAGTTTTCTTCAACCCCCACGGTGGCTTCCTCCCAAAGACCGCGGATTAGCCAGGAGTTACAATCAATTTACATACGGCGCAATCATATAGACACTCAGTCGATAAATTTTAATGCAGCACACGCACCCAGAGAAAGAGAGAGAGAGAGAGAGAGGGGGTAAATCATTTGCAGGCTAATTCCAACTTGACTATTAACGTAATCCTCCCATCAGAGCCCTGTCTGTGGGAATGAGGTATACAAATCCATCAAAGTTTTTGAGTATCTTCGCTTGGAAAGCAACTGATGATGCTGATGAGAATTGCCACGAGAACGAGTTTCAGAATGAGTTTCGGAATGGGAATGAGAGTGGGAATGGCAACGTGTGGCAAATAAAACTGAGAATCGTAAAACGAGCCACGAATCTTGTTTAGAAGTTGAACACTGACATGAAATTTATGAGCGCATTTGAGGATTCATTTAGAGAAATGATGATTTAGCCTGGGGCTTAGTTTTCCCAGCATTCAAGTGCTCCCAGTTTCCGTTTATAGTCAGCTATAAGTTTGCTATTGTGTAGCGAATTGCGTTAAAATTCGAGAGGTTTGTGTCAATTTCGATTACTCCAGAAATCTTTGCTGTGTTTATTGAAAACTATTAAAAAGAGCTCATTTTAAATTAGAAATCAACTAAATAAATACGTATCTTTTATTTGATTAACTGTATGTAAATAATTTATTTGCTTTCTATTTTTACGTGCAGGATGACGACAATTGTTTCAAATAATTGTAAGTGGCTTTTTGCAGAATTTATTGAATTATTAATTGACTGCAATTGCGTAATCAAATTGAATATTACAGCTGTCATCGAGTGGCCAAAGAGCACTGTCATTAAATTATTTTAATTACATTCATAATTTAATTGATTTTAATGTTGCGGCTACAAAGTATTCCCCTGCCCCGCCTTTTCAATGGCTTAGAATAATTGCTGACATTTGACATTAATTAAACTTTGCCGGCGAACTTTAAATATATAATTGTTAATGTCATTTATTTACTTCTTTTTGCTGTTGTTCTTTTTTGCTCTTTTTCTGCTTCCTATAACTAATTTTATTATTGCACATTAATCATGCGCCGCCTGTTAATAAATATTAATAGCCAATAGCCGCTCGGCCAATTGCTAATTTAAGCCATAAAATTGCAACAACATTTGCATTAAAATGCCTTGATTTATGGCCCACAACAACAAACACAACAATTGGAAAAACAACAGTAACAACAATAACAAGTTTGTTTAAAAAGTACAACAAAAACATTGAGAACATTTTACAGAATGCACAGGCAAAAAAATATAAATAGCAATTAATTATTTGGCAGTTAACTTTTCTGCGTAATTCAAATCGAAGTGTGTATACCCTTCATCATAATATCTATCTAAGCAAAGAAAAATGTAAATTAATTATTATTGAATAAAAAAATAATTATTACACAATATTCAAGCACATCTTAAGCTCCACTTTATAGTGAAAGCATTCAAAATACCAAGAATTCAATTTAGTCTAGTTAATGAATATAAATTTAGATTCTTTATACCAGATTTGATAAATTAATGAATAGAAATTTAGACCTTTTATACCGTAATCAAAAACTAATTAAATAATGGATTAATTCCAACAAAAATTACAAGGAAATCGTAATTGATTGGGATAGAATATATATCTCTTTCTTCTTTTGACATTCAACAATCCAAAGTGCAAAGCCAATAAATGAATCATCTTGCTCCGTTAGGGTATTGGAATGTCTCGTTTGAATGGTCCAGTGGCCATTTACTGCATTTGGAGGCAGATGGAGGCTGCATGTCCTTTGCTGTTGCTGCTGGTCATTAAATGCATCTGCGTGCAGCGAAAAAAATACACTTAAAAATCGTTTGTAGAGATACTAGAGACCATCAAGTGTACATTCAAACAGAGTGAGAGAGAGAGAGAGAGAGCGAGATGGAGATGGAGGGGTAGGGAGAAAGAGAGAAAGGGAGAATAAGAGAGGAGGTGCTAGTTCCGCTCTGACCAGCTCTATTTCCTTTTGGCCATTTCTAGAATTTGCATATTTCATACCACAATGTATAATATTCATATTTATAAATCTTTTAACTGCACAAAACACAAACGGGACGCATCAAAAAGCCAAAGGACAGAAGTGAAAAATGTGCAAATAGGAAATGAAAATACAAAGACCAAAAAAATATATATATGAAATAAAATATACGAGAAAAAGAGCAGCAGCAACAACATTCGCATTCACACTTTGCACATAAAAAGGAGACATAAAAATGTGTTGCAACTCCGAATTGAATGAATACGAGTATGACTCTGTTACACACACACACACACACACACACACACACACACACACACACACACACACACACACACACAGGGCAGTTCAAGAAGCACACAATAAAAATACTTGCCTGGTATAGTTATGGGCAAGCTGAGCAGTTTCTGGCACGGCGCTGTGATTTTTCATTTGGCCACCAGGCAGCGTCCGCCCTCGCCGCCATCTCTGCATCCGTCCACGTCTCTTTCTCCGCCTTCGTCTTCGTCTCCGTCTGTGTCCGTGCCCATGTCCGTCTCCGGCTCCGTCCGAGGCAACAGTTGTGTCAACGGCGGCCCGGGCGCAAAAGCCAAAGCGGCAACGCGTGCCGCATGCAACTGCAAAAGTGACCAAAAGCACGAGAGCGTCGATGGAAGACGGCGGAGAGAAGACGGCCACAATTGGAGTTGGAGCTGCACGACTTTGCACGGCATCGGACAACAGACTACGCTCCGTTGCATTTATTAAAAATTTTGTTTAGCTTTTCAGTTGCATGCAACACTATTCTTCTTCTATTTTTGGGTATATGAATAACAAATTCTTTTCGCTGCTTGAATTTATTCTTTTTTATAACTCCACCAAAATCACTCACAACATCTTAGTGAGTGCATGGGAGGTGACTATTAGCTACTCTATGTGGCAATATTTACATATATATGGTAGTGCTACCTGACTGGTAAATAATGGTTTCTCAGATTTCTATAATAAACAGAATTCTCTAAGACATGCTCTAAACATTATTTAGAGATCTCGTATTAGTTTGTGTAGTATTTGTACTAAGCTCTCTTAAGCTCATATTTATAAATAATTAAAATGAATAAATAAAATAAAATAAATAAATAAAATTAAATAAATAGATGTTAATTAATATTGTGTAAAATATGCAAACATAAATAGGTTATTGCTTATTTAAAATCTGACGCCTTTTAGGAGCATCGAAATTTCGTTTGACAATTTTCAAAAGCAATTATTCATTTTCAAAAGCAATTATTCTATGTCATGTAGAGAAAATATTAATTTTACCTATATATTTTATAAAAAAAATAATTTTTAGTGTTTAAGTAGCAGGCCGCGTGCTCAAATAATTTTGTGTTTGCGAAAAATTAATTTAATGTAATTCATTCATTTTTATTCAATTTAAATGTATTTTAATATAATTGTATATATTTTAAATTTAGTCATACATCTCAACAATTTGTTTCGCATAGTTGAATGAATTGGTTACTTGGTTTCAAGAGCACCGACTTATGCTTTGGCTTTGATAACTATTTTTTTTTTTAATTTCTAGCTATTGTCTGGTATTACTAACTGAAACAGGTTTGGTTGTAAAACGTAACAAAATTAATCTAAAACAAATTATAAAACATATCTAACTGCTTAAATTTAAGTGGGCTGTGAAAAAAACACAGAAAGAGAAAGGAAAATCATTTAAGTTGATATTAAGTGTTCTAGATATGGGTTGAATTATTTGAAAACTTGGCTTTTAACTTACTCCTATAAATCACACGTGAAAACTATTGCACAAATGTGTTGCAGATTCACAATACAATTATAGTTATTATTATAGTAGTTAATATACATTATGAATTCGACATGGCCTTTGAAATGGTCTACGATCTGAAGGGCTATTACTCGAATCAAAGAAATCCGCCACATTTCGTATGCATTTGGAATTCATAACACTTTATTGCCCCAGCCACAGGCAGAGTTGCACAAAAATTGAGGCACGTTGCAGTTCGTGATGGCATTTCTTTTATAACTGTACTTTTATTTTATTTGGCTTTTGAGTAAGCATTAATTTCTGACTGACACGCGTTGGCAGGAGCTGCGTGTGACTTTCTGTTTGCCGCTAAAATTAGCATGACATTTAAGCAAATACCCACACAGCGGAACACACACACATACACACAGACACAGCTAAATTAAATGGTGTCCATGTTTAAGGCGTTTACGTTGCACTTTTCACTGCTTGCCACGCAAACGAAGAAGAGCAAAACGCCAAAAAAAAGAAAATAAAAAAAACAGGCAGACCAAAGTGAAGGCAGCACTCATTTCGTGTTGCAAGTTTCGAGTTCCCAGTTGCCTTTGCAACCATTTGAGGCAGCCTGTCATCAGTTCAGTCGTGTTGGTTGGCTACAAATTTGCCTAGCACTGCGTATGATGACTCCACCTAGAGTTCACCCCGTCTCTTCTTCTCACCCCCCCCCCCCCCCCTCTATATCCATCTCTTTCACTCTGACGCCCTAATTAGCATCGAATTTGCTCCTCCTTTCGCCGGTTGCATCTGCAGTCGACGCTTCGTTAAGTGCGCATGTGATGACATTGTCTGCATGAAACAATCATGCAACACTTCAAACACAGTCATAATATTACTCAAAGTTTCACTTACACAACTTAACTTGAAATAAGAAGTTATAGAAAAATATATATGTATATATACATATATAGATATTCCATATATGTATATGTAAGTGTATATAAATGAAAGTAAAATTTGTTTAATTAAGTCGATTTGTAATCAAATATTATTGATTTTTTCAGGGTTCACACATTTAAAAAAAAGATCTATTATCTAACGGATCGTTTGGATACGTAATGTTGATGTACATTAACATATGGTGATGCAATATGGCAGAATATTGTATCATCAATTATTTAGGCTTGTGAAATTGCTATAGGAAAGATGTTCGAAATGTACTTATTTGTCAGCGCATCAGTGCATTAAAATGCTTAAAAATGTTTAAAGAAATATTTAAACTTATTAGTTAAGGAATTTGAAAGAAGACCATATAAATTGAAGTTGCTAAAAAATATGGTAGCTCAGCAAAAACAGTTTTCATTATATTAAAAAATGGAAAATTAATTATGATGACATTTGAATCGGGAACATCTTCTGGATACAGCAAAAGAACGAAGAAACTAAATTTTGAGAATATTGACAGATGTTGAACAAATTGGAATCTGTTTTTGTTGAAAATAACAAGAAAAATTTACAATTTGAAATGTATTTATAAATTAATGCATTTGTAGTTTCTTTTAAAAAACTAAAAAACGAAAATTCCATAGCTCGAGGTTTCCCTAACTCGAACTTTCTTTCTTGGATAATAGTGATTCGAGTTAGGGAAGTTCGACTGTATTTATTTGCAATATTTTTTATTTCACTAATTATTTTTTATCAATTAATTGTTAAGTTTTGCGATATAAATTTTCCCATAGTTAATAAAATATTATACTTTCAAAAACGACAATAAAGCTTGATATTTAAAAATAAATAGACATTTAAATAGTTTCAGGTTACTCATAGATTTTAAAGTGAAGCTCAATCGAAATCAATGGAATTTTTAGAGCTTTATCTTAATTGAAAGCTGTTTAAAAGCCTTTTCAAATTTGACTTTGATGGTACCCAAAAATGGTTTGTTAAAATTTTAAGTTTCTCACCATATTTACAAAATACAATTCAATATACGCTTTGCATAGCTTCAAGAAAAATCCGGGCAATCATACACATATGTATATCTATGACTGAAAGGGAATCCACTTCCGATCGAGTGGAAATGATATTTACTGTATATTTACTGTATAAATAATTATTTGCAGTTCTTAAAAAGCTTGTAATCGTGTTGATAATCGATGGTATTCGAATTGAAAGCTAGCCAAAAAAATGAAAAGAAAATAATAGACGAATACCTTCAACAGCTCATTTACTGTGCACAAAACGAGCCAGATTCGAATGTGAAGTTCGCTCAAAGCGAAATTAAAAATGAATTGCAAAAAATCGTTACCAAATAAAGTCTCCACTTCTCTTTCCCTGTTAGCCCCTCCCCCAATTAAAGTCGCCCACACAGCAAAAATTTTTAGCGCTGACTCCATTAAAAGTAGAATAAAAATTGCAAGCAAATTTTCGACTTGGCAAAATGAATGAGTCTGGACAAGAATCGGCGCACAGAATGCCTTCGATTGAGTTCATTGATGGTGAGATGAAACAAGGGGGCAAAACCATTGTAAACTAGCCAGACCATCAGCTAAGCCAATAATCAAGGATGGAGGAGCATGGCCGTTTCGCAGGACTCCCGGCCTTCTGGACTCCAGGTCTGTGGAGCGGCAGCTAATTTATTACGAGCATTTAACAAGCATACTCCAGGGAGGCTTCAGGGAGGCCGCTTTGATTTATTAGGTGTGTGGTTCCTTTTTTCCCATTTTTTTTTCAAGTACAAAAAAAATTGCCAGTTGAGAAACAAGAAGCAGGAAATACCGAAACACTAATGTGAATGTAATTTGTAGTTAATGTGCTGCCTAGAAATGTGGGCAGGGTGAATCTTTCTTTTCAGCTTGATGGACGTTTTAATTGCTCAGACCAATTCTGTGGTGGCTTCGAGATGCCACCGGAAAACTCTTCAAAATATCTGACTTATTTTATGCATAAGTCTCGCAACTACTGCATTTTATTCTTGGTGTTTTCTCTTTCTTATTTTTGGCTTAAAGATTGCTTTCTCTGTTTTGAAAACGCAAGATACCCTTCATACGATTTAGATATGTTCTATTTAAAGCAGGGATTAAAACCCTAACCGAAACCGTAACCTTTAACCGGTAAAAACCGATTGAAATTTGAAACCGTAACCGAAACCGTAACCGAAAAAAAAAATTTTCATCTGACCAAAACCCTTAAACCGAAACTCTGTAAACCGAAATAACCGTTTAGTAACCGATTCATTTATAAGGGTTAATTTCGGTTTATCACGCATCTTAAAATACATTTTTATTTACAAAAATAGAAACAGAAATTAATAAAAATAGAAAAAAAGTTTTATTTTTAATTGATATTTTAAAAATTGCAAATAAAATACAATTTTAAAAGCATGTTTTATTATTAATTTTTGCTATAAAAATTTAAAAAACAAGTTAAAAATAGTTTAAAACGAAAAATTTTGAAGTGTTTTTATTTTTACCGACTCATAAGTCTTGTTTGCTATCTCTGATATTTTGTTATTAGTTTTGTACTTTATTTTTTATTTATAATTTTGATTTAGATCTGAAATAAATGTGTGAATGAAACATTAAAAAAGTTATGCCTTTTTTTTCATTATTATATTGTTAATATAATTATATTTTTACAAAAAAAATTTTTTTTGTGAACCGAAACCATACCGGTATTTCAAAACCGAAACATATGAAAACCGGTTCACCGTTACGAAACCTTTATTCAAAGATTTTGCGTAACCTATAACCGAAAACCTAAACCCGAACATAACCGAAACCGTAACTGAAACCGATATTCGTTTCGGTTTTAATCCCTGATTTAAAGCCATGTATTTCAAGCCTTTACGGTATAGAAACAATTACATACGTTTAAGCGCTTGTATCGCTTAAAAACTTGTAAGATAATAATAAAAAATAATGTTAATTACAAAATAAGGTATACAGTCAAACTTCCAAATCTCGAACTTCTATAGCTCGATTTTTTTCTGACTCAAACTAAATCGATTGGCAATAAACTTAAAAAAAAAAAATTACATAATTCGAACTTTTTGTTTGAATAATGGTGATTCGATTTATAAAAGTTCGACTGCATCTTAAGACTGTGGGTGTGCTAGCTTTTCGCGATTTACGGTTAACGGTTAACTGGCCAACTCTTTTAGTCTCTTAGATCAGCTGTTCATACCAGTGATCGCAAATAAGAGATATGAAAAACTGGATAAACTTTTGAAATACATTTGTTTTTTTAAATCACATAATAAAAGTTATTTTTTAATTTGTATTAAAAAATAAAAAATAAAATTTATTTTTAATTTTTATTATAAAAGTTTAAAAATAAAAATTGAATGTAAGTCTCTTTTGAGACGGAAGGTGTATTTCATTCACAAGAAGGTGCGTGCGGGGGGGTGGGGGGTAGGGGTGGTAGGACAACGTCAGTCCCACTCTCTTTGTCTGTGCCTTTGTATATACATGTCATTTTTGGAAATACGCCTTCTGGTTCAAAAGATATTTACATTCAATTTTTATTTTTTATCTTTTATGATACAAATTGAAAAATAATTTTGAAGTTCAATTTAATTTATTCCAATTGAAAAATATGTTGATGTTTTGAGAATTAAACTCAAGTCACTAGATGGATACTTTACTATCTTCAATATCTGATCAATGGAGATAATTGAAGAATGTACAAAAGTATTTAAGATTATTTGCATATGACTCTATTACATTGAAGGAATTTATGTCGTCTGCCCAATGTTAAAGGTTAAATCGCTTTCAATGATTCGGAAGTCGTCGGTTCAGAGTTTCTGTTTCCCTTCCGCCTTTGTGGGCTCAGTCGGCGAGGAGGACAACGACGACGCCATTAAAGTCCATAAATCACAACATAGCGTAGAAATAAATCAACCCTTTATTATCAACACATCGCAATGTTTGTTATCGAAAGGGTTATTTATAGTACTCCTGGGATCGGGTCAAAGCGAAACCCTCGCTGTTGGCTACCACTTGTGTAATTCGCAATCACCGCGTTGGCTGGTTAATATTAACAGAATTAAAAGCCGGCTCAAAGTTCAAGGTTGATGCCGGACAAAAGTCGCTGACCGCATTGCCTACTTTCTATAGGGCCAGACCTGATGATTGTCTATCGCTATGTATGTGCGAGTGTGAGTTTGTTGAGCTCATTAAGCAAATCGCATTATTTGCTCACAAGAATACCGTGAAGCTTTTACAGTGCACTAGAGCACACGGTCTGACAGTCCCAGAAGTGGCAGCTTCATTTACTCGCAATTGAAAGGCCCTGAAAAGACTCAGACTCTGTCGAGAGCTTACACATGCCAAATGAATACATCATTAGCTGCATGAAAATGTCCTTATGCAGCACACACACACAAGCGCACATGTACACCCACACATGCACACACACAAACACCCACGTTCACATTCATAGAGATAACAACGAACAGAATATGTCAAAGCTGACAGAGTAGTAACGAGAACACCAATAAAGACAGATATAGAGAGAGAAAGAGAGACGGAGAGAGACGGATTGCTGGCAGCCCTGGTCGAAGCGAGATTTACAAGTAGCCCTAGCTTAGCTACTTAAACTGCTACTTAACTTTCAAGTACTTTTGCAAGTTGTTAACTAATTATGTGCACAGCAACAAAGTTGGCAATAAGTGTGCTAAATTCAGTTCACATATAGTCTTTTCAGCAATCGAATACCTACATACGAGAAAAGAGAGGGTCAAACGACAACGCAGTACAGTGAGACATCCATATGTCGAATCTTATAGCTTTAACTTTTCGAAATAGTTGCAATAGATTAGAAGTTTCGATGAAGTAAATCGAAATTCCATAGCTCGATTATAACATAACCATGGACATAAATTAATGATAAAAGAATATATAAAAGTAATCTGAAAAATATCTGATTTTCCTTTATATAACCTTTTAATTTTTTTCAAATTATTGTAGACCTTAAAGTCAGAATAAGTCGAAAATTTGTCAGAATAAGGTTTATCGATGCTCCACTCTGCTCCAATCTAAACGTATATGTAGAAATGCACCATAGCACATTGGGCCAGCGAGCCGATTTTTCGACGAAAATTCAAGTTTTAAAGCTAGGTTCTTGAAATTTGGTACATATGATAGTGTAGATGCACACAAAAATATATCTAAGTTTCAGACCGATCTGACCACGCCTTCCCTAGCCGCCCATATGAGATAGGTTTCCTCTTATTGATACTTGTACAGTAATTAATAATGCTAGCACTCGTTAAATTCAACAAATGTTTTTAATTCATTTTTTTAACACTTAATCTTAATATTAATAAGTAAAAAATAACAATGCATTCAAAATGACTATAAATAAGTATCTTACATTTAAAAATGTTCCTAAAAGTCGTCTTCTACATCAATTTCTATTGAAAACGGATTTTCAGAGTCAGAATCTGAATCACTATCACTATTTTTAGCGTCAAAAACGGGAACATTGTTATTATTGTTCATATTACAAACATATAGCAAGTTTGGTGATTCCAAAAGTTCGATGACGTCTGCTGGTAGGCTCAAATACAGCTACAATATTATTGATTTATACACAACGGAACAAAAAGGAGCAAAAAAGATTTTTAAAATTAGTTTCTATACACTTTGCACTATAATGACACATAATTACTTTTTGGCACAACTTGGCACAAAATTAGTTATAATCCACAACAGATGGGTTAGCAGGTTAGCTTTCTACTTTTCTACTTTTGGACAACACAAATAAACGCACACAAAAAACACATTAACAAACATAAACAAAATCTTTTTTAATGCAAATATTCTACATACCTTTGTCTATCTCTTCCATAATTTTAGTGAAAATTGTTTAAGCCACAATAATTTTGGGACGCTCGCAAGTAAACAAAAACTTTCCCGCGCTTTTTAGTTTTGCACGCATGCAATCAAACAGCTGACTTTGAAGGGCTGCAAAAATTCCAGGGATGCATCCAAATAACTAAAATCTTTTGATACATTTTAGTCAAAGTATATACTATTCAAATTTTATTATTAAAATAAGTTTACTTTCTATAAAAAATTTGAATTTTCGTCGAAAAATCGGCTCGCTGGCCCAATGTGCTTAGGGTTGATAAGACTCTTTTCAATAAGTAGTGATTTTTTAATCGTACATGAGTATTTTACAATATCAAAGCAGTCCTACTATATTTTCTGAGTTTGCAAAAATAACTAAATTTTAAATTTGGGAATTGTCTATTTTCTTGTTCACGTTTTTGCGGCAAAACACGATCAAGTCTAAGCAAAGCTGAAAAGCGAATTCTCAAAAAATGAATTCTAATTTTTTTTTGTGAAATTCAACAATTTTTTAAAGCAATATTAAGACCGGAAGAAGTCATACATTCATACATTCGACGTAAGAATGTTCTACTGTAGTTATTAACAAACTTGAAGACCTGTATATATTGAAAAAAAGATTGCCAAATTTGGCAAGTTTGGGTATTAAAAATGAAAAGATACCAGTCAAATTGGTAAGGTAAGTGCTTGATAAGATTATTACCATAGAAATGGCATACGTAATAGACACACACTCGTACACACACCCATTCACACACACACACACTTGCACAAAACCTTTTGAAACTGAAATCACATATCATAATTTACCGTGTTTGTTTTATAAGACTATTAGAGACTCAAAAGCAATTAAGGTTTTCCACATGGAAAGACAAGTGCGAATGCGAATGCGAATGTGACTCTGAGTATGTTAAAATTTATGGGCATGTGGGCGTGGCTTTGGTGATTCTCCCAAGTTTATCGGCACGTTTCTTAGCAGCTTGTTGACAAGCAAATTGCGACATAAATTGTTCTCAAGAAATTCTGAAATGATCTCCATGAATACGAGTACAAAGTCTATTGAAAATTAATCTTTCAATTTTACCTACTGCCTCAAAATTCAATGGCTGATTTTTTGCGAGTAATTAGATATTGTTCTTGCTTTTTGACTAAATTGAAATTAAATGAAAAGGAAATTACAAAAAATATTGTGAGATCAACATGTGTTTTACAAAGAGTAATTAGATATTGTTTTTGCCTTTTGACTAAACTAAAATTAAATGAAAGGAAAATTACATCTTATATTGTGAGACGAACATGTGTATTACAAAGAATAGTGAGTGAGGTATAAGAGAATATTCTTGCTCAGGGTCATGTGCTAGATCAACATATTACATACTTGTCAGTGCTTTTCTCAATGACCAATGAATTGTAGCTTCAATAGCATTGAAATAAATTAAATGCAATGATATGAAATTTCACTTGCAATAAATTAATGTGTGGTTGATTCAATTAAAATGAACACAGTCAGGGAACCAATGTCACCATTTCAAATGCTTCCATTACATCATTATATTTTAATTTTTAAAGAGTATTATGGACTTTTAACAAACCTTTGTTTTTTTCAAATGTCGGATCGATAGATCTAAGTCAGTCTGTTTTGCTGAACATATTTATAAGAAAGTCTTGCATGTGAGAACAGGGTATTTCCTAGTCGACTCCTGCGTGAATACTTGCCTTTTTCACTTGTTTGTTACTTTGGCAGTTCAATTTCCTCCTGGCGCGCATTTTAATCAGTTTGCATCTAAAATTAATGCGATTCCGGAGTGCATAAATTGCACAAATATACTCGTAATTAACAGCCTGGGTAAATGCTGCAAAAAGTTTTTCTAACAACCAGATAGATCTCACTTTATAAGTTTGCGAAAATCAAAATTAAAACTGATACCGAACACCTTGTTCAATTCGGCAGACGAGTCAAAGAATTTCCGCTTGTGTTTCCGCACTCGACCACGCCCACAGAAGGCGTTCGCTTTGGACTTGTCGCTGATGGAATCTTTAATTAAATTCTTGCCTGAAGTCATATTCAAAGTCCACAATAGGTGGCCAGCTGTTCAATAAATTAATTTCCTACCCGAGGACGGAAGGGAAGGAAAAAAGAGTGGATCTGTAAGATTAATAATAAAATAATATATTTCATTCAGTTTTTTTTTATCCTCCTCAAAAGAGAGGAGTAATCTTTAATTCGAGTACATTTGTAAATTGAAAAGATAGACTGATAGACTCCCACACTCCCTAATGGAAAGAGTCGATTGCTTTTGCAGTAGAAAGGTAAATTAAGACCTTAAGACATTTGATGATACATTTGTTAATACATTTGTTAATACACAAAGTTCATGTAGAAGGCAAAAACAATTGTCATTAAAGCCTGGCCAGCACAATTAATTGGTCGCAATCTTTGAACCCTTTTCATTTGTTTAACGATTCCGAAATTGAATTTTTCCCAAGCATTGAAGCAAACTTGGGCTTAATTTAAATGCCAATTGCTTAACAGGCGCCAAAACAAAAAACTTTGCAGACAATTGAAAAAGAAACGGCCCGAAATGAAGTGCAAATGTAAAAAATGTCGGCGGGTTAATGGAAGAAAATTGTGGGGTAAGGGAGAAAGCGAAAAACCTAAAAGCCAATCCAAATAATAAATCACACCTTTGTCACTCAATGCGTCTCGTTTTTTTCAATTAAAAGTCGAAATGCCACCTCACCTTTTGCTTCAGCTTTTGCCCTTTCGTCGACCGTCGACAATCCTTGGGACATGTAATTAGTTGACAAAGGTGTTGTCGGGGCCTTAATTGAATTTTTATCTCAGCTTGTTCTTAGCGCCTCCCGAGAAAGGCTTCAATTAGAACTCATGACTTTCAGGTCCTAAACGAATTTATGTAAATGTGATGAATTTTTTAAAGATGGTTTTAAAATACAGAATATTGGATTTATTTGCAGATTCATTCAAATTTGGGTACGTCAAATTCACAATAAAGTTATTCATTCTAAAACAATAATCGATTGAAATGAAAACACACCATTTAAGACTTTTACGGTTATCCCACAATTAATATTTATTGATTCCTAAATTTTATTTTTGAAAGTTAGCCCTATATAAGAGCGAGCAAACCAATTTAATATTGTTTATTTAAGTATTCTAGAGTTAATTAAATTGTTCTTAATAGAAAAATTTGTGTGGAAAACTAAATACTCAAGCATTAATCGTTAAATCCAAATTTCCCGAACTTTAATTAATTTCAATCATACAAGCCATCAAAAGGTTTTTTATTCTCCGAACGGGTTTGTATTGTTTGTTATATTGATTAAATTTATAGTTTCTCTTATCATAATAATTTGTTTCTCCATTTAAAAAGAAACTTTTCTTCTCAAGAATAAACTCAAATGGAATATCATGTCTTTCTGTATTCCCCCGCAATGCTAACATATTTTCCAGCCAACTCATATTTTGTTAAAGGTTGAGGGCTTGCATTATTTGCTGTGTAGCCAATTTGTCTAGGACATTTCTTTAGACCCATAACTAGCTGAGGCCATAAATTGTAGTTTTTATTGAAGGCCAACAAAGAGGAAAACACTTTTAATTGCTATTACGAACAGGCTAGAGACTTTGACTCTGGGAATACGTATTTCAATTGGATGGACACGCCCACCATCACGGTCCGGATTGTCGGGGTTGTCAGAGCTGTTGATTTTATGCAATGCGCTTCATTGTTTCGCTTTTGGTTGTGGTCGGATTTCGATGACCATTGTTTTTGTTGTTATTGTTGTTGCTATTGTTGTTGGGAGTGTTGTGGGAGTTGTTGTTATTGGTGAGTTGACAATCGCAATCGTAGTTGGAGCTGGAGTTGGAGTTGGGGCATCAAACCGCAGCAATGTCAGCATAAGCCGATTGCGTGGAATTTGCCATTGTCCATCGTTGTTGTCGCCCAGAACAGAATGGGGAGCTCGACGAGGAATTACGCGTAACCTCCACCGCACAAAAGTCGAATGATAAGTCAATTGTTGTCTGGAATCCCCACTCGTACCCATTTTCATTGCCATTCTCCATGGTTGCCATCGCAAAATAATGAACAGTAGAACTCTGGCAGGGTTCAAGCAAACAAACAAACAAACATACAATCGACATGCGATTTGTTCTGTGCCATAAAAAATTCAAGCAGAGAAAGAAACAGAAACTAAAATGCAATTGACTGCAGCTCTTTGGGGCCTGGGGCTTGGGACTTTATTATTAACTGCAGTTAGTTTCAATTTGCGGCTACGATCTAATTGTTCATTACGGTCTTTATCCCTGTCTCCGTTTCTGTTTGGCCAACGCACACAACATCTCGCCCACTCCAGCCTAAGCAGCCCGAATCGAGTTTTATGGCCAACAATTGCGCTTAAGTGGACCCAACTTTACGAGCCTTCCTTGCCCGCCACACGTTGTCTGCTCCTGACTGGGACACTCCAAGGCGTGCTCCTAGTTCCTCGCTCCTTGTTTCGGCCGAGAACTGAGAGGCCCTCAGCTGATGGAACAATTCAAAATAGCACGCAAACCAAATCAAGTTGTGTTCTTGTTGTTGTTGCCTCTGAACGAGCATGAATGTGTGGGTGAGTGGGTGAGTGGGTGAGTGTGTGTGAGTGTGTGTGGGTGTGTGTGTGTGTATGGAACGTCTTCTTGTTGCCACTTTGCTGTTGACATGCAAACAGAAGCTCAGTGTGACAACAAGTGAGCACGGCACTCTGAAATTGATGGACTAATCAATACCTTACTAATAAAACTTCAAGCACTACGATGTCAGACTGGTGGGTCAGAAATATGTATGTGGCATGAAATCGTTCACCAATTTCTCAGTGGTGCAATGAAGAATTGATATTTCACTGTTAGATATAATTTTATTATAAGCGAGAACTCAAGGATATTTTATTTGTATCTTTATCAGGATTATTAATAGATTTTTTTAAATATTAAACTATTAAAAAACGAATCTTAATTAATACAATTTGTTCCAAGATAAATTCAAATATAATATATTTCAACGCAAACGTAAGATAATGGAGAAATAATGTTAGAACATAGAACAACATCAGATGGAATATTCCAACTTTATACACTTTAAGGAATCGAAAGATCGCTTAAGAAATATAGTTTAACATTATATACCAGCTCTTGTAAGCAGTTAATACACCCATTTATAGTGGGAACATTTTCATGGCTAAAACCAGGAACAAGGAGGCCACTGAACAAACAGTTGCCATGGGAAATTATTAGAGACAAATAAATTAAATTTTATAGCACCGCGTAGCGAAGGTGCCGACGATAGAGGGCGCCAGTGAGCATGCTTCATTTTGGTAAGCCAATATTTTATGACTACTTAACGGGGAGACGGAGCTGGTAATATATGCAGGAGCCCGGGAGGGAAGAGAAATAATCGGGGAGAGGCCAAATCGTCAATACAATTTTGATTCCGTTTGTTGGCAATTATGGATTTAGTCGTTGTTGGGCTGCGCTTTGTTGTTGTCGTTGTTGTTCTCGTTGTTGTGATTGTTGTTGTAGTGCGGTTGTTGATTTTTGGGTTGATTTCGGGTGTCGAGAAAAAGGAAAGGGGTCACAATCAAAAAGGTATGTGTATTTGTGCTGCGCCAATGGCCAAGTGCACTCTAATTTCTTCAGCTCCATTAATGCCGCAACATGCAAACTAAAAGTTAAGTTTCGACCCAGGCAACAACACGAACAACAAACAACGAACAACGAACAAAGCCCGGCAGCAGCATTTAACAAAGTTATTGGCTGGCAACACCCGGATAACTCCACCCAATCTTCTGTTGCAGTTGACCATCATCAACACCAGTTAACGCTCTGTCTTTTGACCAGCTTCTCTTTCTCTCCTTTTTTCCATCTTTCCCTCTCTCTTTCTCTCTCTCTGTCTCTCGGCTGCAGCACCTTTTGTTTTTTACAAGCACTTTGTAAATATTTATGACTGAAAGCAGCGAAAACAATAAACTCATAAACTGCAGTCACCGTCGATGCCGACACCGACGCCGACGTCGCAGCCAGCGCCGACGCAGCCAGTGCACAGTGGATCTGTCAGAGGCCGAAAATGCACAATATGAAAGTAAAAATGTTATTACCAAATAGGGAAAACTTATTTCCCATTTTATTTTTTTTAAACACTAGTTAATTTTGATTAATTCAACTCGTTCTTTTTGCAAGAAGTCCCTAAAGAGCGACGAAAAAATCAATCAGCTCCATCAGTGCGACATGTTCGAAATTAAGAGCAATACAAAAGTTAAATAACGAGACGAATAGTCAAAGAAATTGGGTTAAATCAATAAAAGTATTGAAATAAAAGGTTTTAAGTTTACTTATTCTTGGTTCGCATTGTGCAAAATTATATGTTTACTAAATAATTGGTTTTGTTTGTCAGTGTCTACGTTTGTGCTATTTCGAAATTGTTATAAATTTTTGGTAAAGTTTTAGTTATGATCCCCCCTTAGTCCTCCAAAACGACTTTTTTTATAGTACTAGTTCAGATTCTAAAATGGGTTCATTTAGCTGACAAATTGCGCCAGGCTTTGTGGTAAGATTTGAAAACAAACCCCAAAACCATTAAGATATCGGAGAGAAGAAAGAAAATTCAGACAGAAGCTCGCGAAAAAATGGGTATATTAGTGGACAAACCCAGAGATAGAGGTGGAGAATCGTCCGTCGAAGTAAATATCGCAGGGAAATTATTTTCCAATGCAGCTTTGAGTTTCGTAATTACAGGAATTGGGATTCTTCATAATTTCTGTTATTTATTTTTTTGTTATATGTTAACTTTTGCTTTTTATTTATTTTTAATTTTAAATCATTAAATTATTTAATTACTATTTCGTAAAAAAATGTTCGACTATTTTATCTGAAAAGTATATGTTTTTGGGAAGCGGGGGTCTTATCATATTTTCAATAACACCCTTTTTTTACATAAATCTTGAAGAGAAATGGCTAAAATATTCAGCTTGCAATCCTCATTAGAAGTATTTTTGGCCGCTGCTCCATACAATCGGAACCAGTGTGCAGTGGAAGCAAAACCAAACACACAGCGGGTAAATCGATTTTGAAAATGAATTATGTTTTCTGTTATGCAATATACATGACGATACAATATATTATGTACAGGTCCAGCATAGTCAGAACTGTACATTTATATGTATGCATGCTGTAATAAATATATAGTATGTAAAAGCGATCTGAAAAGCGTTTTCTTATGGGGATGACAGGTCAAATGACAGGCCCTGGCTTCGTATTCAAGAAAATTGCTATCGATATTTATCGAATTTTAGGGAATTATAGCCAGGGATTAAAACCGTAACCGTAACCGTAACCGTAACCGGTAACTGGTGTGCACCAATTGAAACGGTAACCGTAACTGAAACCGTAAACATAACAAACATTTTTTTCAATATTCCGATAAGGAAGACCCGAATTTATTCCAACCGAAGTACCTGTTAAGAAACCGATTCAAGCATATCGGCTGTTTTCGATTCGGTCAGGCATACAATTTAATCATGCTGTTAACGTGTAATCATCGATTTTTAAAACTAAATGTGATTTTCATTTCTAATTTGTATATTGATCTCAATAAAAAATTCCTTAATTTTTGAATGTAAGGTTTAACAATTTGTTGATTGCTTTTTTTTGGGAAGTTCCGCGTCATTTGTGGTTGTTGTCGCTTAAGCGCTTAAAAATCGTTTAAAAATAGTAATTATTTATTTTAATTAAAATATTCCTCGTACGCGGGAATAATAATAATAAAAGTATTAATAAAATAAATTATAATATTCTTTATTTCTCCTCCTATAGCAGATCCTATTGCTTCTGCGGCAGATCCTTGATGACCTGAATGTGCCAGACGTCCTCAACAGGGATATTTGTTTTCTATAAAGATCTTACTGAATTCAAAAAATATTATTATATTAATTCAAAAAATATTATATAATTAGTATTTGATGTCATGTTCATGACAATGATTGCTAAAATTTATTAATTACCAATATGTATTGAAAAAATATTTTTACTAATATCCTTTATTAGAACAATATAAAAACAAAAATATATATGCCGTTTATAAAATAGTTAAATATAACAATTCTAAAAATCTCTTTCTGTAAGATTTTCTGTTATGGTTTTTCTTAGGACGATCCCCTATTAAAGTCTAACAGTAGTCGGCCAACATGTGGCGGTCCCATCGACATTTCATTATCCTGATTTCCTCGTGGAGCCGTTCTCCTTGCTCCTAACTGTAATCGCAAAGATTATCTGGAAATCTGTCCAAAGGGCATTGTGAAAAATGCAATTTAATGCTCACGTTAGCTCCTAATGTGTGATTTACCTTAAGAACCAGAATTAATCTAAACAAAGTAAATGCATACTGTGTATATCTAATACAAGTGATTACAAAAGCCATTATCAAGATAAATACAGCATACTTTCTTTGTTTCGCAATTATTATAAATTATAATTATTATTTCTAAATTTTTTATTATAATAAACAAACATTTTCGAATGTAATACATTTTCTAATTACAAAAAGTGATTATTTTTATTTCTTAAGACATTTAAAGGGTGTTAGGCAGTCGTTATGTGTACGTGTAAATCTCCTTTTAATTTTAAAACAATGCCAATGAGCAAAGTGCTTCATTGTCGGAACTTTTCATGTTGTTTGCTCTGCACGTTTGCCATGTGTCAAAGACTTCTGTACACACACGACACATACACACATATTTAAGTACATATGCGCACACAAGTATGTGCGTATGTGTAAAAGTCTGAGCCGTAACTACGTTCTGGTGCAATTGCATTTTATAAATTAGCTAAATATTTTGGCAACAGGCTTGCAGTTTCTCTCTCTCTCTCTCTCTCTCTCTCTCTCTCTCTCTCTCTCTTCACCTCGGTATGTCTGTTGGCAAAGCAAATGAATGCGTTTTCGACTCGTCTGTTTACTCAAAATTGCGAATGAGAGATTTATGTTGTTGTTGTGCAAACCTGCAAACACCTGTACAGCAGGCAAAGATGCGATGTAATGAGAAGGCGTTGCAGCGTAAAATATTACTAACAAATTTGAGACAAACATTCAAGTGACGCAACTCAAAAGTTGGACCCTAGTTAGTGAAATAAACAGCAAATACTCCTTCTAATATAAGTGAACGGTTGTTTATATTTTAAATTAACCATCTAACGAACTGGAAAATATCAAAGTTAACCATATCGAGTAAAGTTGTATTATTTTAATTATGTGTCTATATATTCATGTATAATTGTGCGCATAATCATGAAATCGAACCCATTAAATTGATTATGCATTGTTCCTGATTCAGACTAATCAACTGACTTTCTGACATATGCAGGTAAAATCATATTTGCAACTATTTATGGGGTATAGAATTTGTCATCGACACAAACGAGAGTAAATAACATTTACAAATTGCATTTTCATGTTAATGTCAAAACTGAACAAAGTTGTAATGCCCTTCTAATAGTTGATGATCTGATTATTTTTAATTGAAAATATTTTATTGAATTGATTCTTTTTTTTTTTTTTATTTTATCTGACTCTGCCAACATTTTAGATTTAGTTAAATTTCTTTGTAAACTTTAAGACTCTTTTTTTGATAATTGTAAGCTCTTGAATTTCCGGGTTCAATCTCTTGAAATATTTGTCTGATATCTAAAAAAATTTTCTTAATGTTTCCTTTATAACTTTTTTATATACTCCCATAGATCACTGCGGACGGCAGTCCGCGCTAGTGACGAAAGCAGCACGAAGGGTGCGAAGGCGACTAGCATATATACACAGGAAGAATGGAAAATTTGCTATGACTGTCCGATCAGGTCGAGCTATATACCGATCGAAAGGTATTAATTAAACTTACAAATGTGCATACTAAGACTTTTGAAAACTCACCTGGTTCGTGAGATAAACAGGTGTAAGTGGGAGGGGAAAAATTTAAATGATTGGAGCTAATGGGGCCGGTGGAGCCTTTTTTATTTTTATTTTAATTTTTAACTATTCTTATTAAAATTACGCGTCGAATGACACCTCGATCATCAAAATCCGACCGCTGGTTCGAAAGATAATTTATTTTGAAATTTTTGGTGCCCTTCTCAAAACGAGATGAAAAGTCAGTCTGTCTGTTTGTTTGTTTGTTTGTTTGTTTGTTTGTTTGTTTGTTTGTTTGTTTGTATAGATCAAATCGTTGTTTTAGCTTAAAAGTTTGAATAAGGACTTGTTCCCGCTCAAAAATCTAGAAACGTTTGTTCTACGACTTTTTCGAAAAATCGCTAGTTTAGCGGGAAATCGCTAAAAACCGCTAAAAATGAAACCCCCATAGCATCCAAACTATAGAAGCTACAGATGCGATCTATATATCGGTGAAAAGGTATTTCGAAGGGCTTTTAGGCATACCTTCAACGTTTTTTTTTAAGTAAAAATGTAAACAGCTACAGGTGAAATAAGGTATTTTTTCCAACATTTTGGCGATTTTAGAAAAATCTACACATGAAATCGCTTTAAAATATGTTATATATTTTAGGCAATTAGATTCCGCGTTTTTTGACATATAACACATATCTGTCAAAATTCGTTTGGACAAGATATTACCTATTAACTGAATATACCTTTTACCTTTACACTACTGCATGTACATATGCAGTATGTACACTGCTTGCAGCGTAATGCGGAAATAAACTGCTTGCAAGTGGTGAATTCTTTTTGCGGCAGATAAATCATTTTATAATCAAAAATATAAAATCGTTTGTTCTACTTTTCGAAAAATCGCTAGTTTAGCGGGAAATCGCTAAAAACCGCTAAAATTTAAGCCCCCATAGCATCCAAATGATAGAAGCTACAAATGCGATCTATATGTCGTTGAAAAGGTATTTCGAAGAGCTCTTAGACATACCTTAAAAGTTTTTTTTTTAATTATAAGGGTAAACAGTTACAGGTTAAATAAGGTATTTTTTCCCACATTTTGAAAATTTAAGAAAAATCTACACAGCAAATCACATCAAATATTGCAATTTTAAAATTTCTGATGTCTTATTCAAAAATTTCTGATATCCCATAAAAAAACCTCTTTACGAGGTAAAAGTCTAGTGACGAAAACATTTTCATGCCCCAAAATTTCTGATATCCAATTTTGTGACGAATAATATTAAGTTTTACACATCAATTATTTTAAACAAAATTTTTGCATTCGGCACTGCGCAAAACAGTGAGTTTTATTTAGTATTAGAATTGAAACATTTTAGCGCAATGTGCCGGGTGCCAAAATTTTGTTTAAAATAATTGATGTGTAAAACTTAATATTATTCGTCACAAAATTGGATATCAGAAATTTTGGGGCATGAAAATGTTTTCGTCACTAGACTTTTACCTCGTAAAGAGGTTTTTTTATGGGATTGTATTAACTGTTGATTATCAAAAAACTCTTGAATTCAATATATGTCCTCATTGATAGAGTACATGGTCGGAATCTCATTTACATGTCCACGCCGGAACGTTCTCCATGTTCTCAGTGGGAGGTGGGAGGTGGGAGGTCGAAGGTGGAGTGGGAATAGTATTGGCATCATGTTGTGCAACTGCTGCAACTGTTTGTTGTATACTTGATGATTACCTACCCCGGTTGCCCCAAGGATCGGGACTAGACTGAACCATCACTCAAAATGGCGACTGTTCATATATTCGTATACGATGTGCCATAAGGATACCTGCCACTGTATGTTTGAGTGTGTGTGTGTGTATGTATGTATGAGTAAGTGTGTGTATGTTGTGCGATGTTGTAATCCTAATGAATCCTGCACCTATTTATTTTTCATTGTGGGAAATTGTGCAAATGCCATGACAACATTTCCTACGGACGGGCAGCTGTCCCTCTGTCTCTCTCTCTCTCTCTCTCTCCGTCTCTACTCGCTGCGTTCATTGACCATATGTGTGTTCAATTGTTTAAATGTGCTGTTACAACAGCAACAAAAAACAAGACAAAACTCTGAAATGTTGTTATTTGGATACAACAATGTCCTGGTTCCGGGTAAGGGCCAAGCTACAGGGTGAGGAGTGTGGGTTGTGGGGTGCAGAGTTAGTATTTGGTAACAGCATCATTGGCCTCGTTGTTGTCGTTGTTGGTTGTTTGTGTTTTACATGAGGCATTGTCTCTCATCAGTTTAATTAGTCGCTACGCTTTTGCTTTGCTTCAGTCGAAGCCTTGCCAACAAAAATAATAAATGTTTATGCTTTGTTCTAGATGTTGTTCTTGTTCTCGTCCTGTTCTTGTTCTTGTGCTTGTTGTTGTCCTTGTCATGTCAAGACAACCCAATGTACTCAAATCATCTGCCAAAACCAACCAGCCCCGACTTGAGGCTCAATTTAGGCCAAGTCTTAGCGCATCTGGTAAGCGTATGCATATTTTATGGTCCTGCTCCTGTTCAATGTACTCGTATGTGGAGCTCTTGGAAAAGTCCTTGATAAAGCGAACAGACTTACAGAGCTTGCATGTTGCGTTTAGTGGGAATACCCGTACTTAGTTGTGGGGATATGGGTAATAAAGTTTGAGCTTAAATTTATTTAAGGTTTAAAATTAAGGAATAAATGCATTACTTGACAAGTAAGTAAAAGGGAATTGAAATGTATGTAACGAGGAGAAGGAAGCATCTGCGACCCTATAAAGTCTCACAGGCTATAAGAGCTAGAACAACCAATTTTGGCATACTTTTCCGCATACGCACATTTTCCAAGATACTGAGATTTTTTCTTAATAACGTTAATTACCATTATTACCTATCATCCTGCTAAACCGTTTCAAGATAGGACAAATAGAAAGGTGGTAATGGCCGATATAAGTTTTTAAGCAATGTAAGTGCCTAAAAGCAAGCAATAAAAAATATTTGAAATAAGTAACGAGTACCCTATAGTTGGGAGCTCGAGTATAGCCTTTCCCACTTGTTTCAAATTTAATATTAATTAAATATTTCTATTTCTATTTGAATATTATAAAAATAAAATAAAGGTGGAAAAGATAAGTCTAAAAATATATATATATAAAGATTACCGAACAGAAACTTGTACTTCAAATGAGAAAATATCTGACAGCCACTTAAAAAGCATGAAGACTCATTGTTCTTAACACAATATAAATTTTACCTTTTTAATTTTTTTTAAAGCTATATGCAGATTTCCAATTTTCCTTTTTTCCTATCCACTTCAACAGATTTTTTGCCAGAAAAATGATTTTGTCACATTTTTTTAATTTCTACCGCGATAGGTTCAAATAAATTTCGATGCTCTTTATTATGGATAGGATTTTAGATTTTTACAAATAAATTTAGCTATATGCAGTTATGTGTTGTTCTTCGTGTTGTTCTTGTGCCATCAAATTGGCAATTTGCTGTGCATTTTTGGGGAAAATACCACGCCCACATCACTTTATACAAAACCACTCAGCTAATTGCATTTCCAATGAATTTTCAATTGCCGCCACAGCGGCTGAATTTTTAGTTTTAGTCAAATTCTATGTGCGAGTTTAACTGTATATCTAACTTTGAGTCTCTTGACATTCTTATCAAGTTTGAAACATTAATTACACTAAAGTTTGTATATATTTTTGCTGGAACTTAATTTATTTGGAAGTCAATTTGACTTGAATAGGTATATTAATCTTAACATTTGAATTACCTTCGATTCAGCCGAATATCGTAAATGATTTGAAAACGAGAGTAATTGCTCGCCGGCTTATAGTCTATTTTTAAAAGTCAGTTCATTTATTCTTTTCATTTTGCCAACAGTCATCTGTATAATACAGCTTCATAGAGGTGAATCTCCATTATGGGAATCAATTAAGTATCTGCCGCTATGAGTTTTGGTAACTCTTGTGTTGACCATTTTTAGACCCCGTACTTTAAAAAAGTATAGTTAGACCCCGTACTTTAAAAAAGTATAGGGGTCTATTAACTTTGTCACAAAAAAAAATGTGCGTAACAGGCAGAAGGAGGCGTGGCAGACCCCATAAAGTATATATATTCTTGATCAGCATCAACGGCCGAGTTGATATAGCCATGTCTGTCTGTCCGTCTGTCCGTCTGTCCGTCTGTCCGTCTGTAAGAGCGCCTAGATCTCAGAGACTATAAAAGCTAGAGACTTCAAACTTGGTATGTAGGTGCGTCTATATTGTAAGCAGATCGAGTTTGTTTTAGATTTTGGCCACGCCCCCTTAAACGCCCACAAATTAGAAAATCTTAATTATAAGAACAATTTTAAAGATAGACATTCCTTATTAAGCATAGACGAAGATATTGTTACTTTCCATATTTGCTGAAAATTTCATCGCGATCGGATAATAAACAGAGAAGATATTGAACAACTAAATTTTCCATTATTTGCCATACTTTAGCAGCAACAACAACAATCAATGAATACAATTAATTACTTTTGACTTACAGTCCAGTAACAATGAAATCTATTACTGGACAATAGATTTCAAAGAGCGACTGTGGCGCAATTTGTAAAGACGCCTAGTTTTTTGCTTACATTGTCAGTTGTGTCAGGGGGTCGCGGGTTCAAATCCTGACACGGACAAAATTTTTTTTGTTTTTAAAATCAATTTTTTTGTGTTATGTTGATATTTTATATAAGTGTTGCATTTTTATCAATTCAAAATGTTAGTATTTATTATTTGACCAATAAAATTAAGTTGTTAGCAGATGATCCCCAAATGTTTTTTTTAATGTTATTAAATTTTAAAATGATGTTGCAGAAATCATAACTGGCAAAGAATAAATCATTGTAGTCTTAACATATCTGCATTTTGCATTTGTAAAGTTGGCTTCGGTGGCCTAAGGGGCAAAGTTCCCAGTAAATTAGCAATTAGTCGCGGGTTCAACTCCCAGCGAGAGCAAATTTTTTAATTTTTTTTTTTAATATTTGCAGACTTTTTAGATCATATGTAGGTCCCGAGCTCGAATCCCGGCTTGAACAGACTTTTTTATTTTTAAGATTTATTAATGTTTTCCTGACATTTTATATTAATGTTGCAGTTACATCAATTCAATGTTAATATTTGATTTTTTTTTGGTTTATTATTAAGAGATGTGGGAAATGCTCTTATCGCTTTCTCGCTTTCTCTAATGCTTAAATCAATTTATTTTGTGCATCTGTTAAATTTGATGATGTGCTTTAATAAATCATTTATTATATCTTTAATGTAAATTGATATACGTATCCTCAATATATTTGGGCGAAAATATATATATATTACAATGCATTAAATGTTTGTAGCGACTTATATTACATGACTTTAAGCAGTGTTTGCTTTTGCATAGTAAGTACGGGGTCTTCGACAGTCGAGTACCGCTCGACTGTAGCACCGCCGACTAGTTTTATTTTTGTATTCTAATAAATAAATATTTGTTTGCAAAACATTATCGGTTATGTTTTTAACTGCTGTTTTTAAAACAACTGAATAAAAAACAGAGCAGAGATCGAATTGGCTGGATTAGAAAATGTGCATTTAATGGGAGACGATTGCAGTGGCGTCAGAAATTGGCTGGTGCTTCTTTTTAACTGCCTCGTTAGCCTGGCCATCGAAGAAACATAAAAATCGTACGCTGTTGGACTGAAAACGAAATCGCCAACCACCCCTCTCCAGTACTTTTTGCCCCCTTAGATTTATCGCTTTCATGCGCTGGAAATCACATTAGCCTCGCATAAAACCAAAGAAGCGCGTAAAAGTTTTGCAAAGAAAATGCATGAATCTGGTAAAGCTGCGCTTAAGCCGACTATGACCCATATACAGGGTGTTATTCTGGTGCAAAGTATTGATCAAAAATATTGTTTTTATAGAGAACTTGTACTTCAATTTTCCAAAGTTTAAATTCCAGGCAATTCAGAACATACAATTATCAATTATATGCTAGCTATTTAAGGATTTTCTTAGAATCATGCATACTTTACTTTAATTTTTATCAAGAGTTCAGTTACTAAGTAAACAATCAATTTTCTTGATGGATATTAATATTAGAATTTGTACAAACTATAATAAGATAAATGTAGCCTTTACTTTTAAATATAGAAAAAATGTAACTGTTGCCTTATTATAAACAGTCAGAGCCCAAGGAAATATGTAATGATTTTCGAAGACACACAATTTCATAATATATGCTCTTATAGGAAATTTCTGAAATTAGCTTGAATTATATGTGTATAAATAATATTACGAAAAAAGATAAATGTGAGAATTTCAACGTTTACTAGAAAATTGTTGACTATCTTATATAAAAGGATCAACTCAAGAATGTCTTTCGATTTCATAGAAAATGCATATATCTGACGGATATGTACTTGCACCTGAGGGCGGTTTTTTTTATAAAAATTTTAATAAGAAATTGATTAAGAAAATTGTAACAAAGTCTTGATTGGGATTAATTTAAAAAATTATTTTTATAATTCTCAAAAATCACCCTATGAGAACGTCATCTTGTATCTGCTAGAAAGCATTGCGATTGGCAGCAAAAAAAAAAAGGAAAAGAGACAAAGGTGTGTTTGAAATACTAGGAACAGCTTCACTTGACTCCTCGCTGGCGTCTGTTGAGTTTGTCGGGTTTGTTTGCCAGGAGCGGGTCAAGGGCAACAGTCGGCGGGGAAACAGAGCGTACTTTTGCCATTGGTGCACATGAAATATGAGTTAAGGAAATTGATGACAAACATTTCAACGTTTATTGCATAAAATTTACATAAAATATTGCACGCAAATATTTTTTGCTCGTTATGAAAGTTCTGCTCTATTTTTTTTTTCTAGCTATTTGCAACGATTTCAGCGATCGACAAAAGTGCAAGGCAGAATAATTGCAACAGAAATTTCCGCTGGACGTAGAAAGAGAGTGGAAAAGTTATTGAATTTAACAGAACTTTAAAGGTATTTACGCTAAATGGTCCTTAAACCCATTTGAATCGCTTACTGGCATATTACTATGCATAGATATTTAAGTATTTACAATAGGCATTGTTTAACGCTGGCTTCTTTATCCAGCCTATAGGCACAATTCAATGAGGCTTTGTCTCAGCTGGCAATCGATTAGTATTTACCTGCAAATTAATTTATTATTAAAGCATTAAATACTTAAAACTATACATAATGCCTATAGAAAACAAACTTACCTAAAGACAATTTAATTTCATTTATTTATGGCCTTAACTTATATTTTGGGCAGTCTCAGAAGTATTGACTTTAATCAAGAATTGGCAATTTACATATATTAAACTTAGAATTTTTAAAGATATTTAAGAACTTTTTTATAAAATTTATATTTGGAATAGGTTTTTACTTCTTAAGATGGAATGTCTTATAAACATTTCTTGTGCAGAAATAGTACATAAATGTGATGTGCAATTTGCTTATTTATTCAAAGACTACACTCAAGTAACAACTAATTATTATAACTACTAACATTTACATACATCTTTTGAAAGTAAAATATATTTTTTGTTTTTTATTGTAAAAATCCTTAAATATTTCTGCAATAAGTTATCGCAGTGGATGAATGCCCAGGAATGTTAGCCTTAAAACTTGTTTTTAATATGGATAAAATCGCAATGGGTGCGTTTTCCAGAGTAAATCAACAAGAGAATATCGATCAAATTTGAATGATTGTTCTGGTGAACGACAGTGATGAACAATCAGAATGTCAAAATTTTGTGTTTGTGATGACGGAAAATTCATCATCTAAATATAGTCGAACTTCCCTAACTCGAACTTCTCTAACTCGAATTTTCTGTAACTCGAACAAAATCGAGTGGCAATAGCGTTTACTGAGCAAATTTCATACAATTCTCCTTCCGTAACTCGAACTTCCCTAACCCGAAAATCTCCTTAACTCGAACAAAAATATTGGCCCGTACTTCTGTAAGTCGAATCTTTCGGGAAAATCCCCAATAAAGTTTGAATTGTTTTTCGTTTATATTTTGCGTTTTTGTTACCGGCTCGTTTGGATATGTAATATTGATGTATATAAACATATGGTGATGCAATATAATATAATATTCCATCAACAATTATTTAGGCTTGTGAAATTGCTATAGGAAAGATGTTCGAAATGTACTTATTTGTTAGCGCATCAGTGTACTAAAATGTTTAAAAATATTTAAAGAAATATTCAACATTATTAGCTAAGGAATTTTAAAGTAGACCAAATAAATTAATGTTGCTGAAAATGTGGTATCTCAGCAAAAACATTTTTCATTATATTAAAAAATTAAATATTAATTATGATGACATTTGAAGAAACCAATTTTTGAGATTATCAACAGGTCTTGAACAAACTTGAATCCATTTTTGTTGAAAATAACAAATCAAATTTGCAATTTAAAATGTATTTATGATTTAATGCATTTGTAGTTTCTTTTAAAAAACTAAAAAAAAAAAAAAGCTCGAAGTCTCCCTGACTCGAACTTTTTTCTTGGATAATGGTGATTCGAGTTAGAGAAGTTCGACTTTAGTACGCTTAAACTCTCTGATTGTGATGCTTTCTTATCGATTAAGCAAATTGTAATTAAAAAATACAATATATGAAATTAAAGAGCACGAAATAAATAAGGAAACCTCTTTATTCGTATTATTTTGGTTTGCATAATAAAAAAATATAAAAACGATTTTTGATTCGGCTTATTTTAGAAGAAATTGGCTAGGCCCACGTAAAAAAAGGAAATGTAAGCAATCACTGATTTTCCGACAAAGAAAATACGTAGTAAATCTCATCGTTAAGCGCTAACAAAAAAAACTGGCTGATGGAAAATTTAGATTTTCATAAATTTTTTTATCAATACACATTTAATTACACTAGTTTACAAAATCAAAAAAAATATTTGCTTCTCATGTCTCAGTGCACTTTTCTTATGGACTTTGCCCACTAAACAAGAAAATCGCACTAAAACATTTTTTTTTGGAAGCGTTTTCGAAATATTAATTTTTTCGAAACTACGAAGTTGCTTTGACATTTTAGAGAATACCAAGAGATCTAATTATTCGATGTGGATTAAAAGTTGTAGGGGGATCATATACCTTTAATTTAAAAAAAAAATTTAAGTGCGATTTTCGTGTTTAGTGGGCAAAGTCCATAAGAAAAGTGCACTGAGACATGAGAAGCAAAATTGCTATAAGCTAGTGCAATAAATAACTGTTATAAATAGTTAAATTAATTTTAATAAAGGCAGCGTTAAGCATTAGTGGGTTAGACTGTCACTTATAAAATGTAAATTGCGCGTACAATATTGGCTTTGACAATAAAAGAAAGACAACTTTAATTTTGCCTTAATCAACAATTTTTGTATTATTAATAAATACATGATTACTGATTGATGTATTCAGTTGAACGCGGCCAATGGCTTCGTTAATCGATTTCTGTAGTTTGTTGCATTCAAATAAAAGAAAAGTTCAATTCAATCTACTATATATGGAAATTTGTTTCATCTTTCCTTTTTCTTATATGAAAAAGTGAAAGCGTTGAGGAATGGTCAGTAATTCATGTTGACACGGATACATTATTAATCAAGAACGACAATATATTAACTCTATTTATATGACTTACTCGCAATCATATTAATTTTGACAAATAACTTGAACTTATGTTATTCCAAGAGATAGAAGTCGGTGTATTTCAGTTGCGATTGTCAAGCAGTTAAACACCTTGAAAGAGAATGTCTGCAATGGCATAATTAAAAATATTACCACAGCTGCCTTGGTAGCGTCCTCTGCTCCTTTGCCGCTTTGCTGGTCATGTCATATTTATCACTACCTGCACTTTATTTTCCAGCCACTATAAATTGTTGGCTGCTGTTGCTGCTGGAAGATGCGGGCCGGGTTCAGGCTGGTCTCCTCTCTCCATCTTGGTCCTTGCCATCAAAGTATCAACGTTGCCAGCCGCTTGGCACCCACAGGCAACATTATTTGACGTAACCAAAGTAATTTTAATTTCCAGTGCGCAGCACTCAGAATGGAGCCAAGGGGGACAGGTGGAGGGGGCAGCTGTTGGTAAACCAGCAAGTGGCACTACAATGCACTCAGAAGAACGGGCTCCTGAGTGATGGAGGGAGGGCAGGTACAGAGGACTGAGGACCGAGGACTGGTTGCTTAAGCATATTGTAAATAGACTGCATAATGAGCTGCGTTTGCTTTTTGAGACTTGGCAGTCGGAAATTGAGGTGAAAATGGAATCTGACGAGGCACCTGAGCTTGGTAGCTATAAATTAAAGTGGCTCTCTTCGGAAATCAAATGAATGGAAATTAAAACAAGCATGCCGATATAAATAGTGAAACAGGTAAATTAAGAGTCTACTTAATAATCTATTTCAAAGATATATTTTCTGTATCCCATCCAAAGGTTTTTAAGGGATAATCTGAATATGTTGTATCTTAACGTCAAGTATGTTTCTCAAGTGAAAGATTTTATAGGAAATTGCTTTCAAACTCAACCGATCCAAAATCGACTGTTAATAAATTATTCTAAAAATAAAACAAAACTGTTCGAATTAAATAATTGTATATTTTATACAATAAAGAAATTATTTTTTATGTATTCATATGTATTTGATTTAAAAATGTATTCAGTCAAATCATAAAAAAAATATTTGGACATTTGATCGCATTGAATTTCTTTTGGATTTTAGATATTTGTTGAACACGCATGTTTATCTTCATATTCAATTAAATAAAAAAAAAATTAAAAAACATATAGATATATGTTTAATTAAGAAGCTTATTCATTTATTTATATTCCTTGTTGTATTAATTTAAAATTAGTACACACATTTATATTTTGTTTGTGAAAAATGGAAACATGTCTTTTTCTATAAAATTGTGAATTCAACATAATTTCGCTTGACAAACTGTAAATCAATATAATGTTAAGCTGAAACCTCAAACGAAGCTAGCATGGAACAGGGGCAGAACAATGGAGAGGAGGACAGACCGACAGCGGGGCAAACTGACATGGGAGAATGTGGGGATTGCAGTGTCCTAAATTGAAAACAACAAATGTCAGCAGTTTTATGTACTAAAAAGTACCAGAAAGAGCTAAACAACTGACACAACAACAGAAACATCAACGAAATCAACGAGCAACACAGACAAATACAATGTATAAATGATGATGTGGCTGATGATGAATGCATGTGTATGTATGTCTCCATGTGTATGTGAAAGTGAAGGGACATCTTCCTATCTATCTATCCATCTAGGTAGCAAAGTTGTGTTGGTAGCAAAGTGAATACAAAATTTGCATACGTTGGCTTTACGACTGAGCTGCAGAGTTTGCCGGATTCTGTTCAACTACGGCCGGAGTCTGTCCGGTTTGAGTTCCAGTTTTGGATCACTCTATTGAGTGCGGTTTGCTCTGTGTTTGTTACCCTTCATCAGTTTGTCCTGTGCTCATTTCAACTTTCAGAACCATTTAGCAAGGCAACATTTGCAGCTGAGAGCCACTTGATTGCGGCTTTAAATTACATTATGGTCATTACTGTACTCGTATAGAAGAGCATGAAATGTCTAAGTACATGTGTGTTGCTTATTACAAATATTTTATTTATTCATGCAGTTGTACGAGGATTTAATTTTCGAATTAATGACTACAAATGCTCGAAGTGAATTTTGTCAAAGATTGAAACATAACTTGTATCATTTTTGAGAAATTAATTAACTTATAAATTTAAATTTGTTTGTAAATACCTTAATTACTTTGTACACAGAATTTTTCTTCCTTTTAGACAGTAATAATTGATGACTTTGGAAAGTGTTTTTAATTCGACTGCCATCGAAAATGTTCGTATTTATTTGCAATTGATTAAACCACGGTTTTAGTTCGCATCTTGATTCACTTTGGTAATAATGATCACTTTAACCTTGTTTAATTTAAAACATTTAACATCCCCCAATTGAATTTATATACAAAAACGTAAAATTATATTATATTTATCCACAAGAAGTACCTCAGGGAAAGAAGTATATGTGGGTGATGTTATTCAAAAAAAAATATACTTTAAACACAAAAGATTTGATGCAGATTTCTAATAATAGTTTTATCATTTAGTTTCCGTTTGAAAGACACAAAAATTTTCTTAACCCATTAAGTACCCATGGAAAATTTAGAACTTTTGTAAAAGTGTTTTTTTTTCACTTTTTTCCTCGATTTTTTACAAAAAATATTTTGATGCAAAAAAATTCTTCAAACAATTCTAAGAGTGACTGCAAAAAAAAATTTTCAAAAATATTTTTGTTAGTATTTTTTAAAATTTTTTGAAAATTGCTAAAATGACACTTTTTTGTATGAAAAGGAGGAAAAAGTAGGAAAAAGGGGTTAAAATAGTCATATTTAGAATTTTTAAAAAATTTTAAAAAATACTAACAAAAATATTTTTGAATTTTTTTTTTTGCAGTCACTCTTAGAATTGTTTGAAGAATTTTTTTGCATCAAAATATTTTTTGTAAAAAATCGAGGAAAAAAGTGAAAAAACACTTTTACAAAAGTTCTAAATTTTCCATGGGTACTTAATGGGTTAAGAAAATTTTTGTGTCATTCAAACGGAAACTAAATGATAAAATTATTTTAAGAAATCTGCATCAAATATTTTGTGTTTAAAGTATATTTTTTTTGAGTAACTTCACCCACATATACTTCTTTCCCTGAGTGTATATCAGAAAATTTGTTACTGGTCACTTCTTTTTAATACATCAAGAAATGTATTTAAATTATTTTTTTTGGTTCAGCCTGGGGATACGTGTATCTCCGATTGAAAGTTTGGGTCAGTATTAATTGATCCAATTACATATTTTAAGCTGAAAATCATCGTCTTTGTCACAAGTTTTCTATTTTTTTTTGTACATTGAACTATTGCATTTATAGCTATAGCTTTAGCATCTGTTTTTATATGGGACGGGGAGCAATGCCCTCAACACGTTTTTGCTCATCTTAATTGTACCCACAAGCTGCTTCAACATATCTGCAACAATACAAGATACAAGTTTGCCGCTTTCTTCACAGTTATGGAGCAAAAGCAGAAGCAGCTCATTCCCCAGCAAGTCAGAGGCCACAAACTGTGCTAATTAGCAGAGACAAAGAGCTAAAAATAAAGAGACAGAGAGAGCGAAAAAGAAAAATGAAACAGCTGCTTTGGCATACAGTAGCAGGCATACATATATGAGGAAAGCAGGCGCAATAATTACAACCGTTAACACACAAAAGCCTTCGAGAGAAGGGCGCACATTACGCATACGCCATGGTGCATGTTTGAGGCATTGTGCGATATTGTTGTTGCTCAAACAAAAGCCGCTGCATGCTCTGCATACAATGATAAAAAACAGAGCCTGGATTTGGACAATGTGTCTGAGTCCGTGTGCCAGAGCGGATAAAAGCTTATTTACAAGAATTGTGTTAATGCAGCTCGCGGCTATGCAGCACGGACTTTAGTGGCGGGCTCTCTTCGTTTTTGCTTTTTTGTCGAGTTTCCTTCAGACATTTCATTGATGTAAACATTAGCCGAGAGCAGAATGAAAGGGAAACAATTTCAATGCAAGCATAACTACCTGGAAGTTGTACTTATAGGGTGGGAATATGTTAAGATATTTCCGACGTGATCTGACAAGAACGTGTAAGCTTAGATAAATATAATCCCATTAGAAAGCAGGAGCTAAGAAATGCAAATAAGAAAAACGTTAAGTGTCCAAATTTTTAAAATATTTATTAAATTAAAATTAAGCAAATATTTTAAACTCGTGTTAAATTTCCCTCCTAACACAGAGCAAAATCCGAAGTTTAAAATAGTTTTTATTTGGTAATTTTTGAATATTTTCCTTTCCAATTTTATTCCCCTAGTTCTCAATTTCTAATGACTTTCCAGGATTATTTTTATAATTTAAATTTGTTACTTACAATATTACATTTTTGTTATTCTAATTATTTGTTTCCCCAATTTAGGTATTTGTCAAAATTCTTGTCGAAAATTCTAAACGAAATCTCGACTCTTAGACTGTCTGTCTGCTGCCACAAATTGTTGTTGTTGCAGTGTGTTTAAATTATGTAGGACGCATCCATAGACGGAATCATATTGCCTCTGAATTTGCATTGGCACCTGTAAAAATGGCAAGCAGACTGAAAGGTGCGACGACGAATCACGTTCACAGTCCTTGCAGGATACATATGTATGTATCTAAGAGTATTTACATCGAGAGTAAGCAGGTTGCATACCTCTACGTGTATTTCTATGTGCTTATGTGTCAGAGTGAGTGTGGCAAGAGATGCCTAAGCTTAAGTGCCATTAGGCAATGCCACTGAACTCTGTCTCTGCCTCTCGGTGTGCGTGTGTGTGTGTGTGTGTGTGTGTGTGTGTGTGTGTGTGTGTGTGTGTGTGTGTGTGTGTGTGTGTGTGTGTGTGTTGGGCATGTTTCACAAGAAGCATAATGCATATTTAAAGAGTTCACTGGTAAGTGCCAAAAATCGAATATTCTAGTCGAACTTGCCTGCAGCAGCTGCAACTGAAGCTGGAACATCAGTTCCCTTGAGCTAAAACTTGCCACTGAGAGGCGTCGCTTTGGAAACTCATCGGAAAACTCCTTAGGTGTCTCTGGCCTAGGCTCATGCATCGATTGCAGTCGGCTCCGGGGAGTGGCCGCAATATGACCCAGCCTTATATTGAACTATTTAAGAAACCCACATAGACAATAATATTGTATCAACCGACTATTTGCGGCTCATTAAACTCATAAGCGTTAATCCACCGCAGGCGAAGTTCACAGCATTGTTGATAATTTGAATTAATAAAATGTCTCAGCAAAACACAATTCAAAGTGTCTTACAAATCCTTACTGCAATTCAACTCAATTATTTTGTGGTTTTACATCTGCTTATTATATTTTAATACAAGTAAAAGCATATTGTGAAATTGAAACAAATAGCCTTAAGGTCATCTCGACAAGGTATCTTAAATCTATTGTGCTTTTAATCTGCCTGTAACTTAAAGTTGTAGGTGTTTATTTCTACAGTTTCTGAGTTCAATTTGTTCACTTACTAGCTAAAGCAAATTTCTTGCTTTTATTCACAAATCAGTCAAATCAATTGCAATATTGTTTTAAGGATCGCACTGTCAAGATTTACAGTGTCAGCATCATTTTCAAGCATCATTCAAGCGAATTGGCGGGATAGCCAGCGGATTAGTCGAGATTTGGCATGGAGCAAATCCTGTGAGTTTTGTTAGGATATCTCATGCAACGACAACGTTTTTCATACTAAAGGTTAATTTGTATCATAAAATAAACCTCTACTTGGTAAAAGTCTCGTGGCGAAAACATTTCCATGCCCCAAACATTTCTGATACTAGTGTATATACTTATATTTATGTAATAAAATTAAGATTAATTTCACAATTCCCTAACAATCGTGTTGACTTCTTCTTCAATAGTGACGCTTGATTTTGATTACATTCATTTCGATAAGTTTAAAGCTAAGCATTACATTTGCCTAAGATAAATCAATATGTAATGAGGCTATATAGCGATATGTTCGATAAAGTAAGCTCTTGAAAAATTAAATTTATATAAGAATATGATTTCAAATTAAACTCATCATAGTTACAATTTTTAACATAAATTCGCAACAAAAATAAAATGCAGTGTTTTCATGGAAATTTTTAGATTATCCGACAAAAAAATGTATAGGCGTGTTGGCGCTAAAATTTTTAACATTTTTAAAGAATAAGAAGACTAATGAATATTAAAGATTTTGCATAAGTCTTAGTTTCGAAAAATTGTGCTAGTTATAGTCATCACTGCGGCTAGTGACGAAAGCAGCACGAATGGTGCGATAGGCGACTAGAAATATATACAGGAAGAATACAAAGTTTGCTAAGACTACTTTTTAACTATATCTACGCTTTGATACAAACAAACAAACAGACAAAATGGCTTTTCATCTGAAATTATTTGGGAAGGCGACTAATTTCAAAATCAACTATCTTTTGAACTAGTGGTCGGATCTTGATGATTGAGGAGTCATTCGACGCGTATTTTTGATTAGAATAGTAAAAAAATAGTTAAAAAATAGAATACTCAAAAAATTCAAAAGACCCCATTTGCTCCATTCATTACACTTTCCACTTACACCTGTTTATCTCACGAGCCAGGTAATTTTTCAAAAGTCTTAGTATGCACTTTTGTTAGTTAAATTGATAATTTTCGATTAGTATATAGCTCGATTAGTATTTGCTATGACTGTACGATCAGGTCGAGTTATATACCGATCGAAAGGTATCAATTCAACTTACAAATGTGGGTGAAAAAACCGCTAAAATTGAACGATAAAAGCTACAGATGCAATCTATATACCGTTGAAGAGGTATTTTGAAGGGCTGTTAAGCATACCTTACACGTTTTTATACCCGTTACTTATTTTATAAAAATAAGTAAAAGGAGATATTGTATTCGTTGCAATGTATGTAACAGGGAGAAGGAAGCATCTCCGACCCTATAAAGTATATATATTCTTGATCAGCATCAACAGCCGAGTCGATATAGCCATGTCCGTCTGACCGTCCGTCCGTCTGTCCGTCCGTGTGAGCGCCTAGATCTCAGAGACTATAAGAGCTAGAGCAACCAAATTTGGCACACAGATTTCTATAAACCCCACGCAGATCAAGTTTGTTTCAAAATTTTGCCACGCCACTTTCCGCCTTCGCAAATTGCGAAAAACCACCATTCGCACGGATTTTAAGATAAATGGTTTTTTTTTTATAGTTTTCGTAACATACTGTTAATTACTATCATCCTCCAAAATCGCAACAAGATTGGACAAACAGAACAATGGTAATGACTGATTTAAGTTTTAGGCAAGCTTGAAACTTATATTTATTACTCATATTCAAACTCATACACTAATAGTTTATGGTAATTGAAATAGCCGTATTTAGATTTCATAGGGCATTGTAACATGCTCGAGATATAAGAGCTGCACAGTTGTTAACCTGAAGGAGTTGCTATTGGAAATTAAAAAAAAATGCATTTCTAAAGGGTCTATCTGAAACAATGGTTTTTCAATTTATGTCTTCAATCGATGACAGGTTGTTGTGGAAGGATTTTTGAATTTTTAGTAAACTCTGTAGGTTGTAGTTCATTGTTAGACATAGCTTTATCCACAACAAACAGTAATACTCACATTGATTGGCCGTTTTCAAACATTTCCAATAGCAGCGCCCGCACTTTTGGGACTGTATATAGCCATCATAGTGGAATTCTAGTTACTGTACCGGGGGCGACATCTTGGGGTCAAAGATAGTCCAGGTTATTATAAGTATTAAATTAGTATATACATACACTGCCGAACATATTTATTGGCACAGCAAACATTTTGAGATTTGGGGGCTTAATTGTTCCCTGATCGTTAACATGTTGGTATCAATGGAAAGGTCATTAAAATTCCGTTTGAATGATATAAAACATTTCTTAACCCATTAAGTACCCTTCGAAAATTTCGAGTTTATGTAAAAGTCAATTTTCAAAACTTTTTTCCTCAATTTTTTACAAAAAATATTTTGATGCAAAAAAATTATTCAAAAAATTTAAGGAGTAACTGCAAAAAAAATGTTTCAAAAATATTTTTACTAGTATTTTTTATAATTTTTTGAAAATTGCTAAAAAGGCACTTTTTGTGTAAAAAGTAGGAAAAAGGGGTTAAAATGGTCATTTTTAGGATGTACATATATCTGCTGTTGAATTTTGCAGAATATATAAAGTTTTTTTTTTGGGAACTTAGGGGCTTTAACACAGCTCAAGTCGACTCGAAGGACCCCAAATTAGTATTTGGAAAATGACCCCATTACAATTGTAATGGCCTCCCCGTGGTGTTCCCTGGGTAACGATTTTATGAAATCGGAAGCAAATTCGAGCGGCGGTAAATATTTTTGTTTCATATGCTTATCCCATAAGATAGGAGCTCATAATTCTGCCAGCGTCGCAGTCGACACACGTATAAAGAGAGAGAGTACGTGTGTTCTATAAATAGCGCGCACAGCGGCATGCTCTCTCACCATGCGTGTGCTCGGCTTCTTGTGATCTCACAAAGCATCTGATCGGCTGAGCTGCATTTAATGAGAAGAGACTTTTATCATATACTGCAACACTTTGCTCTCTTTACGTTGCCAACTGAAACGATGCGACAGTTTGCAGTAAAACGTTTCGTTGAAATTCAAATATTTATAAAAAATAATTTTATAATATACCGGACTAATATATTTATTTAAATAAGTAACGGGTATCCTATAGTCGGGATCTCGACTATAACCTTTCCCACTTGCTTTTTATTTAAAAAGGTAAACAGCTACAGGTGAAATAAGGTATTTTTAAAATATTTTAAAAATATATTATATGTTCTAGGCAATTTTATTGACAAAGCTATACTGTCAAAAAAAAATGCAATTTCAAAATTTCTGATTTCTTTTTCAAAAATTTCTGATATCCCATACAAAAACCTGTTTACGAGGTAAAAGTCTAGTGACGAAAACATTTTCATGCCCCAAAATTTCTGATATCCAATTTTGTGAAGAATCATATTAAGTTTTACATATAAATTATTTTAAACAAAATTTTGGCACTCGGCACATTGCGCTAAAATGTCTCAATTCTAATACCAAATAAAACACACTGTTTTGCGCAGATATCACATATTTTGGGGCATGAAAATGTTTTCGTCACTAGACTTTTACCTCGTAAAGAGGTTTTTTTATGGGTATATGAATACTACTAAAATATTGATATTGATTTTAAAATTTGTTATTTGTGCATTATTTTAACAAAATTGTATAATTTGCAAAGCGTTAGAAATCGATTAATTTTTGCAATTATTAAAAGCTACAAGCATTAAATTGGTACATGGTCAGTTAATGTAGCTCAGCCAATAGCGTAGTTAATTTTAGACACTTGACATGAACGGCAGCAATGTGATCACTTTCACAGCAGCTCTTCTTCTTGGCTTGGGACTGCTATCACGCGGGGCAAAGGTCAGTTGATTGTTAATGTTAGTAAATTGAAGTTAATTTTGAAATAGAGGTATTGTGAAAAAGTGAAAAGATAACTGCTTAGTTTTTTAATATTATTTGGTAATTGCTCATTGCTTATTAATGTTTCCCTCTTCCCTCAAAAGAGCAATAGATTTCCATATAACTTACTAAATACTATCTATATGTTCGGAGATTACCACATCTATTAAAACTTATTTCTCCTGACAGCCCAAACCGCAAGCAAATTTCACCAAATCTGAGTATATTAATCAATGGCCTGAGATTATCCAGATTAGCTGTCATATAAATCGTACTGTTAAAAATCAAACTGCTTTCTACGTGCGGCTCAAATTTGAGGAGGATATAAATAATATGAATGGATCACTCACCCTCAAAATTAAACCTGGCAATGCTTGGCTTACCCATTCTAAATTAGAGATGGACTACTGTAAGGCATTGCAAATGGTTCACCCACAATACTGGTTACAAACGGTTTTCGCTGAATTGCGACGCGTTTCAAATTTCCCACTGTCAATTTAAAAAGGTATTTGATCTTGAATTGGTAAACAAATCCGAGTATTTTATTCTTTCATTTAATAATTTAGCAAATAGAATATTATGTTAATGGCCTTACAATCGATACTAACGTAATGCCAAGTTATATGCCGAAAGTTGCTTTTATATTGGACTTAACATTTCCCACCACTGATAAAGATAAATAAGCCGCAATTCTTGAAGTTAAGGCAAACTTTTTATTTTAAATATTTTATGCGTTACATTTAATATTGTTCGTCACAAAATGTTTTCGTCACTAGACTTTTACCTCGTTTTTTTAATATAATACTTATAAAACTGGGAGCTTTGTTTAGTGTTGGAAAAAGAATAAAAATGTAATATTGTCATGTTGAAATGTGTCCTATGGTTGTTGAAGTTTCAAAACCAAATAAAACCAAGCGAGTTTATGTTGAATTTATGTTTAATTCTCCAGTTTAAATTAGAGTGGAATATAGTGGATTCGGAATTAAGAACATCAATAACTCATTTTAAATTATAATTATACTATATTAATTTGAAATGCACATTGAACAATTAAGACAAAATTTCATTGTGTTTTATAGGTTTTTAACTATCGATTATTTCATCATTTTCGCATCACTCGACCAGCACTTGTAATGTAAAACACTTCTCGTTTATTAGATAAAAATGTCGCATTCGTTCGAAATGATATTTCAGGCATATAAATCGGTATTACCTTCGGGTCAATTGCTAAGCCATTTACAAAATATGTTTTATTCTGCAAAGATAGGAGCATACATTTAAGAAATTGTATATTTCTGGCTTATCAAAATAAACCTTCTTTAATGGACAGCTCAATGGAAAGTTAGACACACGACGCAGTCCGGACGATATTATTTGGATCAAACTTTGACTATGTACCAACTGCAGGACCGAGCAGTAGTCTAGCTCTAGTGTGAGATAATTAACAAACTTGTGATCCCATTCAACTGATACATTGTAGTACCCATTTAAATTTTTGACATCCTCCGAAAACGTAATATCTCCATATAAAGCAGATTTACTTTTTTCTGTCCAATTAATATGACAGTGGACTTGCACCAGCTCCGGCCATTGATTCACACATTTCAATTTGCTAAACTCCGTAAAGATTTTCGTCTGTTAAAAGAAGATAAAGTTTATATTTGAATATTGCCACGTTGCCTTCCGCATCAAAATACAAAATTAATAAACTCTATAAGCAAAAAATATTTTTTAAACACAGTATAACCCACAATCAAGTTCGCTCGTCCGTAACTTTTCACTTACCTTTACCCCCTGTGTGATCAAAATACAACTGAATAGCAAAGTCATAAGCGAAACAGACAAAATTCGAGTGCTCATGTTTGAGGTTTGTAAATAACTGCTTATGATTTCCACAAAGTAAATTACTGTGATCTAACAAAGTGGTAAATGTGAAAAATAATTGATTTATAATATGTTTAAAATTACACCACTTTTAATAATACCGAATAGGTATTAGCTACGATCTGCTCATTTAAATTTTAATTTAGCCAATGTGATAGGAATCAACAGTTTAACTGAACTTAACTTTAAACTGAGATAACTGAACTGAGGTTAATATTTGGAAAATGACCCCATTACAATTATAATGGCCTCCCCGTGTTTTTTCTTGGGTAACTATTTTATTAAATCGGATGCAAATTCGAGCGGCGTTAAATATTTATGTTTCATATACTTACATGCATATTACTAATTTTATTTAAAGCAATATTATATTTTATGGAGACTGGCACAGGGTATCTTACAGTCGAGCAAACTCGACTGAGCCCGCACCTCCCCGCGAGCAGAGCGAGCCAGGGGTAGGTGAGCGAAGCGAGCAGGAGGCGGAGCCCCTTGTTTCTTGGGCGATTTGTTACCTCTCAAGCCCAAAAAATCACAAAAAAAAAAACGGATTTTGGAAATTATTAAGGTCGCTAGCTTTTGAGCTACTAAGCCGATCTCAAAACTATATGAGTTGTAGAGGGATCAGTTACCTTTAATTTGATTGCTATTTTTACCACATCGGGTAATTAGATCTCGTGGTATACTCTAAAGTGTCGGAATAAATCCGAAAATGCGGAAAAAATTAATATTTCGAAAACGCTTCCATGAAAAAAATTTTAAAGTAGATTTTCGTGTTTAATGGGCCAAAGTCCATAAAAAAAGCACTGAGACATGAGAAGCAAACATTTTTTTGATTCCGTAAACTAGTGTTATTAACTTGACTAAGAGTATAGTTGAGCTCTTCAAATAGTTCAAGCATCCACACCTTTATATAAAACGAATCTATCAAGAATTGAAAATCACGCTTTTCGGATGAAACCACAGCCACAAAGATGAGGAGCGAATGAAGCCACACAGTCATAACTAATGTAAAGAACAAACTGAATAGTTTCCGAAATATAACAAAAATAAAATGTGGTATCAAATTATAAAACACCATATGAGAGGTAAGTGCAAGCAATTAAATAACGTGTTGTTTCGTTGGCAAATTGAGCATAAAACACTATTTGTTGAACTCTGTTTTTGCGTATTATATATGTACATCAGTTATGGTCTGAAATATACTTCAGGTTAAAAACCACATGGGTTAGAAAACTTATACAAATACTGATAAATGTTTTGGTGAAATAAGATAGAACAAAATGAAGACATAAATTAAATATTATTTCATTCAAGTATTTTTACTGATCCTTTCATGATGAAGCTGCTATATTTTAGACATATATTTTAGGATTATTAAGACAATACCAAATGCACAATCTGATAGTTTACTTTCTTGGAGAAGACATGCATCCTTTTAAGGAATAAAGACGTCATGTTAACATTTCAGAAATCCATTGTTGAATTTACTTTTCGTTTATCGACATTTCGTGGCCCTATGAAATAAGCATTAACATAGCTGCGATTATTCATCTGAGCCAGCGTTGAGTTTATCTCATCTACATGTAAGATCCGGTGCACAATGCTTAATGTTAACTACATCGAACATCAATTGAAATTAACGTTTCTCAGATAAAACGACCACAAGGCTGATAAGCAACCTATACCACATGGCCATGGGAAAGCTTCAGCTTGAACTGAAGTATCAAAAATTGAAAATCATTCTCAAAAACTCAAAAAAAAAAATATATTTGTTTAAAGTTGCAGCATTTATGCAGCTATCATGAATACTTAATATTATTAAATGTACATGCAAATTATTAAAATTTTACATATTGCTACAGTCCTGTACATTTCTATTTAAGTCAAGCGCGTGTAACCTGACCGAAACACTTTCCGCTAGCTACTTTTTGTTTCTGCGTATGCATTTCACATGATCCCAACAATTTAGCCTCGGGCACAGGATTAGGAACAGGATTCGAAGCAGGAATAATTTTGGCATCAAAATACTACCACTTATCGGACCTATAGTTAAAGTTATGTAACATAGAGAATATACATTAGAGTTGCAAAAATAATTTTTTTTCGATTTCGAGCGGCTGTCAAAATCATAATTTACGACGAATGCTAAGAAGATTTGCCCAAGAATCCGTGGGTCTAAAATCAAAATCGAGCTCTCGATTTTTAGCGTGAAATATGGGAAATATGGAAAATATGGAATCGTATGATAAGCCAAAAATTATCATAATTTCTCGTTAAAAATCTGAAGCTCGAAGCAATTCTTCTTAGAATTATTCGGAGATTACGAATTTGACAACCACTTGAAATCTACCCACTAATATACACATACATATATTAATATTTATACACTTAGAAAAAAAAACATGCAAATCTGTGCACAAATCAAAGCTAACTGTGCACGAAAGTAGCGTAAGCACGATTTTTCTTGCTTCATCTTGGTCATGAAATTTAATGAACAATTGGGTGTTATTTTTTGAACGATTGGGTACAATTTAATCGCTTTTTAGGCTCATTTTATGAACATTTCAGCTCGTTTCAGAAGCATATAGGGTTCGTTTTGGGAACTAGTCCACAACATTATACGAACAGTAGGTGCTCAGTTCTCGAACATTTGTTTACTACTTTGGGACCGTATTGGTTACACATTTAGAGCAGACCGTTCTCAATTTATACCCATTTATTCCACTTTAAGACCCAATTGGTTTTTCATATAGAATATGTTGTTTATAATTTAACCGTTTTAATAAAAATACACAGTAAATTTATGTTTAAGTATTTTATTAAATATTTACATATTTAATTTTCTTAATTTAACCCCTTGACGACTTCTGTTCAGCTCATGTAGCTGGTCGGCGAACTCGCTCACGAATGAACTGTTCCTTGTTCCGAACATCTTGTTAATCACTCATAAATATTGTGTTGTCTTCAAAGCTGCCGCTTTGGTACGGTCTCTTCAATATTTTTGAGATTTATGTAATATCCTTGCTTGGCAGTGGTAGACTTTAAGTCTAAGGGTGTGGGGAAAAAATCCGATTGAACTGATATATAAAGAGCATCACCAGGTCAACAGTTCCTCTCCGCTCCAGGACTCTGTATTTCGTTGTCAGCGACGATCATTCGATTTAGGCTAGCTCCCACCGAATAAAAAAAAACAAATTTATTTCTTAAGCACCAGGAGATCAATGATAACACAGAAAATTTAATATAGAAATAATTTCTGTATAGCTTAAAACGATTATAATTACATGCTTCCAGTATGCACTGAATAATAAAGCTATTGGATTGACTGTCGCCAGATGGCGATTACTTTTACTTTACTTTTCACTTATGTTATGTACACGTTTTTCATCGTTTGTGCCAGCGCGATTTTTGTATTTATTTTAGTATCGGCAACAGCCGATTTATTTATTATTTATTTAAATTAAGAATATATCGATAGATTTTGGCGGGTGAACATGCAAGGGGGTGGTGACCCTAGAATTGTATTTATGTGTAGAAAAGGTTCCCCGTTTCGCTCTAAGAGAGGGAAATAGTAGAGCGGGACGGCAAATCTAAGAGATGCCCCTTGGCCTACCAAGAGCTTTTGAGCCGAAGGCAACTGGCAGCAACGGTGTTTGAAAGTTTGAGAATGAGGAAACGAAAGAACTTTTTCTTGAACCACGTTGCTGCCAGAAATGCAGAATGGAGTCTGAAAATTATACTGAGGGAAAGCGGGTGTGTGATGCTCCAAAGCATGTCGTAGTGGACATAACCTTGTCGAGGAACATTAAATAAAAAAATCACGTTCATCAATATTCCCGGAGAATTCCCGCTGTTAATCTGCTCGTGGCTGGATGTCACTATATTCGCCACAAAGCAGCGTTGGCCACAAGCGGAGTCTCTGCCCGTTCAGTTGCTGGCGAGCACGACAGGCGCAGAAGATCCAGCAGCTACGGCAACGATTGTTTCAAAGGGGCAGTTTCGTCCAGTCTACGGTTGCCGGCGAACACCACAGTGCAGCAGCCCAGCTACTTTAATCAGGCATCTGTATATCCGGCCTCAACGGCAGCAGCAGCGTTAAGCAGAGCCAGCTGCGCAGAGGCAGCAACGTTTTGACCTACAAGTGAGTCCGCTCCATTTTGCCCGCCACGCATCAAAGGCTCATAGAAGACCCGAATAGCAGCTCATCCCTACACCCGGGGCAAAGAAAAATGAGATACATATTCATATTAGGCCTTTATGCACGTTTATTGTAATAAATGGAATCTCGACTAAAATTCAAAATAAAAATATCAAACATATTAAATACAGAAAAAGAAAATCCAAACTTAAAATTGATGATACTTATATTAAATTATAAACTTAAACATTAGTCAATATTAAAATAAAATTATAAAATTAAAATCATATAGTAAATTTATATATAAATTAAAGTAAATAAAATAAAACCATGTTATGAGACAAAACAGTTTAGGAACGAATTAACACAAATTGACAAACACAAAAATATTAACACACAAAGCAATACATTTATATATATATATATATACTCACATTACAAACTACATACTACATATGGCCCCCTTACCCACCCAAAAAGAGCTCTTTTAGGCAGGCAAGGTAGCTTTAAGATATTTACTCACATACATACATTATTATAAACACATACAAATAATACTCACGTTACATATAATATATATAAATGCATATATTAACATTTTCGGCGGCGTCTCCGCTAACAGCAGGTGCATGTGCATCTATTCCAGCATAAAGCGTTTGGTTCCACTGTTCCTCAGCTGTTTTGTTGTTTTGACATTTTCCTGTTGATTGTTATGTTAAATTATACCTGTAAAACAAAATGAAACAATATTAGAAACATTGTTAGAATTAATCACAGACTCGAATATTATACTTACCTGCAATTGAAATAATGCCCGGCTAACATCTTATTTTTGAAAAGGGGAGGGAGAAGAATGGCCAACACTTGAAGAAGTAGGTCCAGATTCAGGGACCAACATGTGGGAGATGGAGTCTAGGTGTCCATCTCAGGTAGGGCGGGTACGCCGGGGCCGGAACCGGGATCCTGTTTGGACGAGAGGTGGATCAGTGTTGTAATTGTTGTAATGCGTTGAGTTTACTTACCGTGTTTATGTTTATTGCAGGTTATTGTTGATTGCTGTAGCATTTTTCCTGTAGTGTTGTAAAGTCAGTTTTGTTGCAGCTGTTTTGTGTATCGGAGAGTTATCGATTGCTATGAACTGCGGGCCAGGGATGGGACTCTACCTGAGAGCCGATGAGCCAGCCGGCGCGGCCCACCGAGAAAAAAGCAGTTCATAACACTTAAAAATTTTAAGTTAAACTATACTCAGGGCCGTTTTTTCAATACCCATATAAACCTTATTAGTTAGACAACCTGTCAAGCAGAGGCAATTTCGTTTTTTCAATAACCAAGTAGGCAATGTGATATATAAGCTCCTATTGGTTGCTTCATCCGTCATGTTAGCCAGATGTTTCTGATAGTTAAAGCAGTTGAGCAGTTTGACAGTGTAAAATAATAATAAAATACAAATATGGCTTTAAATTTAATTGGTGCGGGTATTGTTGATTTGGTGGATGGTTTCGATGAAGATATGAGTGCTACGAATGAGAAAAGAGTCTATCATACCAGACAAAACATTTTTGATGGACTTGGGAGATTGTTCAAAGCAGTTCAAAAGTACGACGTTGCCACAAATTGTAAATTTTTTTTATTCACAATTTTTACGTGATATAGGTATAAATTTATAAGTTGATTGAAAAACTGAAATTTCCTGTAATTCAACTTAGGGCCTTTTTTTTAATGTACATACATACAAACTGTATTTAAGATATAATTTAAAATTTGACAGTAATTTCTTTATAACTGTGTTTCACTTTATTGTGACATTGAAAAAACGGCCCTCACATTCGTTAAAAATATCCCTTTTGACACACAGCAAAAGCAATGATATCAACACAAATGTAAAATTGAAGTCGTAACCTGCTTTCCCTTTGAAGAAAATGAAAAATGTTTGATTTGTGCACGATTTCATACCGATTTGAAAATTGTGCATGATTTTTTTCCTTCATTTTATTCTGAGTGTATCTATATTTTAATGTAATAAAATATGGATTATACTCACCGGTTTTATTGGACAACTTAAATGTCCCGTTACATAGTTTTTGAAATTTTTAAAACCTGCGTTTAGTGCTGCCATGATGACCTTACTTTTATGCACGCCTTCCAAGAGTTTACATGCATCATTTGGAAAATTGAAAACACGCCCCGTTTGATTATTCAACTTGGTTGCCTCCAAGTACATCTGATCTCCATCTCATTGATAATGTGATTACCTCTCACCAGTCCACTGGCATAGCTTCGGTCATTTAGTTGGATTATTTCACTGCTTAACTCAGCGATAAGCTCCGGATTGTGGTTTTTCAATATTATTTTTTCTTTTACAGCTTTAAAGCTCGGCTCTGATTTTAGGCTCGCAATGATGAGTAGGAGCAAAAGACAAATATTACTAGCCATAGCCAATGGTCAGTATTCAGTGATCGGGTGCAATCATTGCAGTGCATATTAAACAAATATTTTTAAATAATTTCCTATATCAATATATGCCATAATTATATCATATAGCATTTTGATGAAATACGCTTGGATAAAAAAATACTAAAATGATTACTGCATACGAGAAGCAATTATTCTCTGACCTTTGATCACTTCCTATTTTCAATCCGCCCTTTAATTATTAGGTTTATCAAGATTGAACTGAATAACAAATTTATATACTACAAAGAGTATTACATATACATTTTTGTAAAAGTACTGAAAAGTGTAATTTGCGCAGTCCGCTGATTTAGTTATTAAACCCGTTACTTAAAAAATTAGTAAAAGGGGATATTGTATTCGTTGCAATGTATGTAACAGGGAGAAGGAAGCATCTCCGACCCCATAAAGTATCAGCATCAACAGCCGAGTCAATATAGCCATGTCTGTCTGACCGTCTGTCTATCCGTCCGCCCGTCTGTCCGTCTTTGTGAGCGCCTAGATCTCAGAGACTATAAAAGCTAGAGCAACCAAATTTGGCACACAGATTTTTATAAGCCCCACGCAGGTCAAGTTTGTTGCCACGCCCCTTTCGGCCTCCGTAAATTACGAAAAGCCACCACATGCACAGTTTTCAAGATATTATAATTTTTTCACTAACTACCATTAGCTACTATTATTACCTATCATCCTTCTTAATCGTAAAAAAAAGGACAAATATAAAGGTGGCAATGGCTTATTACAGTTTTCTGGCTTTCCCTGGATCCCCTCACTGATAGGCAACTCTTCCCCCGACCAAAAACTTTAATACGAATTTTTATTTATTAATAATGCATTAACGAGCATTTAGCATCGCGGTTCTCTTCCCGAGATGGGATTTTGGTAAGGAAACTAATAAAAATACTGTTAAATGTGTCGGTAAAACAATAAAGATAGATATGGATAAGATATCATTGCATTCAATTTTTGACTGATCGTACTGTTTGTGTCCCACATTCAATTTTATTACAATACTGTATAAATTGTACACATATCCTTCCAAAACGTTCAGCTTTAATGACGTCTAGATAAGAAATATGTTAAATCATTATTGGAATTTCTATAGACTTCATAAGTGAATCCGTACCTGTATTCTCAAATGGTATCATATGAATTTCTGTTTATCGACTCGAACCACAATCGAATGCATATTTCCGTGAGTCGGCTGTAACTTTGGTGTACTCGTGTATCCCGTTGCTGTGGCCACTTTGCCTTTTCGCCTGCCACTTGAGTAATTAAATTCAGCAACGCATCCTGACGCTGAATCGTGATGGGCGTGGCATTAACGCTTTGTGGTTAACATTTTTGTGGTTAAATGAATTTAAAACGTGCAACGCGCGCGTGTGGCAGGTGCAAAGTGACAACAACAAATTGCCGCCCCTCTTCTTCTCGTGTCCGTCTTGCAATGGACCAAAAGGACGCTGACATATGGAAATATCCTGATGGATGCTGATGAAGGGAGGCGGGGCACGGAAATGGCTGCCAGAGACGAATTGCTGCCCATTGACATGCAAATTGTACGCGCAGCAACAACTGCAATAACAAGAACAACAACAGCAACAGCAACAACAAATGTGGGTAACTGTCTTTATACCGAACTATTCAACACTCTTTGTTTAATAAAAGTTATTTGTATCTGATATCTGAGTCGAGATACTTAGTTATAGTTGATCTACTTAAAATTATTATTTATCTTGATTTCTTTTGAGATAGATGTTGACAAACTCTCTCTAAATTTCAAAGGACTCAATTAGTTAAAGTCCTATGTGGATTTACAAGCACGCGTGTTTTTATTATTCCGATGCGTTTTTCTCTGGGTGCGAATTCAGTTTTCCCTTTTCCAGCTCGGTTCCCCCTTCCCCTCCCCCTTTCTCGCTCTCTCCTCTTCTCTCCTCATTTCCCTCACCTCACCCTTTCTTCAGTTGTATTTTTATTGAAAATAATTTCAATTCGTTGGTTCGACGCTGCTCGTCGACTGATGAACTTAAATTGACACTCGCCTGGCATTTCTCGTTTTGTTTTCATTTGCTTTTTAATTTCATTTTTTACTTACGCACGACGAGCATTTTTCTACCTATTTTAATGTTATTTATTTGCAGTTGTAATTGCTGTTGTTCTTGCTGTTTTATTTCTGTTGTTGTTGTCGCTCTTGTTGCAACAAAAATGCGAATGCAAATTGTTTCTTTAATTGAATCATTTGGGCCAGCATTCAGGGCACCATTTTAATAATTTGCTCTTATCTGGCGAATTTACAATTAAATGCATACAATAATTATTATTATCATTATTATTATTAATTATTATTATGCATTCGGCATATAACAAAAAAATTTTGAAGGTTTTCTGCGCTAACTATTCACACTGACCGCAAATAAATTGGAGAATTATTTGTTTAATTAACAATTTTACACAATTCATTTATGCTATTCTCATATCAATTTTTTATCACAAAAGATTAAATTATATTTATGTTTTTTTTTCAGTTATACAAAATAGTGTTCTGTGTCATAGTTGTCTCGTTGTTGCCCGAGTTTTGCTTAAAACTTTAAAAACATTTTGTAAAACTATTCTGAAATTAACAATCAGGCCCGTTTCGGCTTTCACATTCGGCTAATGAGTTTGAATTCGAAGACACAAATCGATGATTTTGGTACGCTTCGAATAAAATCTAAGTGAAAAAAAAAATTTATAAAAATTCTCCAATGACATAGGAATAATATTACATGACCAGATAAATAAAAATTAATCTATTTGATTTTAAAACAATTTTATATTCACCATACATCAAAATCGATAAGACTCTAACCGAAAACATTTGTCGGAATTGATCGACCTGTTCTAATTTCCGTGAAAGTTAATCGGTAATTTATGAGGGTTGCCCTTGTATATGAAAAATAAGTAAATATTTTGGTACATACTTTAAACAACAATTTAAGTGTAAGACCAATTCATTGTTTTTTAAATGCAAGTTTGAGCAAAACTGTGTGTCATTTAGTGCAAACAAAACAGATTATTTTTGTAAACAAACACTGACAGCTCTGCAAAAAGATATTTAAACATGCGCAGATTCACTGCTCTGCTGAAAAGTATGCAACAAAATATAGGAGGGAAATTCGGCAGGCAATTCGCAGGAAGTTTAAGGAAAATTTAGGGGAAATTTAAATTCGGAAAAAGTATGTGAAAACCGGAACAGACCTGTATAATGCTAAAATATGCATCATAATATTACTTGTCTAAAACAGGAAAAATAAAGATCTTGATGAATTTTTCTTAAAACTATCATCCATTTCTAATCATCTATTTCCAATTTATTTATATACTCTAACTCCACAATTTACCACCCATAGTAAACCATAATAAAAAGTTAAATTACTCAAAATGTTTAAATCCATTTTTAATCAAAAAACATTGACTATACATGTTATTCAAAGTCGCTAATTCCTTATGCTCACCTAAGACTAACAACTAAAAACACCATCAAAGCAAAGCACTAAAAATACCACAACAACTATTACTACTACAATGACAATAGCAGCTACAACATCGGCAACTAGAACTTGACACAGGAAAAGCAAAAGACTTTTCAGACAATGCGTTGACGTTGTCTGCTTTACCAAGTTTTTAGCTCCACATGATAAATGCAGTTTTTTGATGGACTACAACTCCTGCTCCTGTTTCCACTCCTGTTCCCACTACTACTAGTTACTCATTCTTTTGTTTGTGTTTCGCATATTGTGGATTTTCCTACAGTAGTTATGTGTAAAAGCTGCTTTTAGAAACTGCAACGCATGATGGCCAACATTTGCTTCACACATAATTTGTGAGCGCTGTCAATGTGCCTAAGCGGAGTTTATTCAACTCCTAATGCTACCTGCAACTCCTTCCACGAGGTACCATGGGATCTCAGTCCGCAAATTATGTAAAAATTATATTTTAGTGACTTTACTAAATAAAGAATGAAGGGAATTCAGCAACAACGACATAAATACAAGTATGAAATTCGAACGAAGATACGCATTGGAGACTTTTTCAACATATTTTGAAGCAATTGGTTAGATATAGATTCTGAAGAATTGAAGAATGTAATTCTGAAGTGACAACCTATTAGACATTATTTCCAATATACTTAAAATACTTGTATTATGATCTTACTATAAGCGAGATGGAATGTTATGTTTGGTGCGCCGAAGATTTAATATCTGCAAGTTTAGTTGAGAAAGATTTATGCCAGTTTACATTTTCGAAATTTCAGTTTATGATTTTAGTGGAATGTATTCTATTATTGGAGAGCGATGTTTATGATTCAACGCTTTTCTAATACTGCAGTAAATTGTACAATTTTATATAGATGTGTTTTTAATAGTAATCCGAACTGGCCGACTTCAACGTTTGTGCTGCCTGCTGCAAAAAGACGGACCTGTAAAAAGATACAGCGAGATATCATTAAAGGTAAGACAATAGTTTGCTTAGATTCATTATGCGTTACACATTTTATGACAAAATTATACTTAATATCCTCTATGAAGATTTTAAAATAAAACACATGAAATTAATTTTAATACACTTGTGTACAAGCGAGTATACACATATAATATGAATTAATTTTAGTGCAAATTTGAGATGTTAAGCCAGCGAATATTGTTACATATTGCTACTATTTTTATTTTTGTATTTGGGTTTATAAATATAAGGTTTTATATGTTTACTTATTGCAAGGTTTAAAGAGATGTCGCTTAAATAATTTGATTTGAAAATTTTTAATAAAATTACATTAGGTGAAAATATATGATTTTTTCAACGGAAAATTACAAAATGGCCTTGAGAGCGTAGCTGCAGCTGTAAAATCTGGAAGTTCAGTTAATCTACATTTAGACTTTAGACAGAGGCTAAAATAAAATTGGCTTTCAAGTGTAGTATTTATTAGCTTTATAATTTGCAATTTAAAATTTGAACTCTTGAAAGCCTCTCTTTATTCAAAAAGTCAAGTCTTCTACCGCAGTTGCAACATTGTGTCGCAACACTTTGTGGTTGTCGCTGTTCTGCTTGTTGTTACGTTTTTATTTCTTAGGGCTTAAGTGCAGTGGCGTTGTCTGAGGGCGTTGCTCTCAGCCTGGCTCTAGACTTTGTGGGCGTGTCAGCCAGTGCAGGCAGGCGACTGGCAACAATAACAATGGGAACAGTGAAAGCGTCTCCGTAGCCTGGCTTTCAATTAGATTATACGAGTAATGCAAGTACAGTAAACTCGTATTACGCGAAACAACGAATGTGGGTTAAGCTCGTTTAGCTCCTGAGTTGAAAAGCTAAAGAAGAAGTTGCTGCGACTTGAAGATGTGACAGTTGTTTTTGCTGAAGCTTTTGTTATTTATATTATTTACACATTATTGTAAGCTGAAAATGTTTGAATGCATTTTAAGATATTAATAACAAAATATATAGAAAACAAATGAATGTATGCATAAATCATTAATGAATACAAAATGTGATCAAAAGCCGCATTTTTATCTTATTTAACCAATTTAATTTAAAGTAATACATTGCTTGAAGCTAAATATAATTAATTTTTTTACTAAACCGTAACTAAACCGTTTTACTTTTAATTACACCGGAACCAAAATTATTAATTCCGAAATTCATGTATAGCAATAAATGTGAGCTTTAAATTCAATCATGTTTTTAAGGTGTAATCATCGGCTATCAAAGTAATTTTGTCTTTTTTTTAACCTAAATGTATTTCTTATTAAAATTATCTTTTTATTTTTAGCCAAACATTCTTGGTTTATACTTAAATAAAGATATTTATAGCATGCCTAATTTTTTTGTGGGCCGAAATGATAACGATACCGATTTTCGAAGTATTTTTGTAACCGATATCTGGAAACCGGTTTAATACGCTAGCTTAGATACCTATTCGCATAATTTAAGATGGTTTTCGAATTTGAATTTCCTTCAAAAGCTGGTGCTGATTTGATTTAACGGGTAAAAAAATCCGCCTTCATTCTTAGTGCGACTTAAATAAATACCGAAATAAGAATTAATGTGGTTATGATTAAGAATATTTATTTAATATTTTCTTATGCATTATACTCTTAACTATTCAACTTAGCATATTAATAGTAAATATTCGCAATTTCTTAAAAAAAATTAGCATTGCACTGTTAACGCTTTTAGTGAACACATTGTAGTCAATATTTTAGTTATTTACCACATTGCCGCACACAGATAACCTAGGTAAGGAATGCGCTGAAAAGTATGCTGCGATTTACGAATCACTTTGTCGAATGCAGATGTCATGTGGCACCGCCGCCTGTCAACACGTTGCCCCGAAAACCGAAAGCGCTGCTGCGAGTTGAGGTTTACCTCAAACCCAACATTTGACAGGAGACTGTAACAAGCGACAAACGAAAAACGGCAGAAGTCTGGCTGATGTTGAAGCTGAAGGCTGACAACGACAATGTTGGTGGCAAATTCGTTGCCGAAAGTTCTTTAGTCTTGCGACGAAAAGAAACCACAAAAGCCTTTAAAAATAAGAAAGAAAACAAATCAAATTATTACTTAATTATGCTTAAACGTCGATTACCGCAAAAGGACACAGCTGCTGCTGTCGATGTTGTCCTGTGTGTCCTGTCGTTTTGTTGTGGATGTCCGCACGTCGAATTCATTACAAAATAAATAACACAATATTTGTAACTTGGCTAAATTGGTCACGTCGCTGTGCACAGGTATAAAGCGGATATTGTAAAATTAAATTGATTCTCTCCCAATTTCTCTTCTCGTTCCTTGTTCCTTGTTTTTGTTCAGTTGTTTTGTTATTTCTCCTGTTGCGGCTTTTATTTTCCATCGAGCTTTTGGACATCATGGCAGAGGCATATACAATGTGCATTTATATTGTGGAATAAATAAATCTAATGCCTGTTCATCATTTTCAGCAGGGAAACGTTACAAATTTACGTGACAGATTACTGAGAAATACAGAAACAAATAACGAAAGCGCCAGAGAAAGAGAATACCTAAGTGAGAGTGAGAGCAGGACGGAAATGTGCTTGGGATTTTTAATAAATTTCAAATGAACCTCAAAGGCGACCACAAAAGTAAAGCTTCAAATTAAATGCACAATAAATTCGAAAAGTATTAAAGTGAGGCAATAATATTTAGAAATATGAAATCAGACTTAAATTTATTCATCGGGTGCATTCAAAATTAATGAATAACAATGGGTACAATGTGTAAGTAAGTGCATGAGTTTTGATTATCTCAAAAATAGCTTACATTTAAAGATATCTAGAACTATTCTAATAAGATATTCCTATACTTTAAAAAAGAAGGTATTAACCATGTGCTCAATTTCACACAAGCCTTATAAATTTCTAATTGAATTTTGAAAAATAGAGAATGCTAGAAATAGATTTAAAGTTTCAATAAAATATAAAGCAACAACAATAAAGAATGCTTTACTTAAAAAGTGCTCAGCTAAAAGAATTCTTAAACAATGAAACAAATTAAATCTTATTTACTTTCGTATTCATTTAATACCAACCAGAAACAGTCGACCATATAATTATTTAAAGTTAAATATAAAATTGTATGTATAATTAAGTTAAGAACAATATTATAGTAAATAATATCGATTCCTTCTTACGAAATTATTGTCTCTCATTGTCATTTCCATATAATAGGTACATAATTAGAGCATGCGACTGATTTGCAATTCGTCGAGAATTTCATATTGCTGCCAATTGATTTCCATTTGGAGACTGTCAGCACACGCATCAAGAGCAACGACAAAAAACAAGAAAAACAATCGAAAATGAAAATGGGAATCTACGAGTACTATATATAGAGTGGGATATGGCAAGCAATTGCAACAATATGTTGCAATTGTCAGCCAGCTAGTGTAACAGAAGCGAAATTCTAACATCATCACGTAGAAACCAGGACCAAAAAACAAAACATACAAAAAAATAGAGAAACCTCCAATAGCAGCAGACGACGATGGCGACGACAGGCGACAGTCGACATTCGCTGGCTTCTGATTTAGCCAAGGGATATGAGCGTTACCATCGCAGTTTCCATAACAATCGCAATCACAACAAGAACACAAGTTCAGGACACTGCGAATAACAACCGGAGATACGGAGATACAGGAACATCCACTGCGAGTATCACGATAATTGCTTCGACGAGGATGAGCTCCACACGCTTTCTGAGTACATGAGTGTATGTTCAATGTGCAATATGAGAAAGCAACCAAATAGCGACACAATCAACTTAAATTTCAAATGAATGCTCAAAATATATCAGACAAAAAGATACTCTTTATTATAAGTCTCACTATCATATACAGAGTTAGATTCCTTCTTTTCATCCTTTTTTCTTATTTCTTAGTTGTGACATAAGCTTCTGTGATATTCGAATTTTTAAATCAATTACAGTTTGTAACAATTTATCAAGATATTAACTACATAATACCCTTACTGTATATTTCATGATTCGAAACTTATTCGTAAATAGAATTGAAATCAAGATACATATTCGAAACTATCTTACCTCCAAGTTCCATTAGACTTGTTTGTTTGGGACATCTTTATATAGTTGATGACAAGTTTTCCATCTTTAACATACGTCTGACTATTTCAAATAATAATACCATTCTCAGCTATTTACAGGGTATACAAATTCAGTCTTTTCTTCTGCGACTCTCCTGTTACAAATTCACAAAAACCGGTTGGTTGCCAGCTGATTGCAGTTGGTTTGGTATTTTTGTTGTTGTTGCTGATGTATTTTTTGTTTATTTGTTCTCCTATCCTTGGGCGAAAGTCGAGCAGCGATGCGAATATTTCAACGCAGGCAACGTTGCAACATTTGAAGCTTCACATCGACTGCCTTTTAACTAATGTGCAACACACTTCTGTACCCAAAGTGAAAGAAATGAACAAAAGTGACGGTAGCAGAGCAAGGCTAATCCCAATAATTATGTGAGTAAAAGGTGCAGTAAACAGAATATATACTCTGTATACTCGAAATGTATTTAAATATTGAACAATCTATATTTTGTAGATATGTAGATAAGAACACAGATAGATGGAATTAAGAAAGAAAAAGATTCATATCCCGTTATGTTCAAATAAATTGTAAGTTATTAAATAAATGTTTTTAATTGCTTTAAAAGATTTCTCGACACATTAAGTGTGTGTGTGTGCCCAACAAACTGACCAATGCAATAAATTTGCCGATGCTAAGACTGAGTTTTAATCATTTTCACACTTCGCCTCATTTTGGCCGGCAACATGCTCGTTAATCTGTAAGTCATCAGCGTTCATTTTGCTCCAACAGCCAAGTGCCAAGTTCCAGGTGCCAACTGGAAGTTGCCGCAAGAAGCAGATGCGACTGCACACTCGAAGTTCAATGGGGAAATTCTCGTTGGTCGTTGCCAAGGCTTCGGCTCTATTTTAAACCTTATATTCAATTTAATTGAGCAAAAACACTTTTAAATTTCAATAAATACTTTTACTTAACATTTTTATAGTTTTTCAAAATCATAAGCATAATAATTATTTCTAATAATTATTAATTATAATAACAATTTTTATTTCGAACACTTTGCTCTTTTCTATTATAATAATACAATTTAATATTAACAAAATATTTATAATCAATTACTATTAATGTAAAATGGAAACTTAACTTTGAACTGTAAAATATTGTTATAATGTATTTGTATACATTGCATTAATTTTCTAAATTTAACAACCATATATTGGGAATCAATAACTATAATATATTGAATATGGAAAAATATCAATATTTTTGGAAAGTGATAGACTTGAAAACCTTTCATTTAACTGTTTCTGTTAAATATACATAGGTTGTTTATTTGATAATTTTTCAAGTACTATACAACTTGCAGTTGCACTGCATTAATAACTTCGCACCCTTCGTGCTGCTTTCGTCACTAGCGCGGACGGCCGTCCGCAGTGATAAGCTTTTAATATAAAAACACATATACATTTTCATTAATGTTCAATACTGATTAACATATTTGCACCTCTGTCTAGACAATTTTTAAGATACAAGCTATAAGAAGAGAGCCAAGAATTCAGTTTTCTAAGGACATTTTTGAAGCGTCCGTTAAGTCTTTGTGCATTGCTGTCTGGATCAACAAGGAAAAGCGTCTGGTTAATTCTGGCTCAACATTTCCATGACCACAAAACACTGGCGCCCATTCTCATTTTCAGTGTGAAGATGTTCTTTAGAGTTTCCTTGGGCTATTGTTTTAGACTTTAGACAATGGATGACATGAACTACCAACTACCAATTTTAAGTTCGCAGTCAGCTGCTTCTGCCTTTCAAATGCAGACTAGAGCCGAAAGTTATTTTCCTCCCCAAATTGTTTTGACCAGACATGTTTTTTTTCCCAGTTCCAGTTGCAGGGTAGACAAAGGGTGGGGGATCTACCCTCAACCTATTCAATTAGCATGCATTCAAATGCATGCCACGCGCCTGTTCTTTGCATTTATCTCTATCGATTAATCAGCGCCTTTGTTTGTACTTTCACTTGCGTCTTTTTGTTGCATGCTGCACTTTTGACTCATTTCAATGGCACTTCAACGCACAGACACAGACACACACAGACCTCTTATCACAGTCCACTTAAGGGTTGTTAACAGCCGTCTCCACAGCACCGCTCACCCCTTTTGTTTTATTTGAGAGTCTGCCTTCCAGTTTCGGTTTTTCGCCTATTTTGCACCTTTTGCAGGCAGACATTGTCAAAATTCATAATTGAACAGTTTAACCCGAAGAAGGGGGTGTATCTATGTGTGTGCATGTGTGTGTGTGTGTCTGCTAGTCAAGTGCTTTTCAGTGCGCAATTGCTAGTCGAAAATCTTCGTTAATAATTCAAGAGCTTTTAATGTCATGAATATTCATAAAATTTTGAGCATGATTTGATTTTATTGCATATTCTACTCGTACTCTATCATCAAGCAGCCGCAATGTCATCAGAAATAACAAATACATTATTGAAAAACAATAATAATAAATAAAAGAGGATGCACTTGTAAATCATTTGAAGGATTTGAGTTGAGTTTCTTTTTCTGCCAGGTTATCATAAGAAAGTCTTAAGTTCTCAGAGACTTTGCATATGACATAACAATATTATGTCATTATGTCTAGTCCACGCTAGTGACGCACCATCACAAAGGGTGCGAAAGGTCGACTTACAATATGTACTAGAACTAGTCGGCGGTGCTACAGTCGAGCGGTACTCGACTGTCGGAGACCCCGTACTTATTATAAAGATATCTCAAACAACAAAAAGATTTTCATACTAAGACTTAATTTGGACTGATCGTTCCTATGGCAGCTATATGATATAGTCAGTCGATTTCAATTAAATTTGGTCAGTATGTATGGGACCATCTTTTATACATATTCTGTTAGTTTGGTTGAAATATCTCAAACAGCAAAAAAGTGTTCCATACTAAGACTTGATTTTCAACTGATTGTTCCTATGGGATCTATATGATATAGTAGTTCGATTCCAACCAAATTTGGTCAGTATGTATGGGTCCATCCCATATGCATATTCTGTCAGTTTAATTGAGTTATCTCAAACAACAAAAAAGATTTTCATACTAAGACTTGATTTTCGACTGATCGTTCCTATGGCAGCTATATGATATAGTAATCCGATTTCAATCAAATTTGGTCAGTATGTATGAGACTCGATTTTCAACTGATTGTTCCTATGGGAGCTATATGATATAGTAGTCCGATCCAAAATCTAAACAAACTCGATCTGCTCCCAATATAGACGAACCTACATACCAAGTTTGGAGTCTTAGCTCTCTATAGTCTCTGAGATCTGATTAAGAATATATATACTTTATGGGGTCTGCCACGCCTCCTTCTGCCTGTTACGCACATTTTTTTTTGTGACAAAGTTAATAGACCCCTTTACTTTTTTAAAGTACGGGGTCTAAAAATGGAACATGTACTAAAAACAATCGGGACAGACCTATACTTATTTAAATATATATAAAATATTTTAAACAAATAAATCTCTTGCTGAAAACATTAAGGCCAGCGGCCCAAAAGCTTTAACAGAGTGGAGATATCGTTAATCATTTAATATGTGCACTGAAGAAGAACATTTAAGTATTTGGGGAGAAACACTTAATTCGGCGAAAAATTTATTAAATATTTAAGCCAACCAATCAGGCTTACAAAATATTGTATTGAAACTAACGTTTCTTATCAACTAGTATGTCCACTTATTGAAACCAACTTTTCAAGTCAGCAACTCCTTCAGGTTTAAAATTGGGCAATCGCTACATTTGACATTAACCTATCGGGTTAACAATTCCATCAGGCTTAAAATTGTGCAAAGCCTATACTTCGAACCAACAAATCACAATGTTTTCTTGTTGATGTATTAGATTGATCACAGAGAAAAAACTATATTTCAAACAAACTTTTCAAGTCATTTCTCATAACTTATATTTTGAGCTTATTGAATCCAAGCCAAAGAAGTCTTCAAATAAATATGGGCATTCCATTCATAAAAGCCGCGTCAGAATATTAAATGCTCACTTATGGAAAAGAACACGTCCTATTTCCATCGGTTTTTTGTGTCGGTCAAATGCCTACTAGATTGAGGCATTTTTGGATGAAATAGGCTAAAATTTGGAAAAGACTTGTTTATTTGAGTGGGACAAATTTAGTTGCTCTAATTTTTTCAGTCTCTCAGATCTAGGCACTCACACAGACGGAAAAACGATTCGGCTGTTGATGCTGATCAAGAATATATAACTTTATAAGGTCGGAGATGCTTCCCTTATCCTGTAAATATACATTTCAACGAATACAAAATACTCTTTTCCCAGTACTTCTAGCACTATAGTTATTATACTGGTCGCAGTGCGGAACGGCCTATTAACATAGCCCAGTACTTTTTTTCTGAGTAACGGATTTAATCAAAGATCTACTAGACATTTAAACATGTGTCTGAACTAAATTCTGTTCAAGTTACTTAAAAAATAAGTAAAAGGGGATATGGTATTCGTTGCAATGTATGTAAAAGGGAGAAGGAAGCATCTCCGGCCCTATAAAGTATATATATTCTTGATCAGCATCAACAACCGAGTCGATATAGCCATGTCCGTCCGTCCGTCCGTCCGTCATAAAGACTATAAGTGCTAGAGCAACCAAATTTGGCACACAGACTTCTCTAAACCCCACGCAAAATAAATACAATTTATTGTTTAACAAGTCCGCGTTCGTAAACTCCAAGCCCACGAACGCGGACTTGTTAAACAATAAATTGTATGTAAAGTAGTGTTTAAGAATCAATGTTTTAATTATAAGTTGACTATGTTTTTATGTTTTTTGTATCCAGTCGCCCTGAAGACGACAGCCGACGGCAGTCGAAATATATCGGCAAATTAAATAAATGAATTATCCAGACCTCAAGCCAGCTAAAATTCATCTCTAATATTTTAAATTTATTTAAATAATATCCAATAGTCGAGATCTCGACTTTCCCACTTGTCTTATTCTCAAAACTGTATTTAAAATCTCGATATACACTTCTGGCCAAAATAATAAGTACACTCTTTTTTTTACTATGCAAGCTATCGAAAGTCAAGTCTTTACAGTAAAAAAAATGTATTTGGAAAGGTCGCTTAAATTCCGTTTGAATGATGCAAAACTTTCCCTTACCCATTAAGCACCCATTGAAAGTTTCGAATTTATGTAAATGTCTACTTTTTCAGCTTTTTTCCGAAAAACTCTTCAAACAATTCTAGGAGTAACTGCAAAAAAAAATTTTCAAAAGTATCTTCGTTTGTATTCTTTATAATTTTTTGAAAATTTCTTGATTTTTCATACATTTCATACAAAAATCGCTTGTATTTTTTATAATTTTTTTTAAAATTGCTTAAAAGGCACTTTTCGTCATTTTTATACAATAACTGCCTTTAAAGCAATTTTTACAAAATTATAAAAAATACAAGCAAAGAGATTTTTGAAAACTTTTTTTGCAGTCATATGAAGAATTTTTCTGCACCAAAACATTTTTTGTAAAAATCGAGGAAGAAAGCATTAAAAAGTAGACATTTACATAAATTCGATATTTTCAATGGGTACTAAAAGAGTATAAAATTTCTTTCGTACTCAAAAACTGTATTTGGAACCTCTATACACGCATTGTTTGAACAAAAGCGCTATTCATGGCTAGGCGAGAGGAACATGATTCAACTTAAACTTATCCCGATGATGGTTCCCTGTGCCCCGCAAGGCCGTGAAGCAAGTCAACCCTTTAGGATTTTTTACGAGCACACGTGCGTTTTGTTCCCTTGTCCTCTCACACACTCCCCCCTGTTTCATCCTGACACAGTCCGCGAATTTCTTTTAAAGTTTCGCATGGCAACTCGTAAATTTAGTGGAAAATGTGTCGTAAAATATACTTCTCTTATGTATATCGATGTGTGTCTGGTAGTTGGGGCAGGTGGTGTAGGCGGCGCGTTTATCGAGGTGCGTGCCAGGGGAATGAAAACGCTCAATTTCTTATCGATTTTCATAATGCTAAAACGCTAAACCTTTTCCGCTCAGGGGGGTGGGCTTTGTAGTAGGGGAACTCATTCGCGGCTAATCATTTCGAGTACTTTGCTATTCAGCTCAAGTCCATTAAATGGCTATTTGCTTATCAATTTTGTGTTATTTTTTTGTTTTCAGTGACCGCCCTACTCCTTCTACTGTCGTTCAAAGCAATTGTCGCAATCCATTGTTGTTGTTTATTGTTACGAATAATTTTGGTGCTGGCATTCAGAATTGGCCATGCATGGAAAACGTGACAGTCGCGTCTTTTGTGTAATTGCGGACTATCTCGGGGACTGGGTGCGGGGTTCGGTTAACGGGTCCCTCGAAATGAAATCAAATGATTTGCCGTGCAACTGATTTATGTTTAATTTATAGAGCTGCCCGTCGGCCTGACCGGCATGCAAATAAATTTCAAATGCGAGCCTGCGATGAAGACATAAACTCCGACTGCCAAATCAAACTACAAGCGAGACCCATCAAAAGCTTTGACACACCGAAATACCGAGAGCGAGAGCGAGAGAATAAACTAACCACTGAGAGACATTGTGTGAGCGAGTGTGTGTATTGTCAGCTTAAGAGAGCGCGGCTGACAAACAAAGAGAGCACACGAATGCCGTTTCCATTCGGACTTGAAATGTCGACCAAGTTTTTGCTTGCGGTAGGACAAGACTCATCGCAGCTTCGATTAAACCAAATTTGGAATTGGAGCAACAGCAACTGTAGCGGCAAATGCCGGCAAACGTTGTGTATAAGAGTGTGTATAAGAGTTTGCAAAGCAACAGACAAAAAGAGGCATATACTCTGTGAATTTATTAATCATAATTCTTTTAAACAAAAGTGTACAGTAAATTTAATAAAACTCTTTTAAATCGAATCTACTAAATCCTAGTTTTACTAGAAGTTCAAGAAATGTGTTAATAATATCTTTCTCCATTTATTAATTAAAAACTGCTTCATGCTAAATTTGCAATTATTGCATATAATTTAGAATATATTTAATTGATCATTAAATGACGTTAGAAAAATTATATTCAAAGTTAATCTAAAATGTAGTCAGTGGTCGAAAAATACAGTCATTCATTAATGAACAAGAATGTCCAAGTAACATTTCGACCTATACAGATTCGAGGTTTCAGTCTTCGCTAAGCTCATATACCTTGTGCTTATACTTTATATGTACATACATATGAATGAATTTATGAACATGTCTTTCTACTTATAAGTATTCGCGTAAGGTTAACTTGGTATGGGATTTTTATTCGATAGTATTCAGCTCGCATATCGAAACATTATGTTGCCATAAATACAATCGGACTTAAAGCTCTTGATTTAATTCGTTTTCAAATGTTTTATAGTTTACCTATGAACGATAATTTGTATCTGTTGGTATTTTAGACATACATAACAATTTGTATCTTGATTATTTAGATAAATAAGATAATAATTAAGATTTTAGTTTATACTCGAATATATTAAGTATGTGAATTGAAAGCAATTTATGAAATAGATTTTGTATCCTTAATTGTCTTATTATATAATTTCTTATAATTAAATAGATAACAACACAAGTAAATATTTACATTACCTGCAATTAAACAAATAATAATATTCGAATCAAAATAAAGCAAAGGAAAGACTGTCATCTGGTTCAATGGAGGGAAGTGGGAAAATGGTTTAGGGGGATATGTCAAATCAACAGCAGTTTATTCAATAGCAAATAGTGAAACACATTGTTCTCATGTCTCACTGTTTCGTTGACATTTTTTCATTTTTTTTTTCCAGACAAATATATAGATATAGAGAGTGAAAGAGAGAGAGAGGCAGGTAGCATGGGATTGAGCTTTGGGAATTTATTGAAAATGCTTCGATTTATGTTTAGAGCGATATTTGCATTTTGGCTGACGAACAAAATGTCGATGCGACAAATGCATTGAAAATATGCAATCAAGGGGGTGTATTCCCATTGTAGTATATATTGAATACAAAGTATTTGTTATCGAATTTGTAAGACTTTAAGTTGAAGAAAAAGTAAAATGAAGAAAAATAATATGAATAACCTTTGAGCAACTAACATAATAATGAATTAACTCAATAATAAATTCCCTTTTTTGCCATAAGTCAAAATTTAAAATCGTTTCAAGAAGTGCATATGACTTTCCAGCTGATCTGTGGGGGATTTAAGGATTGTGGGTTGAAAACGGAGCATAGAGGCTCGAACCAATCCAGAAAATTCATGTCCAGGCAGACCGCGAAAACCTCTCGGAAATGCAGTTCAAAGCTCTTAGCACGGCGAAAACTGTGTGTGAATCTAATGAAACTGGTATTTAATCTTCTTAAGTGAGACGAGGACTTCTTTCTCGCTGTCCGCTGCCTACTCCGAAGCCTTCTACTCCGTACTCGCTATCTGCACAGCTGCTTTCGAGCCATGCCGCTTGAAGCCCAATATGGTTTATGGCCAAGGGCTTAACATTTTTCGTTGCAGCCGTTTTTTCAGTCACTTCGAGCTCTGAGTTGTTGCCAGAAAGCGGTTACAGTAAGCGAATATGGATGATAAGAGCACCGCAAAACGCATCCCGAAACAAGAAGTATTCATTTATATTTATTAAACCCGTTACTTTAAAAATAAGTAAAAGGGTATATTGTTTTCGTGTAAATATATATGCAGGTCAGCACCAAAAGCAGCAGTCCGTGTGAGCATCTAGATCTCAGAGACTACACTAGGTTACAAAATCAAAAAAAATTTTGCTTCTCATGTCTCAGTGCACTTTTCTTATAGACTAAACATAAAAGCCGCACTTAAAAATTTTTTTATGGAAGCGTTTCGAAATATTCATGTTTTTCCGAATTTTTTAAATTGCTCTCACATTTTAAAGTATATAACGAGATCTAATAAACGGATGTGGTCAAAAAAGCACTCAAATTAGAGGTAATTGATCTCTCTACTTTCTCTCGTATAGTTTTGAGATCAGTTTAGTAGTTCAAAAGCTAGCGCCTTTAATAAGGTATAAAATCCGATTTTTTTTGTGATTTTTAAGGCTCGAGAGGGCACAAATCGCCCCAGAAAAAAAAAATATCGCAATGTGAAAAAATAGACATTTTAAGTGATAAGAGCTGACACTGTTACGAAAAAAATAAGTTATTGTTCATAAAAATCCATGGATAAATGACGGAGTAAGTGCTGTTTTCGTGTTTAGTGGGCCAAAGTCCATAAGAAAAGTGCATTGAGAATTGAGAAGCGAAATGGCTGAAAACTAGTGCTATTAGAGCTAGAGAAGCCAAATTTGTGACTCTGACCTCCATAAGCCCCACGAAAGTTACGTATGCTTAAAATTATTGCCACGCCCCACTATTACTTTATCCACAATTATGATCTATCAGCAAAATCATTTGCAACTAGATCGAGCAAACATAAAGGGTGTAGTGGCTCTTTTCAGTTTTCAAGATTATAAATGGGAATCCGCTTGTTTTTTATTTGAGATGCATCCAATATGGAGGTTTCAAATGGTGAAAGAATTTTCTTTAGTGCTCCAAATCTCAGCTAAATTTCTTACAGCTAATATTCTTTTTGCAGAGTTGTTCGTCTTATACATTTTGGGAACGCCATATAGACATTAACTAACTGTACATTCGATTGCAGAATATGTTAATCATACCATATTAAGTTAGTCGAGCAATTGTGTTGACCAAATACAAAAGCTTAACATTTTTTACTAATCATTTTTTGATTTTTTTTTGTTATATTTCAATTGCTTTTCTTATTTTGATATATAGATCATTTGGTGCTTCGAATAAATTATAGCACGAATATGATATACGATGGACTTAAATATTTTATAAAACATGAAATAAATATGTGAATAATATCTTTCGACAAAAACAATTAAACGATCTTATTTGAATATCAAAACAAGTCTCGAATTATTTAGAAAAGCCGGAATGAATTCTATATTTTAGTATAATAGACTTTTGAATAATACGAGACAAACATTTTTTTTATTTATTATTTTTTTTATTTATTTTTATATATTTAACGTTAGCAAGTCAAATAAACGCTTCACAAAAATAGCCATTTTAGGAAAGTATAATTTCAGATTATAATTGTGTCGCATGTACTTCCGAAACGTTTCTATAAAGGCAACTATCTCTGGAGTAGTAGCAATTATTAGAACTACCAATGGAATTAAAACAACAGCATAAAACCATACTAAACGTTCTTGAAATTTTTCAAATTTTGAAGAAAGCGAACTTTCAAAAGGTAGAAATGGTTTACTCAAATCTAGTTCAATTCGCCGAATAAATCGAGAACATGGAAAAAAGTGCGCCAACTTTGGAGATGGATCTGCAATCCGTCTAATAACAATACGGTGGAAGATCGGATTGAAATTGGAAATGACTAGTAGGGAGTCTGGGACTATCCGTAAGCCTGTTCGAGTGGAAGATCTTGGTAAGCATGGGAATACGCGGAAGTACAGTTGCTCCCTCAACATCCAATATGGCTTACAGCTAACAAATGAATTCGGTTTCCTTAATCCTTTGACAATTGCAATTTGCTTCTTGTTTTTGTTGAATTTTTTGGCCACCTTACGTAACAATTTAATTTCCTTCTTATGGTTTCTTATTATTTTTAGGAGCTTCATCAATTCATTGATATTCCAATTTGTGTGGGGCTCCATTATGGATTTAATTAGATTACTGATGCTCCCATTTCCGTATTTGTCTGCAATATTTTTAATTTTCGGGGTTGCAATTAGTTCAACGAGATTGTTCCTTTGGTTCATTTGTTTTAATATATCGATTATTCCAAAGTTGAGGTTAAATTTAAGATATTTCATTTGATAAAAGGAAATAATAAATGTACTTGCACCCTGATAATTATTAACATTGTAATAGTGCATTGTTTCAGAAAACTTGATCTCTATTTGAGCTGTAATTCGGTCAACTTTCCCGCAGAATAGTTTTACTATCTTTTCCAAAGCCGTAGCAGCATTGATCAGTTGACTATCATCCATTTCCTTCATATTATTGGCTTCAATTACCCAAACAATTTTATCGTTTATCTTTTGACACCACCGATTTCGATAAAAAAATTGAATGATGATTTGCCAGTTCTCCAAATTTAACGTTTTAATACATTCACTCAGTTTCTTAAAATGCTGAACTAAAGTGGTTTTAACCATGTGTTCTTTTGATTTGGTAGAATTCTCTCTAATCAAAGCATTATTATCACAAGTAAATGTCTTTATTAAAAGCTCAAACAGCCCTTCAGGTGGTTTCATAAGAGAATCAGCTTCACAAAAGGATTCCATTTCCAGAAGACTGTTAGACAATTGATTAGGGAGTTGACTATTGATTAGTTTGATGTTCATCTCTTCCTTTGTAGCTTTTACTTCAGTTGGCAGAATAACTTTATCATTAATTTTATATACATTTTCTTTTACCTGTGCTATTCTGTTCTCCTTGACCCCTTTTAAGTCATCGTTTACATTCGTATCAACTATTTTTCGCGGTGATTTCTTCCTCGACTTTGGCCGATTGTTGGCTCGTAGAACCAGTTTAGAGCTCTTAGTCGTTGTACAACGCGACGTCTTATTCGATTCATTGCCCTTAACTATTTTATTTTTTATGAGTGGCATATTTCGTTTACTTATACTTATTCTGTCCTTTAGTTCCTGGCTGGAAATCAACCGTATATTTTCATTGCTCCGCAATTTGTCCAACTGTTTGTTCTTTGAGTTATGAAGAATACTATGATGCACTTCTGATTTCTTGGGATTCTCAAAGCACACCAGGCTGGACAATAGCTGGACTGGTTGGGCAGTATTGTTGACTGCTATCGTAATGGATTCTATATCCAGATCTTGATCTTTCGCTGTGCCTGGAATAGGGTGATCCTCTGAGAGCTTACCCCTTGGCGTGCGGTCAAAGTCGGGATCAAAGAAGTGATGTATATCTATGCCAAGCTCTTGGATGTGGCTCCTCTCTAAGCCAATTCTTTCAAACTCGCTGGTTAGCCATGTCGTTCTCTTCTCCTCCCGCAAATCATCAGTTCGAGCATTTAGGCGTTGAGATATACATATCAATGAGTTCTTTCTGGCCAGCCCATAATTGTATACCTTGCATTTGGGAGCAGCCTTTTTGATTTCACTTCGAGGCTGCGAAAAGAATATAACGGAATCTATTTTATTGTCAACTACTCTTAATCACAATTCCGTTTACCATAGTTTGCTTTATGAATAAATAAAATAATAAAAATTAGTCACATTCACAAGATCTTCACTGAAGCAAACTTTATTCACATTCCGAAAATATTTATCAAACTTATTGAAACATAAGTCAATGGCATGTCAGGTGTGATCAACAAATTTGCCTACATTTGCAAGTGAATGAATTTTAAAAGCAGACAAATTTTACATTTTCAATAATCTGTAATTTATTAGAACACTATATACAATTAAAAAAATATATTTAAAGTCTACTTAATGATTTATCATTTAATTTAAATAACAATTGCTTGCTAAAAATTGTTATGAATTTCAGATGATAGTTTAAAACCATTAAAACTTAAATTTTATCAAATTCTATAAATTTGGATGGATTTGAAAAGTGGAAAAATGTGTTCAGAAAAAACTTAAGAATAACTATAATGGATTTAAATGGACTAAACAATTTACCCTAAACTAAAGACTGATGTCTAAAATTGATTGAAATCATTTACTTTAAATGTTAAGTAAAGTGTTTGGTTTCAAAGGCTTGAATTCTTTATGTAATAATTTGAGTACAATAAAACAGCTTCCGATGTGGAAATGATCTTTCAGGGAACGAAACTGGGCTGCTGATGCTGATCAAGATTATACATATACATTGTACCTTATGAGAGCTGCCTCTTTCTGGCCGTGACATTCAAACATACATTATTACACTAGAATTAAAAAATTTTTAGGTCCAAGTCACGTCATGACATAAGTCATAAATAATACTTTGCCTTTTTAAATTGTCAATCATTTAGACATAAATCAATCAGTCAGCACACAGAGCTGCCTACTTCGACTTGAGCTCAGAGAAAGTGGGGTGGGTCTTTTGCCACCTAGTAGGCCGCCTTCTCACATAGCTACAGCTTATAGACAAAAATGATATATCTTATGTGAATAACAAAGATTTTGACGTTCTTCTTCTTCACACTTCCAACCTGTAAAGACTTCTATATTATATGCCTTTACCCTAAGAACAATGCAACATTACTTATTTCATTTGTCCATTAAGCAAATTTTTTTAATTCATGGTTATTTCAAGATTTACACACTTCAAATTTTACCCCATTTGAAGCTTTTCAAAATAAAATTGAGATCAGCTTGTCGAGATTACTTTAGTTTAGGTAGACGTTTTGGCATTTATATAATAAAATGAAAACGAAAGAGCAACTTGAGTCTGAATTCGAATTTAATTCTGACTGGTATGTTTATAGTATTTAACTACATGGTTTCAGATCTCTGCTGTTCTATAAACTTACATGTTTTTGTTTTTATTATGCGGCCAAGCCGTACTCACATACTTAGATGTTTAAGATCCATCCTACTCGACAGGTCTGAAGACGAAGGATGTGCTGTGTGAACTTCAAATGGATTAGAGCTAATCAGCTAATATTTTTATAGTTTATACACACTAGTGCTGGGACCGATTTTAATAAAATCGATTTTAAATCGATTTAACTCGATTTTTTCTTTGGTAAAGCACAAATCGATTTTGTTTTTTAAAAAAAATCGATTATTTTGACTTGTTTGATTTGATTATTGTGACTGGGAATGTAATGGCGCGTATGTTTGCGTACACAAAATGTACTTAAGAATAGCTGTTTTTCCATCTCTCATCACTGCGGACGGCAGTCCGCGCTAGTGACGAAAGCAGCACGAAGGGTGCGAAGGCGACTAGCATATATACACAGGAAGAATGGAAAATTTGCTATGACTGTCCGATCAGGTCGAGCTATATACCGATCGAAAGGTATCAATTAAACTTACAAATGTGCATACTAAGACTTTTGAAAACTCACCTGGTTCGTGAGATAAACAGGTGTAAGTGGGAGGGGAAAAATTTAAATGATTGGAGCTAATGGGGCCGGTGGAGCCTTTTTTGTTTTTATTTTAATTTTTAACTATTCTTATCAAAATTACGCGTCGAATGACACCTCGATCATCAAAATCCGACCGCTGGTTCGAAAGATAATTAATTTTGAAATTTTTGGTGCCCTTCTCAAAACGAGATGAAAAGTCAGTCTGTCTGTTTGTTTGTCTGTTTGTTTGTTTGTATGGATCAAATCGTTGTTTTAGCTTAAAAGTTTGAGTGAGGACTTGTTCCCGCTCAAAAATCTAGAAACATTTGTTCTACGACTTTTTCGAAAAATCGCTAGTTTAGCGGGAAATCGCTAAAAACCGCTAAAATTTTGTTTAAAATAATTTATGTGTAAAACTTAATATTATTCGTCACAAAATTGGATATCAGAAATTTTGGGGCATGAAAATGTTTTCGTCACTAGACTTTTACCTCGTAAAGAGGTTTTTTTTATGGGTATGAATTAAACGAGGTTAATATTAGTCATTTGAATCTGAATTTATTTTAATTTTTGTATTATTTTTCTTTTTTTTTTATTAATGATGAACTGTTAAATAACAAAAAAAATTGTTATAAATAATATAAATACTACCAAAAAAAAAAATCCAATTAAAGTCATAAAAAAAATCACGTTAACAAATTTTTTTTTTATTAAAAAAATTAATTTTAAATCGATTTTTTTTCTTAAAAACTGAATCGATTTTTAAAAAAAATCGTAAGGTCCCAGCTCTAATACACACCATATCAGGAAATATTACAACATAAACGCTGTTCGCTATTCTTTTCATGTGGCAGCCGTCACGTGTCGCGCAGATTCCAAAGCCAACACATAGAAAAACTAAAAAGACACGATTCTTTTACACCATAACTTTAATAAAAATATCGCTTTTTACGAAATATGCGCGAATGCACGTTGCACGATCTGTGGTGTAGCATAAAATGAAACACTTATTGCTAAAATTTCGGATGTCTCACAATTATTATTTCTGTCCTCATACTTCAAGTGAATCACTTGTCCAATTGTTAACAGCGAAAGGGACAGATTAGTGAATAACAATTTTGTTTTTGTTTTCTGTTTATGTCAGTAACAAGAGAGTGTTGCTGATATTTCAGAAACTTTTTTTTTGAAACTGCTGTATACCGAGCCATGCTCCTTGCGTTCTGCAAGTGTTTTGTGTGTTGTTGTTTGTTGGTGTCTTATAGACATAACTAGACCTCAAGTTAACTAAAACTTACTTCTACAAATTAAAAAGGTCATCAAAAACAAACATTTTGATATTTCTCGATGTTTTCCGATGTTTTTGTTGATATCGATGCTAAGCGATGCATCGATATTTTGCAAAACATAGCATGTTTGATTTTATATGCAATGCCAAAGTAAGTAAATTTATTAAAATTGGTCAAAGATACTATAGCTACGAGAAGGCTTAGATATGTCTATTCGAAGTTCCCATCAGAACGCCTTTTTATAGTTTGTATATGTCGTAGTTGGAGATATTTTAAGGCCTTTTCAGTAACTTCCAAAAGCAAGAGTGCAGCGAGTCTCTGCGTGTGTCGTGTCACCAGCCTAATTGCCGAGTCATCTTCTTTTACACCTTATTGCCTAGTCATCAACTTTGACACTCACACCAGAGCCACACTCGATGACAGCCTCTGCTGTCATCCCACTCTAGCAATGTTAATACTTCCTAACACTAGTAGGATTCACAACACTAGTTACCACTATCAGCGTAAGAAGCGCAATATAAAAATCTCATCTCCGACATGTAAGTTAAAAACTGTTTGAAACTTGACAAATAAACCTTGTTAAACTACTTTATTTTTCATACAATGGGAAGGTTTTTTAAACATTTGACATACACTACTGGCCAAATTAATAAGTACACTCTTTCTTTTACTATACAAGCTATTGTAAGTCACAGTAAAAAAAATATATTTGGAAAGGTCGTTTATATTCCGTTTGAGTGATGCAAAACTTTCCCTTACCCATTGAGTACCCATTGAAAATTTTGAATTTATGTAAATGTAAAATTTTTCAACTTTTTTCTTCGATTTTTAAAAAAAATGTTTTAATGAATAAAAAAATTTTAAAAAACTCTTCGAACAACTTTTTTTCATCAAAACATTTTTTGTAAAAAATCGAGGAAAAATGTTGTAAATGTAGACATTTACATAAATTCGAAATTTTCAATGGGTACTTAATGGGTAAGGAAGAGTTTTGCATAATTTAAACGCCATTTAAGCGACCTTTATAAATATATTTTTTTTACTGTGAAGACTTGACTTACAATAGCTTGTATAGTAAAAAAAATGAGTGTACTTATTATTTTGGCCAGTAATGTAATTCTATTCATCGAAGTTTCGACCCAATGTCTCAACCTAACATCGATTTTGCACTTTGAAAACATCGATGAGCATCAACATCGATGTTTTCAATCAAATTTACATCACTAAGACAGATCGACGGAAACGCCAAGCGTAATTATCGAAAACCATCGTATGCCCATGGACGATCTGATTGTATCAATGAATCGCATACAGAGAATGGCAATTGAAAGTCCTGCCAACGCATCTGAAATGCTCTCTTTCACCCCACAGCTGATAGCTATCAAAGCAGTAGCGTCCAAAACAATGTAATGATAACAAACAATTCTGTAAAAGTGGCAAATTAATTTGAGCATAATCTCATCCCTAAAAGCTTTCTACTAACAGATACGTACTATGTATTTCAATTATCTGACTCGTACCTCGCGCATCACGATAGCAATAACATAGAATGCTATGAGTCCAGAAAATCTTTCCAGTCTGATTGGAGCTTTAAGTTATGACCGTGGATAATTTTGGGGTCGAACAATTTTCGGCAATCTGTTGATGTTTTAATGGCTCTGCCAAGTTAGTAATTGTTGTTGGCATTCCCAAAACGAGCAAACCATGTAATTTGTGTTCCACTTCGGAACGTAAAACTTTCAAAAAGTCATCAAAAGTTTATGTGTAGCCAGAGTCACCTAAGCCGAGACATGATTTCTTCCGGCCTTTACGTATTTTTGCATATGTTTCCCGTTCTTTTCTTTTCTTTTCTGTTTTTCGGAAATTTTCAGCTTTCGACGACTTTGAAAGTTTTTAAAGCCTTCGCGAGTTCATTTAAGTGTGCATAATTTTATGTGACGCGACTTTAAGTATGCAGTTCTTAACAGGGCTCCTCCAGAGTGCGGGCTAATTAGCCGATGCCAAAGGAAAGGCAAAAGCACTAAAAAGAAACTGATTCGATGCTATCGAGCTGCGCTTTACACTCCCAAACACTTTCAACTACCTACACTGCCAGCTCTGGGTCTAGGTCTGGCTTGCTCTGGCTTGGTCTGGTCAGCTCCATCAGAGTTGAGACTCTGTGCTTTGTATTTCTGCTTCGCTTGTGCCGCGTTGTAATTGCAAAAGTTTATCTTTATCTGGGCCACGGGCAGCAGCTCGGCAGTACCGGCAAATGGTCACATTAAAGTAATTACATTCCCTGCCCCGACAAAGCTTCTACCCGATCCCCATCGCCTTCTCCCCATCCCCATCCCTCATGCTTATCCTTGTGCTCCTTTCTCGTATTCGGACAGCAGCAGTTCAAGCTAAGGCGCCTTTACGCTAATTTGCAATCCGATGAATAGAGTCCGGGTTAGTTTTCTCAAAGAAAAAGCTGACTAACTAGCCAAGTCTTAAAAGTGATTGCAGATTTCATTGGCTCGACTTAAAGAACCTAAAAAGTGTCGTAATTTTACAAAATGTGATAGGTGCTTCATATTAATAAAGCTGAGTTACAGTTTTATCATTGTATTTCTCTCTTTCAATTGCCTTGTAATTTATCGTTTTAAAACTACAAATCAAGCAAACCATGTGTTTATCAGAATCATTCATTGTGCGTAGCTTAGCAAACTCAAAATACAGTTTTGGCCTGACGAGCTTTAAAATATTATTTTTTAAATCTTTGTATGCATACTTAACAAAATCCTTCTATTCAAGTATAAGCATAGTATCCAGTAGCTGAAAATCTATTTTACTTATGTAAAAGAAGGTTTGCAAACTGGCTTGAAATTATTCTGTGTGCTTATTTCTGAAGCATTGTATCGAGTACCTAAATTTGGGGCGCTCCGAAAATTTACTGGCGTTTTACAGCACTGTTTGGTAAACAGCTGGTACTTTTATTTTGACCTTTCAAAACATCGATTGGTTTAGTGTTTCGACTAGTCGGAATATTTTTGAACAGAAATGGCGACCAACGAGCAGTAAAATATAATCCGAATTGAGCTCTGCGAACACTAGAAACGAATAAGACTGATTAAATAGGTGCAACAGAGGCCAATATTGTGGGACTTGACCGACAAAAAACATTTTGATGGAATCTTTATAGTTAATCATTTTTATTTCTATAATAAATTTGGGTATTAGTCGCTGTCACTTCTCTCAGCATGTCCATTTGGTCTATTTTCTCCCTGTTACTATTTTCAAATTTTATATTATTTGATTGTTGTGCACAGCTGACGCAACAGTGTGACCATTGTTTAGAGATTTTTGGTGGAATGCTGTCACACTGAAGTTTGTAGGCCAGACATCAAATAATTTTCAGCTACTGGATACTATGCTATAGCTCTTTAAATGTTTTGTAATCACTGCGGACGGCTGTCCGCGCTAGTGACGAAAGCAGCACGAAGGGTGCGAAAGGCGACTAGCAATATATACAGGAAGAATGGAAAATTTGCCATGACTGTCCGATCTGGTCGAATTATATCGATCGAAAGGTATCAATTTAACTTACAAATATGCATACTAAGACTTTTGGAAACTCACCTGGTTCGTGAGATAAACAGGTGTGAGTGGGAGGGGCAAAATTTTAATGATTGGAGCAAATGGGGCCGTTGGAGCCTTTTTGATTTTTTTAATTTTTTTTATTCTTATCAAAAATACGCGTCGAATGTCACCTCGATCATCGAAATCCAACCACTGCACTATGGTTTTTTTTCGGTGTTTTTAGGCATAAATTCAAATTTTTTTATTGTTCCGATTTGAAATATTTTTTTTTTTATCATCTACATATTCAAATTTAAAGAAATCATCAACGGTTTTGCATGGATTTGACACCTTTTTTTTGGCGGGCCATCCAAAACAGCTGATTTTTCGAAGCACGCGTCATTGACAATTCAGCTGAAAATATTGTCTGTGTTTACTTGGGCACACTTTAACAAATAAAAGCTGAACAAAAAGTTTAAATATGGAAAACGCAAGTCCAGGTATTTAAAAATCTAGTATAATAAAGCTTTTGTTATTGTTGATTAGTTTTGTAATTGTTATTTTAATGTGTTGTTATGTGTTTTGTTAAGATAACTCCTATTTAATTGTCTTGTGTTTCGTGAACTAGAACTTCTGTATGGCAAAGAGTTGCAAAAAGGTTTAAATGCAATCTCGTTAAGGCAAGTAAACTAATTTCAATGTCATTAACATTTCCTGCACATATTTGTTCCGTTTAACAAAAATTTGCTTTATTGCAGCTATGATCGTGTTTAGTCAATCTGAGCTAATTGATGTTTGGAGCAACAACATATCAGTAGAGGCAATTGCACAGTATATATTGGACAAATTATCTCCAAAACATTTAAACGAAAGAGTTAATAATTCCATTTCACAAAAAGTAAAAGCATTTACTAATTATATAAAATATATAAGAAACTGATGAGCAGGATAACCTTGGTCTAGACGAAATTGTTTTAGAAGAAGAATAAATAGTATGAAAAATATAAAAACAATTTATAATAAATATGTTATGATAGCGCAAACCAATCCAAATTAGAATTTCTGTGTTCAAATTAAATTTCAGCTCAATACCTAAAAAAAAAGATTTTTTCAAAAATCTGTTAAATATTTTATATGCTGACTATAAGATATAGTGCCCCAAATCATATGAAACTTTGTGGGTCATCTTAGAAACATAAGTAATGTATACAAACCAAATTTCAAATCAATAGCTTTATAAACAAAATAGTTGGGTCAAATCGGTCAGATTGACTATATTGCAGCTATATGAAATAGTGCCCCAAATCATATGAAACTTGGTAGGTCATTTTGGGAGCATAAGAATTGTATGCAAACCAAATTTCAAATCAATAGCTTTATAAACAAAATAGTTGGGTCAAATCGGTCAGATTGACTATATGGCAGCTATATGAAATAGTGCCCCAAATCATATGAAACTTGGTAGGTCATTTTGGGAGCATAAAAAATTTATTCAACCCAAATTTCAATTCAATAGGTTTAAAATTAGAGTTTATGCCAAAAAAAACGGAAAAAAACCATAGTGCACTGGTTCAAGAGATAACAATTTTTGAAATTTTTAGTGGCCTTCCGAAAATGAAATTGAAAGTCAGTTTGTCTGTTTGTTTGATTGGATGAAATCGTTGATTTAGCTTAAAAGTTTGAATGAGGACTTGTTCCCGCTAAAAAATTTAGAAACGGTTGTTCTACGATTTTTTCGAAAAATCGCCAAGTGCCGAGTGCCAAAATTTTTTTTAAAAATAATTTATGTGTAAGACTTAATAATATTCGTCACAAAATTGAATATCAGAAATTTTGGTTCATGAAAATATTTTCGTCACTAGACTTTTACCTCATTACGAAACTATCGCCTCACTAAAGTGAAATAATTTTAAAAACCAGAAATGACATTATTTAATTATGCTCCTGTTGAAAGGAGCTAATTTCGGAAGAGAATACGAATCTTAAGGACCCTTAAGATTTGTACTATTCGGATGGCATACGAAAGTTGGAGGACCGTTGTATTAAGAAAAGGTATTTTCATTTCCAAGTGTTTTTCTACTTAGGACAACTCTTTATTAGCCCGAATTATTTTCATATATGTAGATTAAGGTGTCCCTTATTTGGTCAAAGTCAATATTTTTAAACGCATACGGGCTAGTTCTGTTCATTAGGTCCTAAAGCATTCAGAAATAAATTTTTACCTCAATCGGAGTATGATAACCCGTGCCGACTTGGATCGGAAAATTTCAATATTATATGGGACAAAAAAAAAAAAATTTTTTTTTTAATTTTTTATTTTTTTATTTTGTTCATTAGGTCCTAAAGAACTCAAAACCAAGTTTTCACCTTGATCGGAGTACGATAACACATTCAAATTTGCATCGAAACATGAAAAATCATCGAAAAATGTATAATCAGTGTTAAAATACTGTTTTTTTATGTTTCGATGCAAATTTGAATGTGTTATCGTACTCCGATCAAGGTGAAAACTTGGTTTTGAGTTCTTTAGGACCTAATGAACAAAATAAAAAAATAAAAAATAAAAAAAAAAAAATTTTTTTTTTTTGTCCCATATAATATTGAAATTTTCCGATCCAAGTCGGCACGGGTTATCATACTCCGATTGAGGTAAAAATTTATTTCTGAGTGCTTTAGGACCTAATGAACAGATCTAGCCCGTATGCGTTTAAAAATATTGACTTTGACCAAATAAGGGACACCCTAATGTAGATAGGCACTTTGTCATATTTGAAAGGGCACAAGAAAGTTAGGGCTAGTGGATAAGGGTCTAGATATGCCAGAGAATAGGCATGCAAATATCGGTAGCCTTGCAGCAAGTGCAAACATTTTGTTTGTGCAAAAATTTGTGTGATTTCCCCACGGAAATTGATGATGGTGTTTGCTGAGTCGCAAACGTGTTGGAGGAGTTAAGCAAAGCGGCCGAGAGCCCACCTACAGTGAATTTGTCATTTCCAGTCTAAGCGTGCGGACAAACAGAGAGTCGGACGGTTGTCGGCGAGGAGAGGGGAACACAGAAAGGAGAAAGGGGTTGAGTTTTGGCCAGTACCATTCGGCTCGTATGTTCGATGGCTCGTTTGTTTGCACGGATGTCAGCAGCCATAACAATGAGAAAGGGGCAGGTGGGTGGGTGGATAAAGACACGATGCGATGGAGCAGAAGCGGGTGTGGGGGACGGTGGCGGAGTCGACTGGGACGCGCAGTGCGTGTCGCTTTAACAAACCGGAAGTTACATGCGATGTAATGAAAAACGACAGAACGGAAGTAGCAATGGGGCACCCAGTTGCCATTCTGTAGGACAGTTTTGTGCGTATTCTGTGGAGGACTGGGACTGCTGGATGGGGATGGGGGATAGGGTATGGGGAATTGGGATTGAGATTGGGCTACTGGACTCACTCTCTCTCTCTCACTCTCACACACTAGATGTGAGTGAGTTTGCCTTTACGTTGCTGGTATTTATAGACAATTGGTTCGTGATTGTTGACAGCGTTCAGCACCGCGTGGAATGCCATGAGTATTGCCAGTGCCATTGGCCAGTTTGGTCCTCCTTCTACTCCGGCCCCACATAAATCTCCCCCTTTGTACTGTGCACACTGTGCGTAGGCATTTTTTGCATGCCTCATAAAAATGCTACGAAATATGTTCGAACTGCATGAGTTTGGAAATGGCAGACAGGAAATAGTGCGCAGTTCTCTATTTGGCAATTGATTTAGCGCTCGTGGCCATGCCAAATAGACAAATTTCTTTTGAGTCCCGCTGCAAATGAAACCAAACAACAAACTCGACTCCACAACAATTTGCTCGATGCTGAAATACCGTATAGATTAACTTTTGAAATACTTATGTGTATTAAATATATAAATAAAAGTTTTTATTTTAACAAATGTCACGAGTTTCATACAAAAGCATATACTACAAAAGAAAGAAAGTTTGTAGTTTGAAATGTTCCCAGAAATTAAAGCTTAAAATGTAACTACATTATGTTTTCTTATATTCCCAATTATTTTATTTCAATCATTCATTTAAGATCTAGATTGAAAATGATTATTTAAAATTTGTATCGTTCTTCGTAAGATATTTTAGCTGAGCTTGGGAAATTTAAAAGTTAATAAGTCTATGGATCGCTTTCAAAATTTCAAGATAAAATATTGAAATGCAGTGTATCTCCTTTCCAATTTAAGGGTTCTTTACTTTGCAGAACCAATAAATACTTTGATAGTCGACAGCTTTGCTATTTTTAGTACGTCGCTATGTACTACATTTAAATATGCAGGGTAACTACTAGTCGGTTCTAAATAACTATTATTGGCTTTACGGAATTTAAAAAATGTAGGTTTAATGAACTTAACTTTAATAGAGACCGAAACAGTTCTTTTCATTACCAAGTAGAAGTAGTCCAACTGGCAATCAACGACTAGAAGATATCCTGTGTGGAGATGGTTTTATGAATCACCTCATACCTTAATACTTCTTAACTTCCTTAAATTGAGTATCGTTTTTACTATTAACTAATATAACAAATTTTCTCTATCAAAAAATTGTTTAAGTACTCAAGTAGGTCTCGACTGTAAATACGATAAAATTTAACTTCGTTTTAGAAAACAACTCAAATCTTAAGCGTATCAACTATTTGTTGTTTAAATTTTAAAGTTTAAAATAAACCATGTCCGAGAAATTATCGATAAATTCGCAGCTGTCAGTGCAATCGCACAACTCTTCAGAGTATGCAACCTCTCCTAATCAATTGGAGTCCCTTTTGGAGATAAGTAGTAGTTCTGTCAATAGTGATGAGAGTGCCAAGCTCTTACACAACCAGGAGGAAGTAAAGCGCATTGTGTTGAAAACGTTAGAGCAGTTGCAGTCCAAGCTTCAGCTGGGAGATGTTGAAACACTGACGAGTCTGATCGTTCCCAAGGTGCTGTTGGATCTGCACTTCTATGAAAATCTGCACGAAGAGGTGCAGACCATAAAACAGTCGCTCAATTCCTACATTCAAAACTCCAAGGTTGTCAGCGAAGACATCGCTGAAATCTTTCTAGACTTGCACAACATTTATTCAAAGCTGGAGAAAATTGATAAGCATGAGAAGAAGACGACAAGTGATAAAAAATTCATGAAACGCATATCAGATGCCAACGCATTCTTGAAATCCACCAAACACTACATAAATAACGATGAGTGCCAATTGGCAGGAACCTCAGAGACCTCTGCCACCTCTGCCACCTCATCGATTCCCCATGACACATCATCCAGCCGGACAGACGACAAAATCTCCAGTAGCGATGCGATAAAGGCCGATAAACGCACTTTCCTCACCAACATGATCATGGTCAAGAAGTCGGACTTCTCAATGGGACTTAATCGCAATAAGCAGTTCTACACGGAAGCCGAGAGAGCCCTAAATTCTAATCCAAAAGCCGCAAAAGAATCATCCTAAGGGTACTTGGGACTTGAATAATAAAACGTGAACTATACAAATACATTGAATAATTAGATACACTTGTAGAAGTCTCATGACTTTCGAGTATCTCAATTGCTTGGCAAACAAAACGAAAGTGCAAATTGATGTTGCAAGCCACTTTCAGACCACTTCCCACCTGTGAAATGCTTTGATTTGGTTTTTACCTGAAATGTATCTGTATCTGTATCTCATGCTTTTATGGGTGTCAATTTGCATACCGTCGGCAAAGTGCAAGGCAGTTCGTTTGGTTTGTATTCTTCCATTCCATTAGCTGCCCTTACCATGAGATTACAACAAATTGTTCATTCGAAAGGGAATTTTGAAGTACACAATTTGTCATGCGTTTACTTAAAGACACCTTATGAATGCAATGAGATTTTCTTTGTCATCAATATCAGGTTATAGTGTGGCTAATAATGACTAAACAAATGCACAAATATTACTCTCAAAAAATAAACCAAAGGTGTATAGATTTTGGTGGGTGTGAATTTCAATGGCACCCCTTAAAATAACCTGCAATCATAGGTATCCTAAGATATCCTATTCGACATTTTTAAGCACAAACACTGTGCACTTAATTGAACTTAAAATGGAAATTTTGATTATAATTACAGCATCAATATGACTAATGAGCCAAAATTATATAATTAACAGGACAAAGGGCTTTAAATATATAGATTCATAGACCATATTTATATATTTTATTTTTGATTTTCTTTTTATTTCTAGTTGTATATGGTGGTGAGTACTATTTTTTCCACACCTAAGGAAACACGGGGTATCAAGACTACAATACAAAGCAAGGTGGATTTATACATGGTGATGTATTCGTTTGACGTGCTCTCTTTTTCGGGGCACAAACGTCATTACGAAAGCAAACATCGTAGTGACCGGTTGTATTAAATTCTCTGAAAAATGCCCCGTGTGTGAAAAATACATATGCCGCTCGAACGCAAGTCGTTTGGTTTGTGTTTCCAGAGATATGAAAAGGAGACAAATAAATGCAACAGGAACTGTGGGAGCATGCACCGGTGAGCAGCTTCCACAAAGAGAGCAACAGGGATAACAGTATCGATGCTGACGGCTAACAGGAGCTTAACAGATCTCCATAATCACAATTAATTAATTGGTTACGTACGGGTCATTACAGGAGCAAAAAGACAAACATGCCATTGCATTTTATTTTGATTTTATATATTGCACAGCGCACAAAACGAAAATGAGTGAAGAGTATAGAAAACAAAACAAAACAAATTTTCTATATATCTATCTCTGTCGTCTCTCTCACGTCAGACTCTTTTTGACAGCTTTGCCCCGAGAGAGAGCGAATACATCACCATGTATAAATCCACCTTGATACAAAGGAGCTCTGTATTTCTATTTTGCCCCAAAATGTCTTCTACTTAAAAAAAGAATAAAACGTGTAAAGCTTCAACATCACAGATATTTGTCCAGGTTTGAGTTGGAACTTTCTCCAGTCAAATCTAATGGAAGCTGGAGATTTCACAGTTCTTTGAACAAAGGAAAATCAGTTGACTCGCCTCCTGATACTTCTCCTGCATGCTGCAACCGATTTAGTGTCTGTCGAATGAGATAAACTCTATTATCGATATCAATCGCAGTCGTGGGGCGATAATTGATTTTAGCCAACGCTGCAAACGATTAATTGTCATAGTCCCTGTCCAGTCTCTGTTTGATGGATACTTATGTCGAAGAGAGGGAAAGAGACAGAGGGAGAGGAGGAAAGCTCTTCCATATCACATTTATTGCCAAACAATTGAAGCTCGATGCTGGGTGCTTTGGCCTTTCTATTGTTGTCTTTTTTACTGCTGAGCCAGGCAAGTTGTGTGCACTCAAAATAATAGCACAGCACATACAGGCCAAGTGCCCAGGTTCTGCGACAGAAGTTGGAAGGAGGTGGAGAATTTACTGCAGCCCTGTAATGGCAGCATTTACTCAATTTTAGTACATAGTAAACGTATTTCTTTTATGCGCCTGAGGTTATTTGTGCAGTGTTCTACATTCCCAGTTCCTAGTTCCCAGTTCCCATTTCCCATTTCTCAGTTGAGAGTGCTCGCATTCACAAACATAAAGCTACTATATCCTGACACAATATAAACGAAGTTCGTTTCCTGAGTGGCCATTTAACTGCAAGGCTTTTCATACGTCTGCCAGAGATCCCTCTCTCCCACTCCCCATCCTTCCTTCTACAGTGGGTAAAAACCTTAGCAAATACTCGCAGACAAATATGATAAAGTATTCGTTTCGCTGGGGCTGCTGCTGTTGCTGCTGCTTCTGCTTTTGGTTTGCTTTTAATTGCTTTGAAGTAAACACTGAAAATGCCCCTTGGTACATTCATAAATATAATTGCCATTCGGCCAGCAGAGTTTTCTTTGCTTCCAAATTTAATGCCACGCCTCCTCCAGGCATTCAAATAACAACAGACATTCTATGTGTGCACTTATGTGTGTAAAGGTGTTAATACCATGATTTGTCGGATTACCAATTTACATTTTCTTTCTAGCTTGCTTTCTATTAAACTACAAAATTGTATTCTTCTTGTTTTCTTTTTAAATACTCTGTTTTCATACACAAATATGCAGATGCCTATTTAGCCACGAGCTGAATGATATTTTATTTCTTACACTACACTAATTTATATACGAAAATCGCATTAGAAAACCAAGCAACTAATGTTTTTAGCTATCAAGAGAATTCTTAAGAGTTTTAACAAAATGCCAAATTATCTTTTTAATTGAATAAAATGCATTTGATATTTATATAAGGCTTACTTAAAATGAATAATTTAGTTAAAATGGGAAAAAAATTCGTGGCATACTGTACTGTTTAAAATACATCCGAGTGGCCTTCGCAGAATGTTTTACTTTTTATCAAAATAAAAATGCTTTTGGGAATGGGAAGTTCAGAAAGTCGGTGAAAGTGGGCGGATGACAGCTGCATTAGGCCATAAATTTGGACGAAAAGTAAACAGTAAATAAATGTTTACTGTTTTTACAGTTTTTGTTAGCTCTCGCAGCTGTTTTCAATAATTATTTAACATTTTACATTGTTTAGTCGAGTTTTTGTGCTCGTTCGGCCATTGTTTGTTGTAAAGATTTTCCCGATTTGCATTTGTGCAAACGTGTCATGAATCATTTATGAGTACCCAAACAAATGCTAACAATGAATCGGTTTAAACGAAAGTACTCGTAATGTTTCAATAACTAGAAAATATGTTTAATTTTATTTGTGTAAAATTTATTGGGGATATACAACTAAAATAAACTTTAAGATACTTTTAAACTATTTATTAATGTAGTGAAATATTCTTTATCTTTATACTGTAAGTTTCCCAAAGCCCATAAAATATGGGAAGGATATGCTATTCAAGATAAGCTCCCTGTCATATTTATAAAATCACCTTATAAATTTCAACAAATTCAAAACTACCGTCTGCAGCGGAATACAATGTATGGAAAAAATGAAGAGGAAGAAGAAACGAAAAGAATGCATGTACAGTTAGTTCACACCAATCTATCGGTACTTAACAAAGAGCACCTTATTAAACTCTTAGTGTTGCATATTTATAAATTCACATTTTCACAAAAAATATTTTGACGCAAAAAAATTCTTGGAACAATTCTAAGAGTAACTGTAAAAGAAAATTTTCAAAAATATTTTTGCTAGTATTTTTGATAATATTTCGAAAATCCTAAAAATGAAAATTTTAACACATTTTTTTAAAAATTATCAAAAATACTAGGAAAAATATTTTTGAAAATTTTCTTTTGCAATTAATTTTAGAATTGTTCCAAGAATTTTTTTGCATCAAAATATTTTTATATATATGACAGGGAGCTTATATTAGTGAAATGAACCAGAACTGTCATCTTTCCTCGGTCATTTATATGAAGTGGTGAAGTAGTAATTAGGAATATAACAGTGTAATAAATATTGGTTCCTTGTGTTCTACAATCTATTAAAGTTAAAATATTCACAAATAAGTTTGTCGATATCGAAGACATTCATCAATATCATCTGGCAAGCAATCATGTTTATTTTTTCAAAAGATAAGCAGATCAAATAAGTTTCGTATCATTATTTTGAGGTTTTTTTTAGCCAAACAGGATGAATGAGTTTCTTTCATGGTCTTCCACTTGCTAACTGCTTAAATATTTAGGAGAGGAGCTTCTGACGTGGATGACTAAAATTTGTGTTGCCAATCGCGCCCGTCAGCGTCAAATGCAAATTTAATGGTCTATGAAAAAGGTAGCTGGGCAAATGCTTTTAACCACATCCGCTGCCATTAGATGAACTACGAGCTATGCTGGAAAACAACAACAGCAACAACAGCAACAGCAACAACAACAACAATGGAAAATGATGCCACGAGAAAACGTGAAAATCAATGCGCATTAGTGGCTGGCGTTATTTCATCTTATTCTCCACTTTGAATGGCAGCCGCATCGCTAATAGCATATCAAGTTGAGGTTGTTATCCCCCCTCCCCACACACCGCCGATCAGAAATTGTGCATTAGCCGAGGGGGTGATTGGGTTGCTCGCCACAAATCAACCGCATAGCAACCTCAATTTCAATAATACGAGTATAACTGAAATACAAAAATCTTAGTCAATTTCTTAGCTGCAGTCGAAAGAAGCCCAAGTACAGTGAACACAGCTTAAATAGAATAAATGAAATTAATGAAATAAATGAAATAACTAAACATATCTAAATACTTTGTTATTATTTGTTAAACTTAAATTGTTCTTAAGAAGTATAGGAATCGGGTTAAAAGGGGACAGTTTTGATAAACAAAGGAAACCATAATAGAAATAATTGAAAATTATTTGCTTAAAAACTTGAATTTATATAGAGATAATTATATGCATACATTTAAAATTTTTAAATTTTACATTATTGATGAAACATGTTGATGTTTAACTGCAAAGAAACAAAATGCGTTAAAGATAAGGCATGCAATGATAACTGAACTAAAAATATCACAAATTATTCGAATTGGTTATATTATAATCTCCATAAGAATAACAGACTGTAATTAAATTGTTTTGCTTTTGCTGTGCTTTTGCTTTACTGACATGCAATTCAGAATGACAACAACCTCAGCCGAGTTCCGAGTGCCGAGTGAGACTCTGCTTGGGGTTTACCCCAAAAACAAATGCTGACTGGGCGGACATGCCTTCGTCCAGCTTTGGGGAATGAAGTTGTGCTTTTTCTTTTGCCGTGTCCTGTCATTCGTGCATGCAATCCTCCCACACACGCACACACTCACGCACACACACACACACACACACTGGCAATGCATTGAAGCGCAAATTAAGCTTGACAAGCAAAAATTAAACTGTGCATTTGTATCTGTATCTCGTAGATACGAGTACGAGTGTGCCTGTCTCTTTGTATCTGCTGCCTGCTTGTTTAGCAAAATATAATTTCTTCATGTACAGTTCATTAAACACAAAGCAAACCGAGTGGCAGCAAAATGACTAACATCCCCAAATACACGTAGATATGCAAATCAACAAAATGATACAAAAATGCAACAAATTTTGATTTAGAAGTAGAGAAAAGACAACAGCTTAACTTGAGTAGCTTTGCAGACTGTTGATGATTGCCTGAGCTCGAGATCCTTATAGTTGCTGTGAAATATTACCCCTCAACTCGTATCAATCATTCGCCCCTTTGTAATTAACAATTATAACTGACCATTAGGGTGTCCCTTATTTGGTCAAAGTCAATATTTTTAAACGCATACGGGCTAGTTCTGTTCATTAGGACCTAAAGCACTCAGAAATAAATTTTTACCTCAATCGGAGTATGATAACCCGTGCCGACTTGGATCGGAAAATTTAAAGATTATATGGGACAAAAAAAATTTTTTTTTTTTTTTTAATTTTTTATTTTTTTGTTTTGTTCATTAGGTCCTAAAGAACTCAAAACCAAGTTTTCACCTTAATCGGAGTACGATAACCCATTCAAATTTGCATCGAAACATGAAAAAACAGTATTTTAACACTGATTATACATTTTTCGATGATTTTTCATGCTTTGATGAAAATTTGAATAGGTTATCGTACTCCGATTAAGGTGAAAACTTGGTTTTGAGTTCTTTAGGACCTAATAAACAAAATAAAAAAATAAAAAATTAAAAAAAAAAAAAAATTTTTTTTTGTCCCATATAATCTTTAAATTTTCCGATCCAAGTCGGCACGGGTTATCATACTCCGATTGAGGTAAAAATTTATTTCTGAGTGCTTTAGGACCTAATGAACAGAACTAGCCCGTATGCGTTTTAAAATATTGACTTTGACCAAATAAGGGACACCCTACTGACCATGCTGATGGGCTAATAAACCAAATAGACAGCAATTTATTGACATCATGAGTTATAGTTTTAGCTGTAATGCGGGTTTATTGAATCGACGGCTTATTGAATTAGAATGCAGATAAATTCATGCACATTCAAACAATAGAGACATCAATTCAGCCTTGCCATAAATAAAAACCACTGCAACATAATTTTTATGAAAAAAACACGAGGGGAAAACAAACGAAAACGCTGACAAAGGATGAGCCCAGGACGAGGACGAGCCAAAAGACGCTCTTGTTTATATTGTCCCAAAAAAAAGCATTAGAAAGGCCATAGGCGTCAAAGCACTTAACCGCTAGACACAAAGACAAATCCCTCCTCTTTCTGGGAAAGCTGAAAGCTGAACTCTGAACCCCCAACTCAATCCCAATCTTCGACAATGACTGCCATAAAATGTCTGGTCTTTGTTTTTGCTCGCATTTTCTAGGCCCGGCTAAATCAAGGACTTTTTCTATTCACAAATCCATATATATATATATTTATGTATGTAACATTCCTTTTTTTCTGTCTCTTCAGAATTTGACATTGAAGCGCATTAACTCTGACATTCGCCGGAGTTTCTTCGCTCAGTTCCACAATGATTATGATTCTTGAGAGTTTTCTCCCACTCTCTCCCCTTCGACTCCTTTTATCATTTTCATTTTCGCTTTTCTTGCCATGACTTTTGCACTTTGCGCCAAGTTGAAGAAATTAATATTAGCGAATGGCGCAGATACTTTTAGCAAATTGCAAGCTCATCGCATTCTTATCAGTGCAGCTGTTGAAGTTAAGTACTAAGTGCTCTGCATGACTCTGAATCTGTTGGAAAGTAGGTATAAATAACTTACAATTGACTAGCACTCATTACATGTCGCTTGGCATGAATGTGTTATAATCATAATTGGTTGACTCTCAGCAGACTCTTCCAGATATAAATAATTACTTGAATAAAAATATACAGCTGACATAAGTAGTACGTTTTTTTTTATTTTTTAAAAATATTTTAATCTGTTTTTAATTGTCAAATTCAGCGAAGTTACCTTTATTATTCACCTATCTAAATTAATATAGTTTCAGCAGTAATTGCTTCGACAAAAAAGAAAACGAACATATTTTATTTTGACAAGAAAGATTCATTTTTATAATAGTTAATGATACCTTTATTAAGAAAATAAACAAATTTGTGAAATTAATATTTTGTCAAAAAAGTTACTTGACTGACTTTAAATAGATATTTGCGGCTCAACTGGAAGTCTTTGCGTCATAGTTAAAAATACTTTTCAAATCTGTTGAACAAGACTGGGGAAATATCAAAACTAGATAATGACAAATGTATGTTAATTAAGTATGTATATACAATCCCTTAGCTACAAATTCCTCATTCTACTTCACTCAAATGACACACATTTCAAATAGAACTCATAAATACGTGTTTAAAATGCCGTTGGCAATGTTGATTTATGAACAGGATTCAAACAATTGCAGAAGCCCAAAGTCTGTAAACACTAGACAAATTCTATCTATATGCAATCAGCAAATATGGCTGGATAGCATTTATAATGCATTCACTTTTGCCTGACAAGTGGAAATTATGTCAAAACAAAACGGCAATTCAAGGCATTCAATTCGGTCTGACAGTCAGTCAGTCATTCGAGTTGAGAAGCCATTTGAATTAAAGGCGGCATACAGTTGAACTAATATGATATGCAGTGAAATATGGAGGAAAAGGGTAGGAAGGGACCTGAGTATCTTGGCGAACTCGCGTCAAAGACACGAGAGAGATGCCATTTATCAGTGCTGAAGCAATCTGCAAATTTCTTCGGTGCACGCTTTTTATTTATACGCCATTTACAAAATGGTAGGGGTTGCATTTGAGGTAGAAATTGGGATTGGGGTTGGGGTTGGGGTTGGGGTTGGGGTTGGGGTTGGGTTGAGTTTACTTTGTGCAATTGCAGTGAGAGCAGTGCTGCTATTGCTGCATTTTAAGCTTTTTTACATATGTCTGCCGACATTTGTAAGGATTTGCCATGTCTCTGACTGACTTTTCTTTCTCTTCTGTGTGTGTGAGGGTGTATTTGCGTATGTGTGTGTGTGTGTGTGATGCAAGTTGACTTCATTCAAAAAAGTTAATTCATAAATCGCACAAAGGGCGCAGATACGATAGACGCACATGATACCCTTGAACCTCCACCAGCTTTCCACTCCTTCCATCACCACCTTCCACAGTGGGAGCAGTGGCCAATATAGCGAAGATATTCATCTTGTTTTCCTCTCTATATTCGCACCTTCAAATACTCAAAATAAATATGTTTCTCCGCCTTTTTGAACACTCAAACATTCTGTTTAAAACGAATAACAAGATTCTTTTATAAAATCTGATTCAGACGGGAGTACTGACTCGAAATACTTTTTTTTCTACTAAATATATTTTTGTTTAATAAAAACACAAAATTTAAATATTAAAAGTCATATAATCTTGTTTTTTATTCACAATAAAACTAAATGACAATTTATTTAACACGAAAATTTTGAATAAAATATATAAATTTATATATGAATATAATATAATTTGTATTTATTTATGTTATTTATATCGCGATGCCAGATCAGCCAAACCGCCCACTGTTCCTTTCTATGAAAAGGCATATGTAAAACGCATTTGGACTCTAAGATAAAAGCTCGCCTGCAGCGGCTGCCTCAGTAGCCGTATTTGCGCTCACTGAGTGGAAAGAAAGCTGTTGGCAGCAAGAAGAGTGAAGAAGGAGAGAGAGATCGGGGAGAAGGGGAGATCTGTTCAAATAAAAGATTTCTATCAGGTGGCTCTTATGGCGTATAAAAGTACTTAAATTTGTTTGACTTGCATTTGCCAATGGTGGTTCTGGTGGTGCTTGGGTGGTGCATGGGTGGTGCTTGGGTGGTGCCCCGTTGACTGCACTCTCATTATGCGAAAAAGACATCCATGAGTAAAAAAAAACTCCCGACCCACGACATGTTTAACTTTTGTTCATCGCTGCACGTTCCCTTCCCTTTATGACAAGCGAATCTTTGTTTGCGAATGCGTTTAGTAGATTGCCACAATAAGATATGCTTACAATACTCCTATCGTATGCATATCTTCATATCAGTTTAAGTATATCTTGAACGTGTTGTAAGCCACTTTGGAATGGGTAGCTTGGTAGCTTTAGTTGCGGTAGCTTGTTAACTTGTTTACGTGTTCACAATCATTTGTTTGTCCTTTTAACAATTTGTGTAAAGATATTATTGCTTTATATTAGTATCATCAGAGATAATTGATGCAAGTATAGAATATGCTTTACAACTTTATATAATTTTGTCAGAATTTTAAAGTTACAAAATCATTAAACCAAAGTGGAGCTTGTTTATAAAAACGTTTTATAAATAAATAAAAAAATTTTACATTTGATGTTTTTAAACGAATAGGATCAAATTTGATATTATTATAGTTACAAATGCAAATAATTATAATGTAAGTCATGTTAAAATTCATCAAGTTGTAAACTATTATAAGAAAGACCGCTGATTGGTGCTATTGGGATGTTATAAAGATATATTTGATGAGAGCACCAAAGAACAAATTGTAATTTATATAAATTCAAAGCAAAAAAATTTCTTATGTAGCATTTCTTGAACCAAGATAGAAGCTAAACTAAAACTAAGTGTTTTCTGTTTATTCATTTGTAGATTGTCCGCTGCAAAGTCATTTAACGAGAATGATCAGATTTCGTCAATATGTTAATAGTTAAGTTTATGTTAAGTATTGTTGGATCGAGTCCAGGTGCCAAAATTCCGATAGTACGATATATTTTGTATACTTCGTTATTTTATTTTTAATTTCAAAGTTGAATGACGTTTGTATTGCCAACAGTGTCAATCAGGCATGAAATCGAAGCTGAATTTGCATAAGTTGTTGCTGTCTGTGCTAAGCAGGCATGACATGGCAAGATTTTATGTTTTTATCTATATACAATATTTCGACTATGAACAGCAGACAGTTGCCACATGTGTGTTACTTTTCAGCCAGCACAAGTGCGAGAATATGAAAGTGTATCTTTGACAACAACAACAATGCGAATGTGAAAATCGTCATCAACACTTGAGGCGTAGAACAAAAAGGCGCAGGGTTCTTTGTGACGCATTAAACTCAAGACTGAAGCCCTTTTGGAGAGTTCTGGCCAGAAGCTGTACGTGATTATATCAAAGAAAGGCAAAACGGTGTAATTTCTTCCCATTTCTCCTCCCATTTTCTCCACTTTCTCTGTCTATCACTGTCTCAGCTGAGTGCCCAGAGGCTGCGTCAAAATATGCCGCAATCAGGCTGCAAAGCATTTTCATTTATATTTAAATACACGACAGCAACAGCAACAGTAAAAGCAAAAGCAAAAGCATCTCGCTAGCAGAGTTTTCGATTATGTTTAGATGCTTTTCGGGGGCCAGCTTATCGACGGCCACGAACATGCCCAGCAGAGGAGAGGGGAGCTGGGAGTGCTATGTGGGTGCCATATTTATTGCGTTTCATGATTTATTATAATTTTATGCATGAATCTGTGCAAAGTGGTGGGCGTGGCCCTAGGTGAAATGAGCTCAGTGGCCAATGTTTTGACACTGCCAAGTGAATGCTCTCTCTTTATATTCCTCCCTCTCCTTCTTTCGTTACATAACCCGCTACTTCATTAACATGCCAATCTGTGCACTAGCATCACAAAAACTATAGCATACTTTCGTGCGTAAAAACAAATTCATTCAATCGATCAGAGATGGCGGGTGAAACTATAGCTATATATATAAATGTTATTTAAGTTTTGTAACTTTTAATAATAATATAAAATCAGAGCTCGCAAATTAGAGTTGACCGCTTTTCCTTCGCGATCTACACACGAGCATAACCGAAAACAAGGGGGTCCGCCCCCTGCTCGCTTTGCTCGCCTACCCCCGGCTCGCTATGCTCGAGGAGAGGTGCTGCTACAGTCGAGTTTGCTCGACTGTAAGATATCCTGTGCCAGTCTCCATAAAATATAATATTAGCTTGAATAAAATTAGTAATATGTATGTAATTTGCTTCCGGTTTAAGAAAATCGTTACCCAAGAAACACCACGTTATAATTGTAATGGGGTCATTTTCCAAATATTAATTTCAGTTCAGTCATCTCAAACAACAAAAAAGTTTTTCATACTCAGACTTGATTTTCGACTGATCGTTCCTTTGGCAGCTATATGATATAGTGGTCCGATCCAAATTTAAAAACAAACTTGATCTGCGTCCGGTATCCAGCAACCCACATACCAAATTTAAAGTCTCTAGCTGTTAAAGTTTCTGAGATCGACGCGTTCAAACAGACGGACAGACAGACGGGCATTTCTCAGTCGACTCGGCTGTTGATGCTGATCAATAATATATATACTTAATGGGGTCGGAGATGTTTCCTTCTGCCTGTTACATACATCACACAAATCTAATATACCCTTTTTGACCATTTTCAATGGGCACAGGGTTTCGATTGCTTTTTATTTTTGGTTGAGTGTTCTCAGTTGAACTATTCTAGTTACGCTTTCTCAAAAACAATTTGTAGAGTGCAAACCGATTGAGTGCTCACGTATTAAGAGTCACCAGATGAACAAAAAAAATTATGAATTATATTAATCAATTTTTTTAATCATTTTTTATAGAAGTGCGTTTCCCTTAGAATAAAACCCATAAAAAAAAAACCTCCTCCCACTTACACCTGTTTATCTCACGAACCAGGTGAGTTTCCAAAAGTCTTAGTATGCACATTTGTAAGCTAATTTAATACCTTTTGAACGGTATATAATTCGACCTGATCGGACGGTCATATTAAATTTTCCATTCTTCCTGTGTATATATGCTAGTCGCCTTCGCACCCTTCGTGCTGCTTTCGTCACTAGCGCGGACTGCCGTCCGCAGTGATGAAGCGCTGAAAATTCCCTTTCAACGGACACCTGAGTCGTCGAGCGCAATGAAGTGTTATTTTTGAACAATAACAACTGTTATTTGCGAGGTCTGTATAAAATGAAAGTTAAGCTATATATTTGTTAAAAAAAAAATTAGTCACTGCGGACGGCAGTCCGCGCTAGTTACGTAAGCAGCACGAGGGGTGCGAAAGGCGACTAGCATATATACACAGGAAGAATGGAAAATTTGATATGACCGTCCGATCGGGTCGAGTTATATACCGATCGAAAAGTTTCAATTTAACTTACAAATGTGCATACTAAAACTTTTAGAAACTCACCTGGTTCTAGAGATAAACAGGTGTAAGTGGGAGGGGCAAAATTTTAATGATTGGTGCAAATGGGGCAATTGGAGCCTTTTTGATTTTTTTTTTTATAATTTATTACTATTCTAATCTAAAATACGCGTCGAATGACCCCTCGATTATCGAAATCCGACCACTGGCTTAAAACATACTTAAATTTGAAATAATTAGCGGCCTTCCGAAAATGAGATGAAAAGTCAGTTTGTCTGTTTGTTTGTATCAAATCGTGTATATAGCTTAAAAATTTGAATGAGGACTTGTTTCCGATCAAAAATCTAGAAACTTTTGCTCTACGACTTTTTCGAAAAATCGCTAGTTTAGCGGGAAATTGCTAAAACCCGCTAAAATTTAAACCCCCATAGTATCCAAACCATAGAAGGTACATACATATATGATCTATGCATCTTGTATTTTGAAGGGATCTGAGGCATACCTTCAAAGTTTTTTTTAGACCCCGTACTTTAAAAAAGTAAAGGGGTCTATTAACTTTGTCACAAAAAAAAATGTGCGTAACAGGCAGAAGGAGGCGTGGCAGACCCCATAAAGTATATATATTCTTAATCAGCATCAACAGCCGAGTCGATATAGCCATGTCCGTCTGTCCGTCCGTCCGTCTGTCCGTCTGTAAGAGCGCCTAGATCTCAGAGACTATAAGAGCTAGAGACTCCAAACTTGGTACGTAGGTTCGTCTATATTGGGAGCAGATCGAGTTTGATTTAGATTTTGCATCGGACCACTATATCATATAGCTCCCATAGGAACAATCAGTTAAAAATCAAGTCTTAGTATGGAAAACTTTTTTGTTGTTTGAGATATTTCAACCAAACTGACAGAATATGCATGAAAGATGGTTCCATACATACTGACTAAATTTGATTGAAATCGGATTACTATATCATATAGCTGCCATAGGAACGATCAGTCGAAAATAAAGTCTTAGTATGAAAATCTTTTTTTTTTTGTTTGAGACAACTAAATTAAACTGACAGAATATGCATATGGGATGGTCCCATACATACTGACCAAATTTGGTTAGAATCGAACTACTATATCATATAGATCCCATAGGAACAATCAGTTGAAAATCAAGTCTTAGTATGGAAAACTTTTTTGTTGTTTGAGATATTTCAACCAAACTGACAGAATATGCATAAAAGATGGTCCCATACATACTGATCAAATTTGATTGAAATCGGATTACTATATCATATAGCTGCCATAGGAACGATCAGTCCAAATAAAGTCTTAGTATGAAAATCTTTTTGTTGTTTGAGATATCTTTATAATAAGTACGGGGTCTCCGACAGTCGAGTACCGCTCGACTGTAGCACCGCCGACTAGTTTTTAAATAAAAATAAATAAATAGGTAAACAGCGACAGGTGAAAGAAGGTTTTTGAGAAAACGCCGCTTACGATTTTATTTAATTTTCAATATGTTGTAGTATGTAAAAAAATTTTTTTTTCAAGAATTCATGTGTAAAATTTAATATTATTCGTCACAAAATTGGATATCAGAAATTTTGGGGCATGAAAATGTTTTTGTCACTAGACTTTTACCTCGTAAATAGGTTTTTTTATAATATATTTTTATTTTCTGGCGCTCAACTTAATAGGTTCCAGATTTTTAAAACGTAAAAATAAGTTTTGACTTTGAATAAATAAATTAAAAGTTAAATAGTTGTAACTTAACAGCACAATAAGAAATAATGAGAAAAAAAGTTAATTTTTTAAATAATCACTTCTTAATGCAATTATGTTATTATAAAACATATGCCATTCAAAGTGAAATAAAACATATGCCAAAACATTATTTTGTTGTGATAAAAGGGAAAACTTATAGGTCTTGATTAGCACTATTTTAGGTGCTAAGGTTGATTTTGGGCATTTGTTCGTTTTCAAGATAATTTAAAAAATCCAAGGCATTCGCACGCGACTCACACAAAAGTAGTTTTTTCGTCGACCAGTTCTAACACTGATTTCGGCAAAACCTGAAGGTATACGTGTAGTTCAATGCGACCAATTTTAAAATGTAATGAATTGCCTTATTTTAATAATGTTTTTTGTTTTCATTAAAAATGTTAAGTAGTAGTAGTAGCACGCGACATTTTGTTCCACAATATATTTATACTGTTTCTGTATCTCTTTTTTTAATTATATATCAAAAACAGCTCGAAAAACTTGTTTTACATTAAACGTTCCATATATTTCTATGTATTAAAGTGGTTAATGTTACAAACTTAATATCTTACTTAGAGTAATCGATGGAATAAAAACGGTCCATTTTGGAAGTAAATTTTTAAGAAAGTCGGCAATAATATAGAAAATGTGAATTTATTACTATGTAGAATCTATATGCATATCGTAGTGAATTTCTTCTAGCGTATATTGCTGAGATAAATAACTTAACCCATTTTAAGCTAATGGGTATTTAAATACCCAAAAAATTATTGACACTTTAAAAATTCTAGCTCGGGGCATGTGAGAGATATCGAGGCAACATTTATTTCACAGTAAAGAGAAATAATAAAAATATAAGTATAAAAATTAAACAGTTAAGTTATCCTTGTTATACCTGTCGTTTTTTACAGGTAAGTATCTAGCTATTTTTCTGCATAGAAAATGTTATCAAAAAAATGTATGGAAATCGAAAAAATTAAATTTGAAGATAAAATTTTTTTTTTTGTTTTTTTCAACTTCTATGGTCTTCTAGGCACACATTTCCAAACTTCGTCAAAATCGTACCAGCCGATCTATGGGCAGCCATTAATGGGTTAAGTGCATTTCTGAAAGAAAATTTTAAAAGATATGGATTTTTGTTTGATTTATCGTTATTCGGCCTCGGTTGACATTTCAATTTAAATGCCCAAATGTACTTTCCATATCCTACGTTCCTTAGTCTTTTCATTTCGTGACTTTAATCAAAAAAAGACATGTTACTCACCTCTAACAATTAATCAAGAAAAATTACTAAAATACTTGCACATATACTTACCCATGCACACTCATACACCCATACAGTACAGTACAAACAATACATGAATATTTAACAGACCCGCAGAAGGCGAAGGCAAATACAAAAGTCCTGCGTATTATCACACTCAATAGGGCAATTGATACTCGTATGTGCGCGTAGGCCTGATTATCGTTATTCTCGTATTGTTGTTCTTGTTACGGGGTCTGCTCATTAATTCATATGATGGCATTTCTGCCTTCATTGATGGAACTACCACTGCACCACACACAAGACACTCGCTCTCACTCACACGGGCAGTAAAAGGTTAAGTGCCAAGTTGCACACTTATTGCCAATCCCCACGTTTGTTTATACATGCATAATTATTTACAACCAATTACTTACTTAGCCACCAGTATAATGCGATTAGAAGGTGCCCAGCTGATAATCCCATTCAAATTATGTACAATGTCCATTCATGGGAAACTTCTACGGCAACGGATGTCCTTTCTTAGTTATAGAAGAAGCAAAGTATGAAAACGCAAAAAAATGAAATAAACCATTTAAAAATATATTCCATCTAATTTAAGTTTTGGTAATAAAAAAAACTAGGGGGCAGTGCTACAGCCGAGCACACTCGACTGTCGGAGACCCCGTTCTTACTATGGAAAAGCACGCCTCCTTCTGCCTGCTACGCACATTTTTTTGTGGTAAAGTTAACAGACCCCTTTACTTTTTTTTAAGTACGCGGTCTAATAATTAGGTTCTAAATAGTTCCTTATTATGCAGTAGAAAATTTTAAAAATTTTACTTTAGGGCGTAAACTATATTTTATCAATAAATACCAACAAGCTTGTTCTTTTTGGAAATTTATTAATTTGTTGGTTACATTCTTGAAATGTAACTTAGCTGAATAATTCAAAGATATATGTAGTTTGATAGATAAGAGACACGTGTGTCAAAAAGAGTAGTTACTGGTGGTGCCTTCTCTGTGTCTTCTTAAAGAAGTGTGCGACAGTTGGTAACAAATTTTCTTTTGGAAAATACCAAATTTCAATTTGAATTTTGTTGAAATCTTTTCGGCTTGTTAACGACCATTTTTGGGCTGAGGGGGAATGTAGGAGCCCGACTGGGCTGGAGGAAAGTGCAAAGTTTTCCACTCACTTCGACTTCGTTTCGAATCGGTCTATTTCAAAGTGTTTATGCGGTTACAAAATAAAGCAAAGTCAAAGTTTTTGATAAACTTTTAGCCACAGCAGCAACAGCGGCAGCAACTTCTGTGCTTGTCAGTTGCCAAAGAGCTGAAAAGAGGGCGTGCGAGGGACAGGACGACATGGGATTGGGTCGAAGGGGGTCCTGAGCTTTTCATAAATTGAAAATTGCACATTTCAAAATCAATTTCTCACAGCTTTAATCAAGACAACCAAACGGACAAACACACACAGAGAGAGAGATTGAGAAGGAGAAATAGAGAATGAGAAAGAAAGACTGCGGGCCCAATCAATAAGGCACAAAACAATTGTGTCTGTATAAGTGTTTGTGTGCGTATCTGTATCTGTGTGTTGGACAGGATATTAGATAAATAGGCGGCAGGCACGAATACTGAGGCCGACTGCACGTCCCATTGCGTTGGCGGCAACTTGGGCAATGTCTTAATTGATTTAACACGAAATCAGTCAAACGATAATCGAAAATTGCTGCGCAAACTGTTTGATTACATGCAACGTGGCCTCGGCCTCAAACTCGTCAATTGACCAACCCAAGCCAAGCGAAGCAAAGCCACAGCTGCAATTTCAGCCCCAGTTCCCGCTTAAGTTCGTGTTAGGGATGGATGTCGGTGTGGAATTATTGATACAGAGAAACAGAACGAAGTGCGATAAGTGTACGAAGTGAAAATATTCTTATTTTTGAAATCATTTTCCTTTTCAGAGGAATTTTTGGCATGGAATTCAAACATGACACTCACGGTATTTCGGCGAACAGCGTCAAAATAGCTAATTTTTAATTTATTTTTCATTGCTGCTATTATTTTTGTTCCTAATCCTGCCCATATTTGATGGAAAAAAGATTAGTTCGCCTGTTCTTTTCATATTATTCAATTAAACTTGATCGATCTTAAATCTTAAAACTTAGCTGAAAACGAAATTCGTGTGATAATTTGATAATTTTTGGCTACACGCTTGCCTAGTTCATATATATCAGTTCCAATTGTAGTTCTAGTTCCAGTTCCACCTTTCATCCGGCTTAGAAACGCTTCGCTGATTTCCTGCACAATTGACGGGCCACGTTGACAAAGTTTTCGCTTGGTCTTTGGGGCATAATTGAATTTCCCCAAATTACAGACTTGCCTTTGCTCTTCGATAGGCTCTCTTTGGGGCTGGGGTGCGACATCGTGTGAGCAATTGCCGTAATTGTGAATGTTTGCTCATCATTCATAACCACAGACTGACTCGAATTGATTACATTTGCTTTTGCGTTGCATTTGCTTCTTATCTGCCCGCTTTACATTCAATTTGCAGCGAAGTCTTTTTGACAAATGGCATTTAATTAGTCAACTCGACTCTGTTTATTTTGTGGCAATTTTCTTTGTCCCACTTTTCTCTCTATTTCTCTACTCTCTTCCAGCTTAATGAGAAATAATTTATATTTATTTTTCCGCTGGCACATTTTAGTTTATTGGGTGTCGATCGTAGACAGTTCATAATGGTCGTCTCTTACAAATAACTGTGTATTTCCTTTAGTTAATTACAGCTAATCAAGTATTTAGTTCTCCTATTTATTTATTTAATTAATTATGGTCTGACAATGAGCATTAGAGCCAACGGACCGAAGCAAACAAAGAAATCAAACATATAAATTGGGGAAAAGGGCAGAAAATACCATGACTGTCATTAGAAAAATTAACTTCTTCATTGTTGTGGCAACAATTAAAAGAAGCAAAACTTTTTATATTTATATTTTAATCATCTGTGCGTCTGTGCGCGTCGTTTTTTCTATTTCGATTTTCCTTAATAATATTCGATTTCAATACATCGCAAAAACCAAATTCATTAAAATTTATTGAATCCAAATTTCTCTGTTTTCTCAGTTATGAATCTGCACTTCCAAACATAAATAAATGTGTGTATATTAAAGCCTTCTGGTATTATTTACCATCGAAATGATCCTGTAATAAAGAGATTGAAGTGTGATATTTTTATTTGTTTACTTAACTTATGCTTTCATTTTTTTAATTATAAGGCTTAGAATAATGTTTAATTAAAATTATAATTATGACAGCGGCGATATTAAATCTCATTAACTGTCATTTTCAATTGATTTACTCGCCAAATAGCATTAAAATTTTAGCCACTAATGCCAAAAATTCCAATTAAACAGAACGCCTGTCATTAATGCCAAAATAAACCCGCTTAAGCCAAAGGCGACAGCTGTGATAAATACGGTTATATAAATAGATATCGGAAACACAAAGAAGAGAAAAAAGTGGGCTATGTAAATATGAATTCATCGAATACACATATTAATAATAACAATTTCACATTGACCACAATTTTGAAATGCTTCGAAATGGATGCTTTTTGCACATAATTCACAGGCAATTTAAATGCAGCCCCAAAACATAAACATCGTCATCAACTCTATCACTCTTCCCTTCCATCCGCTCCACCTCTTTTCTCATTTCATTAGCACCTCCCCCGGTCGACCACAAAAATATTTGTTCTTTTTACTCGATATTTTTATTCTCGGCCTGTCAAACGATTTGCAAAACCAACTACAGTCCGTTAGCAATTGTTTATTTTTTTTCACAGTTTCTGTTCGGATTCAGTTCTGTTTGCCTGGTCAATATTCAATTTTTTCCTCTGCGTTTGTCGCGTTGTTTTAAGCGTTAAATTTAATTACTCAGCAATGGGTTTCAGCTCTATCTATATGGTGAAAATTGAGAAAGGCTTAGAGGGGGAATATGCACAAGATATATTTGCACAGCTGCTCTATATACAAACATCACACGGAATACAGCCTGTTAAGTGTTTTTATTTATCATAAAAAATATAAAAACAAATAGGCATAATTAAAAAAAGTTTGTATTCTGAACTAATTAGAGCCTGGATGAACAATTTTCACGAATCGAATAACGACTCTGCCCCTTCTCAAACTTTAAATAGGGGATTAAAAACATTTCGACACACAAGTAATAAATAATTACTTTCGAGGTATTCATTATTAAGTCGTTGTACCAATGACATTTTAATCATTATAACTTTGCACAAAAAAATCAAGACTAACTAAAAAATATATTGGCTTGTTGTATTTTTTTTCAATTTGGCAATATAAATAATTACATAAGTCTAGAATAAGTTATGAAAAAAAGAAAAGGTGAGATCCATTAGTTTAGCTTCTTTTAAGGATAAAAAATTTAATATATCTAGGATCAGAATATTTTAAGCTGCAGTTTTTCCTTTGTTAAACTCTGCGTATTGGAGTATTGGATATCGTCCATAAATTCAAAATGAATTAATATTAATTTTCTATTCTATCACATAAAGTGTTAAGGTCGACAAACACATTAGCTATAGAAACAAAAGCGAAATTAGAAGATTGATCCATAAGAACTTCTCGCGATTTACGATAATCAGTGGCAAATTGAGATATTAATTATAATAATTATGTTCGTAGCATGAAATTGATGAAAGTATATTTCTTTTTTGTCTGGTTGATTAAAAGGCCAATGAATAACTCACTGTATTAACTACTTTATCTTTTGCAATATTTCGACTGTGATATGTCCAATTCGAAAGTCTTAATTGGCAATGCGCATATGTACTCGATGAGCTTAATTTTCGATTAAGATTATTTAGTTACACACACCCACTGCTAATTTCTATTGAGCAACTGGCCAGCGTTTTGACCGACTGCCGGTCTTGCTATCTGCATCAAGATTTATGCCGGCTTTTCTTTTTTTGCTTTTCATTTGGCCCGAAACCGAAGCAAACATCCTCATGGCATGTCAATAAGCCATTTCGTGAGTCTCTCGCTTAGTTTCGGAAATATCGCCTCAATGATTTTCGTGTTAAATTAATTAAATTCAGTGCGTGCTCGACAAACATTTGACCAACGCAACCGATAGAGCAAATCTCGCAGCTCCTTCCTAACTGTTTGCGAAATCAAATCGTGCCATAAATTCGCAGTCCTTGTAATTGACGACTCAATGTTGTAGGTTTGTTTTAGCCCCCTTGTCGCTGTGTTGTTGCCACAGGCTCAGCCAAAAGGCGAGTCAGTAAATATATTTCACATATTGTTGATTTGGAACATACATTGTACAATTCTATAAGCGCAGATTAGACACCTCCAGTTATTCAACATATGTATACGAATTTTGTATCTAAGAATATCAAATTTAAAGTGTTAAATTGATTAAAAATAGTTATATTTTTTAATTTTTTAATAAAAAAAAAAAAAAAAGGTAATGGCCGCGTTCACCAGAACTAATTGATGAAATTTTGAGGCCAAATCAATGTTGTCATGTGTTTTTTGGTCAAAGATGCTAATTTTTTTTTTAAAAATTCAAAACAGTTTGGCGTCAATTCTTAATGAAAAATTAATCATTACAGCAAAAGGCCAGATATTATATAATAATCAAGCCAATTTTGTATGCTCATTTAATATTTATATGAGAAAGTTTAAAGCTATTTTCCTAGCCATATTCCTTAAAGATACGCAGATTCCAATTTCTTTTTTTTGCTTTTTTTTAAGAAAACCAAATTAATAATAGAAGTAAGTTTTAGTTAACTTGAGGTCTAGTTATGTCTATAAGACACCAACAAACAACAACACACAAAACACTTGCAGAACGCAGGGAGCATGGCTCGGTATACAGCTGTTTCAAGAGATGCCAATCTCTATCATCAGTACCGTTTGCTGACTTGACCAGCGATCTCAGCCTAATGTCACTTTTGAGAAGCCAAAACCAGTTGTGAATTTTAGGTCTCAAAAGTGAAAAAATAGCTGTGAAGCTGATCTAGCCGTTTGTGTGTTGTTGTTGACGTCGTTATTGTGCAAATGCCATCGGCATTTTTATTGCAATAACAATTTTGTTTTTGTTTTCTGTTTATGTCAGTAACAATAGAGTGTTGCCACTATTTCAGAATTTTTCCGGCGTGTTTTCCGTTTATGCTTAAAATGTTTGTTTTTGTGACCTTTCTAATTTGTAGAAGTTAGTTTTAGTTAACTTGAGGTCTAGTTATGTCTATAAGACACCAACAAACAACAACACACAGCTTCACAGCTATTTTTTCACTTTTGAGACCTAAAATTCACAACTGGTTTTGGCTTCTCAAAAGTGACATTAGGCTGAGATCGCTGGTCAAGTCAGCAAACGGTACTGATGATAGAGATTGGCATCTCTTGAAACAGCTGTATACCGAGCCATGCTCCTTGCGTTCTGCAAGTGTTTTGTGTGTTGTTGTTTGTTGGTGTCTTATAGACATAACTAGACCTCAAGTTAACTAAAACTTACTTCTACAAATTAGAAAGGTCACAAAAACAAGCATTTCAAATTAATAATAACTAAGTGGTTTCCTTATTAATTTTGTCCTATTTATTTTCAAATCTAGTGTTTTTTTGATTACGTATTAATTTATCGATAACTAAACATCACAATCATTCAAATTTCAGTTTATCATTTTGGTGATGAAATTTCAGTCATCATAATCATAAAATTTGAAATCATGATTGCTCATCACTGCCGTTCACCAGAGCAATCATTCAAATTTCATCGATTTTCTGTTGCCGATTTGTTCTGGTGAACGCGGCCAATGATCTTATTATTATTTTTTCGCTTTTAGAAATCAACCTAAAATAGAATTTAAGATATTTCAATATACCAATCGGAACTTAAAGTCAGTTTTTTATTAAAATTCTCGTTGACTTTAATTAATCTTACCATTCCTTCGGATTGGTAACAACTGGCATTATTGCTGAAACTCATTGCTAATTGAAAATCGCAAATATCTGTGCGTTTTACAGCTGCTCAGGACATGGGCTTGCGATATGTATGCATGAAGATGTGTCAGTATCCTTTTGGCAGGCAGTTGTTGCTGTGTTGTTGTTGTTGGTGTTGCTGCCGTGTTGACATTTGCCGCTTTTATTGCATTACATAAAAATCATTAATTACAACAACTCGTCATGAAATTTAAATGCCGCTCGGCCATGCAACAAAATAAGTGAGACAAATATTGAAAAGCAAATTGAATTTTCATACGCGACGCAAAGGTGAAACCCGAGGGGGTCGGGGTGCTGCTGGGTGGCGAGTGGTGCGTCATTTTGGAGCACGGCACAACTTTGTACACACTTGGCAAAAAAAATAAAGGAAGGAAGAAAAGGACAACTGGTCGAGGGTCCGCCCGTTTTTTGAACAGCACAGCACTTTGTCCCAGGATGGGCTGGGCACCCACACACACACTCACACACACGTGCATACGCTTACACACACCCACACATGTGTACACATAACAGGGCACCTACACAGTAACATTTTATGAGGGTGGCAACATTTTTGCTTTTTATGTTCGACAGATTTTCGTGTTGGTATGTGAAACATGCTGATTCCCAGTGATTACAATTGTTGTGCTGTCCCCCGCCCAACGACCATCAGACCAGCCTCATGGCCCCACCACTTGGCCTGATGCCGTAAAAAGCACAACGAAAGCAGATAAATAAAAAGAAACAACAACAGTCGCAACGGTCACAACAACAACAACACCAACAGTCAGCCGTGGCAAAAATTTCGCACACAAAAATAAAATGTAAAAACAGATAAAAAATATTTGGAATATAGAATCGACTTAAGAATACACTGTGCATTTTCAAACAAATTTTTAAAAGAATTCTTAAAATTATTTTATGGTTAACTAAATTAAAATAAATATAAATAGCTGCTAATATGCAACAACTATACGAACTAGGACCCTTTTTTCCAATGCCTAAATAAGTTGTTTGATAACTATCAAAAGGAGAATTTGACGTTAAATGTGTAGAAATTAATGTCAAATTTGAAACTATATGTTAAATAAAAATTAGATGTACATTGAAAAACAACTCTAAAAGTTCAGATATAACATAATGAGTATCAATGATTGCTCAAAATATATATAGAACAGCAATCATTTCAAGGAAGTCAAGTTAAACCCAATAATTATTATCTCATTATTGTTTATTATTTTAGTTCATCTACTAGACATTTTTGTAAAAGATATCTCGGTGGTCCCGTGGATCTCTGGTTAGAACCGTCGACCTGCTTCATTTAGAACTTTTCGGTTACAAAAAAGTATAGGGTGTTCCCTACCCTGCTATGTAAGAAGAAACTGTTACAATATCTGCTTTGACAAATTTCTATACTGACACAGAAAATAATAAATGTAATGTATAAAAAAATTAAAGAAAAATAAATTTATATCCATTTGCTACTATGTAGCTTATGACTTTAATGAAATTCAATTTTGTATTGTATTAAGTATAATTTGAGTTAATTTAATTTGGTGGTTTTTAACTATAATTGAATTTGGTTTTTAATACTAACCTTTATGTAGGTCTAACAAGTTCTTAAATTCTTTTAAGCAATTTTACTTTACTAATATTTACAGCTTAAATATTTCTATTAAAAGAAAATAAAACATTAAGCTTTTGTTTACACCTGTATTGATTTGCAATAATGAATTTTGTAACATATTAATATAATTTTTGTTTTTATCATTATTATAACTTGTTTTCAAAAGTCAAGTTACTTATTTGCTGATAGAGTATACAACAAAATTTTTTATATGCCGCTCGTTACAATTTTCGTGATGTTCTGCTGACAACTCAGAAGAGATCAAGTTATTACGAGTGTGTATGTGGGTGTCTCCAAGCCATCTTGTGTGTGTGTGTGTGTGTAGAGCTTTTGGCGCGGTTGTGGCGATCTGTGAGCTGGACAAGCCCGGCTCTGCTGGCCCAGGTCCAGTTCTGGCAGCCAGGCCGTTGACAATTAAGGTGAATGAATATTTTAATATTGGCAAACAGATTACACATATGGGCAATGGCAATGCGCAGAGCAGTCATGACTTGTGCGAGTGGTATATGTATGTACATACATATGTATGTATGTGAGTGGTGCTGCGTCTGAACAAGGACCTGGAACTGGCCACGATGACGCGGACATGCACTCGAGTAATGGCGTTAAATTTAATTCAATTGAATTGAATTGTTGTTGGCACAATGCATCAAAAGCAAACGCAACGATAAGATCCAAACGAAATGACATATCTTTTTTTTTCCTCTTTTTACCTTTATTATAAATAATCAAATAAAAAAAATCAACGAAATAAAACACAATTGCATGTGCATATTTTTTGCATTGTGTTTACAGTTACAGTCACAGAATTGCAATAATTAAGCACAGACAGTACAAACACTCGGTCCCTTCTGCTGTCGAAGAAGAAGTTCATTTGCCGCACTTTAAAACGTCAAATTATGCGCAGCGTATTTTGGACCAATAATTGGAAAATTTCATTATGTAAAATTGTACAGATTTTCTTTTCATTACAATAATATGAAATGTATGCAAACTTTAATGAACTCTTCATATTACATATCAATAATACAAGTATACCTAGTGCTTCTTCTGACTTAACTGGTCAGCAACTGGGGCTGATCGTAAATATCTATTTATTCATTTAATGTCAAATAAAATCAGTCGAAATAAATTATTATAATCATAAAATAAAATTAAAAATTATGATTGATTATTAAATTATCGCCCATTTCTAGTTGAGAGGTTGGATAAATGTTTATGAGATATGTATCTTGACATAAAAGAAGTAAAGTTTGATTAAATTAACACTGATTTTAAAAATATTTTAAAATCAAAATACATAAGAAAAATTAAATACAAAAAAAAATTTACAATACTGTATCGACCACTGAGGATTCAAGTTTACAATTTTTTTGAAAACGAATATTTTTTCAAAAGTTTTGAAATATTTGCAGACAAATAGACATCAGATAACAGAAGTAATTATTTAATAAAAATTTAAAATACTAAATAAAAATCAACAAAAAATTTAATTTTATGTATTTTAGGTGCGGAGCTAAAAACGAAAAGTTGTAAAAGTAAGAAAATGTACTCCTGCCATTTAGTAGGGACTATGTTAAAAAAAATTATTGAGTGATGATCATATAAATTGCCGGAGACTTATAAGCTGCTTGCTTAGTATTTCGTGATTATTTTTGGAGCTCAACAGGCGATGCAGCCTCCAATTGACGATAATCAGTCGTTGCTATCGTAGAAGAAGCGCCTGGCACTTGTGCTGCAGCAACTGTTAAGCCCGTCAGATTAATTGACGAATGTGAGCAGAGGAGGGAGGAAACCAGGCAGAGGGGAAGAAACAGACTAAGGGAACGTGCCAAATTTCTAATCAAAATTGCCACAAAACAGCAGCAGCAGCAGAAGCACACAAAAACTGATTGTTGGCCCGCATGTGTCAGCATACGACAATGTATGTATGTATGTATGTGTAAATGCTTTTGTATTGGTTTACCTACACACATACATACACACATACGAGTACATACATTCATTCGTATTGGTGCTGAAAGACTAAAGCGCTTTTGGCTGGCAGTAAAACTTGATGAAAATCGATTTTAATTACAAAGTCAATGCGCGTAATTGCTTTGCACCTAACTCAAGTGGGCAGCGCACTTTGATGTTTCTATTGAACTCGACACGGACATGCAATTTGTAACAAATTACATTAACCCTACTTTAACCTCGCGCTGAATACAAACTAAGTTTAAGAAAAATATAATACACAGTCATTAAGTGTAGTTTCGATAAAGTTAAAAAACAATTACATGATTGTATGCTTATTTTTGGGTGATTTTTTTTCAGAATTTTTCCTAACATTCTGGCTTTTATTGAAATAAACATATACTGGGGTCCACACTTTTCACCTGAATTTGACGTAAGTTTGTATGAAATTTACGTCATTTTTCAGGTGAAAGAGATTTCTGTGGCACTCCAATAATATTTAGCATTATATATATATAAATAAAATAAGTATTAAAATTATAATAAAATATTTATTTACTTTTAGTAACAACATAACTTGTATTAAAAATTACTAGTTGAAAAGGCTACAGTCTAGCTTACTGTAAATATATTTAGGGTATTCACTTGACTGTGGCAGCCTGGCACATGGCACATTTCCCAAACGTCACAACAACAACTTGTACTGAAAAATTTCGTGCCATGATGTCAGACCCGGACCCTTGACTACGAAAAGTCTGGCATATATGCCCATGTAGAGATGATAAAAACACGATTAATAATCGATATTTTCAATCGAAATTTAGTATTTTTGTCAATTATTAGTGCGAAAGTTTTGACAACAGTTGTTTAGGGACGCAACAGGTTGATACATTTTTCGTGAAGCAAAGGGGTAGAGAGGAGCGCAGACTGAAGTTGGAAAGGAAAGACAATAAATGGAATGTTGAATATGATTTTAAGCATAAGCAACAACAGCTGGATCAAAAGGAGAGGATTCTAAAACTAGAGCTTGGCTTAAATAAGTTACAATCATGTATATATGCACATATATATCTTAGATTTTATCTATATATATAAAACTCTTTGTCCTGACTGACTCACTGACTGACTCACTGACTGAGAATCAACGTGCAGCCCAAACGGTAAAAGATAGAAAGCTGAAATTTTCACACAACATAGGTGAGATAATTTCATCGTGCAATAAGACGGCGTTTTGCGAAATTCGACCTGTAAGTGGGTCAAAATCAAGGTCAAAGGTCACAGAATTGCTTAGTATGAAAAACTTTTTTGTTTCTTGAGATATCTCAACTAAACTCACAGATTATATGTTTGGGGCTGTCTACAACATTCTGACCAAATTTGGTCAAAGTCGGATGACTATATCATATAGCTGCCATAGGAACAATCGGATGCAAAATAACCTTTAGTATGAAAAACTTTTTTGTTTCTTAAGATATCTCAACCAAACTTACAGATTACATGTTTGGGGCTGTCTTTAACACTCTGGCCAAATTTGGTCAAAGTCGGGTGACTATATCATATAGCTGCCATAGGAACAATCGGATGCAAAATAACCTTTAGTATGCAAAACTTTTTTGTTTCTTAAGATATCTCAATCAAACTTACAGATTATATGTTTGGGGCTGTTTTTAACACTCTGGCCAAATTTGGTCAAAGTCGGGTGACTATATCATATAGCTGCCATAGGAACAATCGGATGCAAAATAACCTTTAGTATGAAAAACTTTTTTGTTTCTTAAGATATCTCAACCAAACTTACAGATTACATGTTTGGGGCTGTTTTTAACACTCTGGCCAAATTTGGTCAAAGTCGGGTGACTATATCATATAGCTGCCATAGGAACAATCGGATGCAAAATAACCTTTAGTATGAAAAACTTTTTTGTTTCTTAAGATATCTCAACCAAACTTACAGATTACATGTTTGGGGCTGTCTTTAACACTCTGGCCAAATTTGGTCAAAGTCGGGTGACTATATCATATAGCTGCCATAGGAACAATCGGATGCAAAATAACCTTTAGTATGAAAAACTTTTTTGTTTCTTAAGATATCTCAACCAAACTTACAGATTACATGTTTGGGGCTGTCTTTAACACTCTGGCCAAATTTGGTCAAAGTCGGGTGACTATATCATATAGCTGCCATAGGAACAATCGGATGCAAAATAACCTTTAGTATGAAAAACTTTTTTGTTTCTTAAGATATCTCAATCAAACTTACAGATTATATGTTTGGGGCTGTTTTTAACACTCTGGCCAAATTTGGTCAAAGTCGGGTGACTATATCATATGGCTGCCATAGGAACAATCGGATGCAAAATAACCTTTAAAATCAAAAGCTCTGTTGTTGTATGAGATATTCTTAGAAAACTCACACATTAACTATTCTTGCTAAATTTTGAATTTTCCTCAAATTTAGCTTTTTCCCGCCAAATTTAGCTTTTTCCCGCCAAATCTGGATTTTTCCCGCCAAATCACTAAATCTGACTTTTAGCCAAAGGAAGAAGAAACATTGAAACCGCGGACAGCGGAAGTTGAATATTTCCGTTTTTTTTACAAAAAATGCTATATTATATAAATTTGTTAGAGCGGACTACTAAGGACCTTCTTTTCAATTTTGCGAGCGAAGCGTGCAGGGGACGGACCCCCTTATATTGTGTTAATTTGTTAAGCCGGACAACTAAAGAAGTTATATTAAATTTTTGCGAGCGAAGCGAACTGCGGGTTGGCGAGCGAAGTGAGCAGTTTAAGTTTGTTAAGCTGGACAACAAAAGACCTTCTTTTCAATTTTGCGAGCGAAGCGAGCGGGGGTTGGCGAGCGAAGCGAGCAGGGGGCGGAGCCCCCTAGT
>JBAMBL010003001.1:0-59440 GCA_037043405.1 Drosophila subquinaria
CCCTGTGGTTCGGGTGGTTAGCGCAAGCCTAGAGAATTGACTAAGGAACTGGTAAGGAGGACTAGTCTCACTTGGAACACCGGCCCATGTATTTTTCTAACGAATTTTTGCTCTACATGTCCGCCTAATGTACCGAGCGGTACGCCGTAGCATTACCCTTAGCTAACGAAGGCCTAGCTCCAAGGGAAGCGAGGCGTCGTTAGGTCGAGGTGACTAGCGCTAGCCTAGGGAATTGACTAAGGAACTGGTGATGAGTGCTAGCGATGCCTAGAACACCAGCAGTGCAATTTTTCTAACGAATTTTTGCACTACATGTCCGACTAATGTACCGAGCGGTACGCCGTAGCATTACCCTTAGCTAACCCTGACCTAGCTCCAAGGGAATCGATGCATCGTTAGGTTTAAAACTAAAATATTTTTTATTCTTTTATTTGCCCTTTTAAACATAAACATACGTGCACATATATTTTTGGCTTAATTTTTTTTGTATTCCTTTATGTTTCAGTCTCGTTCACGGCCCAAACTCATAGTTAGAAGTAGCGTCTGTAATGAAAAAATTATGATTTAGTTGCGTCTAAATTATAGATAAATTGTATTATTCTGTATACTTACATTTTAATATTACGGCCATTTCTTCCACATAAAAATATAATAGAAAAAATATTAGAATCACCTTATTTGTACATAATTATGTTTTATAAAACAATACTTACAAGACTTTGTTTAATTTTACAACTTCACCGAAAAACTGAAATAAAACGCGCCGTGTGAAACGTGCACAAGCAAGCTGTCAAGGCAAAGCAAAAATACCGAACATAAATCCCTCTTCGTGTATCTTCGTTGCCTTTGTCGCTTCTCTTGCTTTCGCAATTATTCTGTTTTTCGTTTACTCGCCTAGCGTCCTGAGCATTACCTTAAGATAACGACTGTGCTAGCGATGGGTGATGCATCGCGGAGTTAGGACTTCTTATAATTTCCCTAGCGCTCTCTGCATTACTTGAATCTAACTCTCGTCCTAGCTACCAGTGATGCATACCGGAGCTAGAACTGGCTGGTACCTCAACACCAGTCGAACCACAGGGATGTATAACCCATACATATACAATCACATGAGATTTAAAAAGTACGAGTTATGGAGACTTCGACTAATGGAAGTTTTTTGTTAAGTTTAGTATACGCTATTGCCACTCAATTTAGTTCGAGAAAGAGAGAATTCGAGTTGTAGACGTTCGAGTTATGGAAGTTCAACTGTATTTCAATTGCGCATTAACGCATAACGTAAATTTCTCTAGCTAATCAATCTTTTCCCGTCCCACATTTTAAAAGTCACTTGCACACAAACACCATACTCATATAAATGAACAGTGACTAGTAATTAAATATGCAAAAACAAAAGACATTTATAGCATGGCCTACGTGTCATTTGTAATTACATTAAAAGCATCTATATTTGTAATAAAAAACCTACATGTCTCGCGCCGCTCTCTCTTCCCCCGCTGTCGCTCTCGCTCTAGAATATAGATCGAGACACTCAGCGGGACATCAATAAGGAGCCAGAAGAAATATTAACCCACACGCAGAGAAAAAAGAGAGATGGATGAACGCGGACACATGTAGTAAAGAATAATATGTAGTAGATAGAGACGCAAAAACGTCTTGAATGCCAGGGAAGTCATCATGTTCACCACCACAGCCGTCCTCGTCGCTATCGTTCGTCAGATGTGTTAATTCTTCATCTACTATCAAGAATCTGTACATTGATACGATGTACCTGTTAACATATGTACATCCTAATTGTCCGCTTGCTTATTGCTTGCTTAATTTGAAACCAATTCATATTCAATGCAATAATGCCTATTTGAATACAAGCATTTTACAACAGTGATATTGAGCAACCAATATCTATAATATTCAGTAATACAGATTTTTAAAAATTTGAATCCTCTTTGTAATTTAGGAACAGCAGTTGCTACAACGATTAACAAAAGTCTGAACACTTTATCAGTGCTGACTATCTATTCTTCACTTTGCTTACTGTCAATTAGCCGACATTCAGCGTTACTGTTTGTGCCATGTCCGAGAACGCCCAGCTTCCATATTTCAGTTATTTTTCACTCGATGACCTCTCTCGAGTGACCGAACATTCTGTTGACAAACTTAATTGAGCATGATTAAATTCCAACTTTTTATTGTACACTTAACATTAAAATCAGATTACAGGCAGAGTCAACATAAGTATTAAAGCACGCCCATGAGCATGACAAAACCCAAATGGATAATGTCAAACCGGGCGCAGCCAATAAATATACAATCTGAATAGTTATACCCTGCAAATTCAAAGTAAGTAATTAAGCCGTAAAATTGTTCGTTGAATCTTTATTGGTATCTCCCAAACAAACACGCATCCACCGCCTATTTTCTTATATTTTTCTAGTGTTATCGTGGCTAAAATCGTTGAATTTGCTCATAAAGGAGAACATTGATCTTTTAAAATTCTCTAGATGTTGTGTCAGGGAGAGTCATAAAAAAGAGGCATATTCTCCTATTCTCGTTATATTCCGTCCGTGTATACATTCGAATGTCCGCTTAAGAGTCTGAGCGTGGTACAGTACGAGAATCATGGAGCGAATTGATGATCAAACTAAAGTCCAGGGAAATACATAGGATAAAAGCGTCAACTACAACAATAACTTGATTGAATGAACATTTAATGGCTTTGTCATTTCCATTTAAAGTTAATGCGCTTTTCTCGTCTTCAGATTCTGATGCTTATAATTTAATTGGATTATTTATTTTTGCTTTGCACAAGTTCCTCTTCCCTTGGGGTACGTACCCACTTCGAATAAGAGAAATGGGGGGAGTGGCCTGCCGCCACCCACTCGCCGTTTTGTTTTCCCTGTCACTTATTATTTGTCACATAACAGTTCCGCGTCAGTTTGTTATTGTTGTTGCCCTTGTCGTTTTTCACCCAAATTCGGTATGATAATATAATTAAATTTGAATGCTTCTTAAATTCTAGAAATAAAGCACATAGCCCCGCACCAGCTAGTTGTACGTGCATATTAATTTATATTAATATTATACAATTCATCAATATACATTTAACTATTATATGCATTTCGAATCTTCTGCCATCAATAGTTCGCTAGCTTGAACAGCTTTAAAAATCGACTGTATTAAGAAAAATTGTAATTTTCCCAATAGTTGAGTGGCAGCGCCTAACTTATGCAAGTTACTTACCTGGTACCGCAGATTTATGTCCAGCTATTAATCAAATCCAGGCGCAAGGTAGTCAAGTTTTATTGCCACTTGGCGGCCAGTATCTGCCGAAGAGTCGGCGCGTTGCAGACTACGCCTAAATTTATGCTAACTGTCTACCTAAACTGGCATTCAATTTGAAATTGGCTGCAAAAAGTTGAGATTGAGATTGCTGAAATATGACTCGAATGGTTGTTGGTTCATTGGTTTGCTGGCTCGCTGGCTCGCTCTCATGTGGCTTATCTGGCAACCTGACGTAGCGCATTTGATTAGTAATTTTTCAGCGTTGCTCGTTCACTTTGATAGGTCGCCTGTATCTGTGTACGTGTTGTGGTTGCTGTGAATAAGTCTGCATTCTATTCACGATAATGTTTATAATTAAGGCTCAGCCTGTCTTTAACTTTCTGCTTATTGTTGAAAACAGCTGATTTCTGATAAACTCAACAAAAACCCATAGCCGTAACAGCTGCAACTAGTCAAAAATTGTATAACAAAATCAAAAAGTATTAAAAATTATTTACACTGTGACACGAGTTCCATGTTCTCACTTCAACGGTCTGTATCTGATTTTATATTTTATGTATGTGGAAGATCTTAGCCTTGTTTTGTTGGCGATTTATTTTACTATGTTTTTTGAAAATTTGAAGCCATTTGATGGGCCGGAAAGAATATGCCGAAGCAAAATGTTAAAATAGCCGAATGTTACAGTTTTTCACTTGTGTTATATTTAAAATAAATATTTTTATAAATAATTTTTTAATAATGTATCCACAGCCTTTTTGGTTTTTGGGTTTTTTTACTTGTACTTGGTCATAAAGGCATTAAATGTTATTTCGCAGAGTTGTTTCTGGAACTTAAAAGCACTAAAACTGTCGTTTAAGTCAGCATTGGGTAAGCAAGCAGTTTCATAGCGCCTATTGCTGTTGAATTTATATATTATTAACCATCAAATAAGCACTTTGGGGGATGTATTCCGCTTAAGTACTAAGTAGTACGGGCAAAATAAGCCTTAGAAATTCTGTAGCCGGAGACGAGACTGTAGACGAGCGAAGAGAGCAGGTTCAGAACCCTCTTGTTATCTTAACATATATAACTCTTTGTCCTGACTGGAGATGGACACGGGCTTGTTCGGGTTTCGTGTCCCGTGGGCAATTTCAAAAAATTTGCGGGGTTTGTGCATGAATATCGGGAGGCCCGAAAAGTCACGATTTAACACATACTTTTCAAATCGATTGATCAAAATTTTTTATCAGAAGACAAAAAAGAGAATGTGCAAAGCTCTTCGAATAGATAGTGAGTTTATAGTACTAGGATCTCCAGCGAATTAAGCGCTGGTTTGTTTCGCGCAAAATTATTCAGCGAGTTAACCTGTGGCAACCCGGAATGAAATTGATGTGAATTTGAAGCGAAAGCGATTTCTCTGGCACCCCTGATAGCTAAAATAAGTGAAATTCGGTCCAAACTGAATATTGAGCTTGCGCACAACTTGGTTAAGTCAATACTAGCAAAGTTGCAAACTGTTTCTGATGCCAATGCATTGGCAGTATAACTAGATATTAGTTGGGTTAATAATACAATATTTTGTTTCAATTGAATATTAAACATAAAAAAAATTAAAAAAGTTGAGTGCAAATAATTTTGACGCGAATTAAATGTGTGTTAATAAATTTGACAACAGATAGGCATCAGTTCAACGCTTCTTGTTTAAGCCTATGAACATGTTTTATTTCTAATTCTTCTTTCATTTGCTTCTGCATATAACCGTTATAAAACATTAAAAACATTAAAAACCAATATGTGATAGAACATAAAAAAACCTCTACGAGGCAAAAGTCAATTGACGAAAACATTGCTATAAATTACTTAAAAAAAATTATATGGTATGTTCGCGATATTAACTGATAATTTAATTGGATTACCAAATAGTACAACATGGCAATTTATAACGTTAATTTAGGGCCCATAATAACATCAACGCCAAAGAATCGGGCATTCTACTTGTGCCGTTACCGCCCGGAACAAAGATGTGACTCTACCCTTGCCCCTGTTCAAGCCCTGGCTTCTGGGCTTGGTAATCACATCTGTGGCTTCGCATCTCCGTGTCGACGGACGTACTATGGGACTGTTGCCAGGAGACTGTGCTTAACTTTTGCCACTTGCAGGACGTCCAAGGCTATTCAGTATCCAAAGCAGACATATTTTTTATGACGTAACAAGGTGGTTACATAAAACCGGAAACGGTGCGGGACCGGTGGCCTGGCAATGCTGAGGGCCCGACTTCTGTCCAGACGTAAACTAAAATGTAAATGAAACTGTTTCAATGTGCTTTTTGGCGAATTTCCGACCCTCGGTTTGTTGGTCGTTGGCCATAAGCCCGTAAGAGTTAAATGGGTTTGTCTCCGACTGCGTCAGTGTTAACAAAGAAAATGTCACGGAAATAACTGAGGATTAGATTGATGAGTTTGCTGCTAAGCCAGGCATCTGTCCTGGCTCCACCGGCATGGCTCTCTTTTTGTTCTAGAGCCCGGTATGGCTGAGAACGGATTGGGTCAACCCGACTTCGGATACCTCTGCGTACTGTCCACGTCATAAACTAGTCACTATCAAAGCAACAGTCGCTGTGGCACGTGCACCATCTCAATTTAAAACCTTTGACAAAGAATCTGGGGCTGGGGTTTGATTGCGACAAACACAAGGACTGGGGGGGTTGGTCCTGAAATTCGGACTTGTCTAAAGCAGCGGCAGCTTTGCATTTTGATTATATGCCAGCATACATTTGGTATATGTTATATTCCATTCCGACAACTATTAATAATTGAATAAGATTAGAGCAGCAATATACATAGCAATGCCGAACTTTTTCTTTAAATTAACTTGCAAAGGTAGAAATGTGTTGTTAACCACAACTAGAAAACAACAGCTCTCTGTACAGCATATCGGAGATCGGAGAAGTGTGGACCTACATGTTGGTCATTATTAGTGACACCTGTCACAATTACCTACCAGTTAAAATCCACTTTCAGTGCAAGCTTGCTGAATAATTCATCTTTTATAATTTTTTTTCCCTACAGCTCCTATATCCTTCTGCGTTTTGTTCTCATCATATATATCTTCGGGTCGCGGAAGTGTTTACGCTAGCTCCGACTATAGGATACCCGTTACTTACCTAAATAAATTTAAAATATTTTTTATTGCATGCTTTTAGGCACTTACGTTGCTTAAAAGCTTTAATCAACCATTACCACCTTTCTATTTGTCCGATCTTGTTACGATTTAGAAGGATGATAGGATATAATATTAGTTGACGGTAATAAGTAAAAATCCTAATATCTTGAAAACTGTGCATGTGGTTGCTTTTCGCGATTTACGGAGGCAGAAAGTTAAGTTAAGTTTAAACAAACTTTACCTACGTGGGGTTCACAGTCCGTGTGCTAAATTTGGTTGCTCTAGCTCTTATAGTTTCTATGTTCTTGGCCCTCGGACATGGCTCAATTGGCTCGGCTGTTGATACCGATCCTGTTACAAACATTTCACAAAAGCACAAATGGGGATACAAAGTATAAATATAGAAGCAAACACGAAACCAAACAATAGCAATATTAATAAAGGTAAAGATAATAATAAAAACTATAAATAAGACTCAATCCGATAATAAAGTAAAGTTATTATTCTTGTTTGTAAACCTACATTTTTAATATGACTAGCCTTCATTTATAAGCTTTGTCTTGCAGCGCTAGGAATCAAATAAATAATAAAGTAATAATTTTTGACCAGGGCCACGAAATGTTTTGCTGCGCCCCTAGTTTGAACTATTTACAAGTCGACAGACCGAGACGAGAAAGGTACAAACTGACAGCATATGCCGATGACCCCAAGTGTTTTTTGTCATCCAAATTATTTAGATTGTCATATGTCTACTTGTCGTATAGATAATATGCCATAAATATGCAATCAGTTGTTAAGTGAATGACTGGCTGATTCGGGTGTCTGTCCACTTTTCATTGTTGTCATGCCAGCGAGATCAATCACTTTATAGCAATTGTCTATTATAAAACTGCTGCCCAGTTTTAGTCGTCGTCCTTGATGGGCTTGGTGTTGATAATGCCAGTGAGCTTTTGTCAGATAGAGCGGCCCTCGTGATTACGGCAACGGATTCCAATCCGTTGACTGCTCGTCGAGCTTCACTTCCGTTCCATTGTGCCGGGAGACCATAGTTGTAACTATTATGGCGCTGTGCGTTTCCTGTGCCGGGCGGGCACCGGTGATGCTGGCAGGGTGTGAGCAGATGATTATTTGTACTGTGTCTGTAGCTGGGTGAATCGTTAGGCACTACTTACCTTCAAAAAGCCCAAAGCCAACAGCGTTACCGACACCCTGATTCGACCACAGACAGATAGAGACAACAATGCAATGTTACTGCAATCGGCATCCACAGCCATTGTTGTCCTCTAGAGGTTTTCAATCGCATGACCATCTCCATCTCCAGTTCTCCGGCATGTCACGTCCATGTCGTTATCATTCTCTGCACACCGTTCCTCGTATTGTTATTAAGCATTATAATTAGGTACAATTTGCAGATTTGCTATTTAAAATTGTAGATGCAGTTGAACTTGCACTCGCTGCTGAATGAACATAAGCTTCCGACTGCCCAATTAGCCTCTATTTTGCTTTCCAGTGTTTAAAATTCCTTATTCAACTGATGGTTTTGTACTGTAATGCTGTCCATTTCAAGTGTGAGTACTTTGATTTAGTTGTTCCTTTCTTACATACTCTGTTTTGCACTCACTCTCTTTCCCTCTCTTTCGCGCTCTACTAGCGCTGTTAATCTCTCACCCCCGCTAGATGTTGTTAAATGTGACACCACGGCTATTTAAAAAAGCGAAAGCAAAAAAGTTTTTAAATTAAATTATTTCCCTTACTAATGCCGGACAAAATGTGTTAATTTTTTTAGATTAATATGTACTTATTTTTATTAAACTCACGATTAATCGATATTCTAAGTCTAATAAAAATAACCTCTTTTCGAGGTAAAAGTCTAGTGACAAAAACATTTTCATGCCCCAAAACTTCTGATATCAAATTTTTAGACGAACTATATTTAATTTAACATATTAAGTATTAAAAAAAAAACAGTTCGTCTCTCGGCAGATTGCGCTCACTAATTAAAATAACTTTTTGGCGCAGTGCCAAATGCCAAACTTTTTTTTTTCAATAATGCTTGGGGTGGAACAAAAGTTTCTAGATTTATGAACAGGAATAAGTTCACTCTCACAAATTTAAGCTATTTTATCCATTTGATACAAACAGACAAACTGACTTTTCATCTCATTTTCGGATCCAACAGTAGTCGCATTTTGATGATCAAGATGACATAACTAAAACAGTGTGACCATGTAACTAAAACGTGCACGGTAACACTGCCGTCCGCAGTGATATTTTTTTAAATCCAAAAAAGGTTATTTGAAAATACAATTTTAAAGTACATTTGTTTACCTAACTACTTTCTACTTTCTTTCCACTTCAAAATTTAAAAACTCTTTTTTTCGAACTACATTTTTGTACTGGATTTGTAATATTTAGTATGAACAGGCAGAAGGAGGCGTGACAGAGTCCATAGGGTATATATTTTGTTCGGGTCGAAAAAAAAGTGATAATCGTCCACCAGAATCGGAATCTACGATAAATTCTAAAAATATTTCAGCAAGAAACTAAAGTCAATTTCTAGCCTCCGCTGAGAAGCATGAAGATGTTAGGTTAATGTATATGGTCTTAGTCTAGGATCGGACCCTACTCTCAAAAAAAAATAAATAAAAAAAAACCCATTTAACCAAACCGATTTATGCTTTAAAAATGATTGCAAAAATGAAAGGAGGAAGACTTGGTATTAAGATCTTTAAGATCTTAAGTCTCTATCTTCAGTTCCGTTTTGGTGACTTAAACAGCGTCCAAGCTTAGTGCCAGTACAACCAGTTAGGAATCCTTAGGTGCAAGGCTTACGAAATCGTGTTTCTATACTGAGAGGTTTCCACAAAACGAAAGACTTTAACTTGCTTTTTCTTAAAAATTTGCCAAGGAGGTAAATATCATGAAGTTACTTTTGGTAGGTCAACCCTTTACAATGCCATGCTGGGCAGAGAAGTTCATTGAATTACAGAGATGCTGAGAGGTAGAAACCAGAGAGCTGCAACGAGTAAGAAATTTTTGCTCTGATTCGAACATTGACTCGTACCCCTTGTGATTTGTTCATCTTTGTCTGCAATCGTTTCTGACTTGATACTCGTTGTGAGTCGTTGACTCGATTTGAGTCGAAAAACGCTCAAAACTCAAGTCATGATTCGAATCATGATTCGAATCAATTGTTCAAAAAACGGGAGGCGGGGCGCACAAGCAGCAACCTCGTTAAAGTCTACCTAACTGTATGATCTATCCAAATGCGCGAGCAAAAAATAAAAGGTCTACACTGAAACAAATTATTGAGTCTCAAAATAATTATATTATAATAAGCCACTTTTTAAAAATCTTTAAGGCAACAAACCTACTTTGCTGTTTCTTTCAGTGTATAAAAGGCCGCGGATCGCCGTCAGCGCGGGTCAGAGACACACACAGCTTGTTCATTTTTATGGCGGTCATAAAAAAAGGGTCAAAAATGTGCGTGTGCGCGACGTCACGACGCCGCCCAGCCACTTCGAACCCACCCTTATTTACATACATTGCAGTGTAAGCGTGAGCGCTGCAGCGCGATCTCTGATGCGAGTCAACACGCTGGGCTCGTTGTGTGATCCGTTCTCTGAGCTGTTGTGTGAGTCGCTGTGATCCGTTGGGTGAGTCGCTGTGTGAGTCGTTGTTATCAGTTGGGTGAGTCGCTGTGTGAGTCGTTGTTATCTGTTGGGTGAGTCGCTGTGTGAGTCGTTGTGATCCGTTGGTTGAGTCGCTATGTGAGTCGTTGCGTGATCCGTTCTCTGAGCCGTTGTGTCTCTTAAAAATTGATTTAATTTAAAGTCAAAATAAAAAGAGTGACGCGAAATTAATGTTATGAAAACTATTTATTTACTTTAGTACTAAAATAATTGTATAATATTAATTAATGATTTTTATATTTATATTTTTTATTTAAATTATTAAAATGGAACTAAAGTTGCAGTAGTGATATTTTAAAAATTAGACATCTTCAAATAAAGGATACATTTTTATTTTTTTATACTTAGTTATTAAAATTTTTATATAAAGAAACAAAGATGTTTGTGTATATAAGAATATGTGCATCATATGTTACGTCACCCATACGTACTCACATGCATTTGGGTATACACATGAGTGTGATTGTCAAAAATATCTGTGTGTCAATAGTTTTCAATTAAATATTGCAAGTGGCTTTTAAAAATGAATTTTTGTCCTATGGACAGCTGCATGTTGGCAACTTCAAACGTCCCTTCAGAAGAGAGGACTAGTGGTACCCTGCCTGCAGCACAAGTACCGCAATGTCACGTATGGACTAATGTTGATTTTTGTGTTCAACGTAAGGGCAATTGCAATTTGAAATCGCCAAGTTGTACACTCCGAGAGCTACTGCAAAGCATTTTTGACCACATGGAAAGAGTGGAAGGAACATGAAAGAAATACCATGGCAAAACCGACTGATATTCCTGAAAAGCTGCACTCAAACAACGCAACTGGTTGGTGAGGAAAATAGATAGTGTGATAAATGAATGCAGAACAGATAGAAAATACTAAGTGGGAGGAGATACCGAACCCATCTGGTGTCTTTGGGGCTAAGATTGTCATATGTCAATCAGAGGGCACAGTGGCTAACAAATGAAAATATCAACCAAATTTCAGTAAGAGAACTATACCCAGCATCATGACTTTAGCCACTCTAAAAACCTTTGAACACTCATATGTACGTTTCTTTTTTGTCCTGACTGACGGACTCACGGACATATCAACGTGTAGCGGGTAAGCCTATAGAGATGAAGTTTTCACACAGTATAGCTGAGACAATTTAATCGTGCAATAGGACGACGTTTTGAAAATTCAACCTGAAAGTTCGGGATAAAAGTTCAGGGAATTGCTAAGTATAAAAAACTCTTTTGTTGGTTAAGATATCCCAACCAAACTCACAGATTGCACATGTGGGATTACATCCTGACCAAATTCGGTAAAAATCGGATTCCTATATCACATATGTAGCTGCCATAGAAGCAACCAAACGCAAATCAACCTTTAGTATGATAACTTTTATTTTATAATATACTATATATCAACTAAATTCACAGACTAGCTCTCCTTGCCAAATCTGTACTGTTATTACTCACCAAGTCTGGCGAAATTCTCGCGAAATGTGACTTTGCTCAAAAAATATGACTTTTAACCAAAGCCGAATTGCAGGAAAAAAATTAAAGAATCGGACAGCGAAAATTTAATTGTTTCGTTTTTATTTTTTTAAGCAAAAGTGGCTTTGATCTTACATACACTGCACGTCATTAGGATAGCGCCCCCTATACACTCACAATGAAAGTTAAATATTATCTAAACTATATAAGCTTTGGCCTTAAAACTTGTATTCATTTGAAACCTAACAGTTCTTCTTCAAATAAAACAATAATCGCTTCTGTACACTGAAAAAAAAGACCACTTTCTAAAATCAAGAACATTCATCATAAAAATTTTGTTCTTGAAATAAGAATATTTTAAGACCAAATTACTAAAACTAAGAATAAAATTCTCAAATTTAAATATTTTGTTATTAATTTAAGACCATTTTAAGACCAAATTACTAAAACTAAGAATATTATTCTAAAAAAGGTTAAGTTCTTAATATAAGAATAAAAATCTTAGATCTTAGATCTTTTTCTTTAAAAATAAGAACAAAAATCTTAAAAGTTTTTCACTTCTTGAGACCAATAATTCACAACTGGTTCTGGCTTCTCAAAGATGACATTAAGCTTGGATCGCTGGTCAAGTCAGCACAACGGTACTGATGATAAAGATTGGCATCTCCTGAAACAGCTGTATACCGGGCCATGCTCCTTGCGTTCTGCAAGTGTTTTGTGTATTGTTTTTGTTGTTTAGTGTCATATCGTCATTACTAGACCTCAAGTTAACTAAGACTTACTTCATGCTTCTTAAATTGTTAAGAAGCTTAATCTTAATTTGAGATTTTTTGTCTTGAGTAATCAAAAATTTTTGGTCTTAAAATAATAACACATAATCTTAAAAAAATAATAAGTTTTATTCTTATAATAAGATTTGTAGTCTTGAAAATATTTATGATCTTAAAAATAAGAACTTGGTCTTAATTAAAATGTTCTTAGAATCAAGATGTTTTTTCTTACTTCAAGATTTTCATGTTCTCGACGCATTTTTTAGACCAATGTTCTTAGTTCTGAGACCAAAATCTTGATTTTAGATCCTTTTTTTTATCAGTGTAACATTACAAATATTTTTTAAATACATTTTTTACAAAATTTATACAAACTTAATGTAATGGAAAATAGGTAGTGTAATTGTAATTGTATCTTAATTCCTATTTTTGTCCCGAATAATAAAATTAGAAATGCATAAGTAACAAATTTAAACATTTTACGTTGTAACGTACCGCAAGTGAAGCTGCGCGAATGATTGTTGGTACAAATATATAAATTCAAAAATTTGTTTTCGTCGATTTATTGAAACATTTTGTGTCACTGTGTTGGGACCACATTGCTGCATGATTCTGCTTTACGTTGGCTGCTGTACAGAGACAGCCGCAGGCTTAGCATGCATGTGCCTCAGTATCTTTATTCGCATCCATATTTTCAGACACACAAATAGATAGATTTAACCGTAGTTGGCATACTTAAATGCTGTCATTACAAATTCTGATTCCTCTTTCGATGGTTTTAATTTGAGGCGTCCGATTGACTGCATTTTGTGCTGGCATGCAATTTTTAGTTATTCAATCCACAAACTAAGTGTTGATCCACTCTAATGCCACTTCATTACAAAACGGACCATTTTGACATACTAACAAAGCCTCCCAAGCTGACTAGCGAGCTTGCCACAAAGTGGCAAGGCGTTCAATTGACACAATTACGGCGGAATGTCAATTGAGTGCCACTTGCCATGCGCGGCCACTCGACACAACCTTAAGGGCAAAGACAAACCGTGAAGCACGAAAAAAACTTAGACAATCTCAACACTTGCATGAAAGGCATTTTTGTAACATCAATTGATTTTCCCGAATTTAAATAAATTTTATTTTTACTTACTGATAGTTCTAATGCACACATGACATACCAACGGATCGGTATTGAAATTAGGATCATTTACATATGTCGTCTTTTAAAATACACAGCTTGGTTTAAAATGTATTTAAAATCAACTTATAATTTTAGCATTAGCAAATTCTAAAAATTATTTTTATTATTATTGATTAAAATAAAAGTTATCAAATAATTTTAATTATTAAAGTGGAAAAATAAGACCCTTTTTGACCATTTCCACTGTATGAAAAGGGCGCTATTACATTTTAGTATAGTAAATAAAGAAGAATATTGTTTTACTTTCGCTTTAGTTAATTTTTAAGGTCGACAATAAAATTTGTATAATTCATGCGAATCAGACTTTCATCAGATCTATTGATTTCCATAGCTTTCATTTTGCTTTTGAACTCGTATCCAAGGTACATACATATATGTAAGTTGGTTTAAATGTTGAATAAAAAGATTTCCATTTAAATATTTACTTTGGATTTGGAGCTATACACAGAAAAAAAAATCCGGGATATTTAGCCCGAATTCAATCCGAAACGATGTCAGAAGTGGGGTAATCTCGGATTTACTTAAACCAAGTATGAAATACTTGATTTTTTCAATCCCGAATTCAATCCTAAAAATTCTTAAAACAAATCCAAAAAAAAAAAGTTGTTTTTAATTTATTTTTTAAACATCTTTTTTTTGTTTTTTTTATGTTCTTTTTTTTAAATTTTTTTTTTTTTTTTTTAATTTGTAAAATTTTTTTTAAATTTTTTTTTTTTAATATATTTTTTTAATTTTCTTTTTTAACATTTTTTATTTATTGCTTTTTTTTAAACATATCTTTTATTAATGAAGGGAATGTTTGACTGAGGGAATCGAACCCAGGATTTTTTCAAACAGGTCGGCGACTCTAACCACTGAGCCACCAGACCAGTTGAAATGAGAGAGGCCGAGAGAGAATCAAGTAATTTGGGCTTATTTTCCATTTTAATCCCGATATAGACTTGATTGTTCAGCTTAATCCTGAAAACATACTTAAAAAATGCAGGCTTAAATTAAGTATTTTAGGCTTGATTTTAGAACGGCTTTTTTTTTCTGTGTACATTTTGACTTAAGTGAGTTAATAGCAAAAATTAGATTATCCGAGAGCTTTGTGGGATTTGGAGAATTGCTTTGAAAGCTTTTGGTAATATGCTGATTTTCGGCCAGCACTGGTCTCAAAAACAATAAATATAAATATTATACAATAGTTGAGTTAAGTTAGCTCGAGGTCTGAGAACAAAGCACAAAATCGTTCATAAATCTATTTACAAGAAACAAACAATTACCAACAACAATACAAAAAGCCCTCTCCAATCTTACATTTGTTTTTCACACAACACGAACAGTTTGAAGCAACCAAAACTATAATGGTGCATTTACACTAGTTGATAAACATGCCAACGTTGATATCAACTTAGTCAATCCTAGTGTAAACAGCTGTCAACTTGATCAACTGTAGCGTTGACAGTAGATTGACAGTACGAAACACATCAATTGTTGCTCTGAATGTAAACATAGTGTAAACACTTTGTGTCAACAGTTGAAGACACAATCGGCGCGTTGACAACACAAAATTGAGTTGAGCTCATGTTCATTCTTTTGCTTTGTGTTGACAAACTTAATGTACAGATTAGAATGGCAACACTTCGCTCGCCATCTTATTTAATTAATGTTGTCTGTTTTTTTAACTGTGCAGTGTAAAAATAAAAAATGAATAATAAAAAGCTATTTAAAAATATATTTTATTTATTTTCTTTATATACATAATTATTCAACTTTTGCTCTTGCTCTTCTTCATCCTCAATAGCTAAAATCAAAATTACTGCTGCCGTCATTTTTCCCTTTTTAGCTGCTGCCATTGTACTAATTTTATCTTAAAGTAAACAAATTACATATGAATTAGCTTTAAAATACATATGCATGTGTACTTAGCACTTTTTTTACTTTGCGCATTTAACAATACACACAATATCGATTAAAATCACTTTCGATACATAAACAATATCGACGTCAACGAAAAATGCATTAGCAACGTGAACATCAACGAATGTTGATATCAACTAGTTTAAACTACTCTCAACTTCATTGTCAACGCGTTGGCATCTTACGCGTTGCTCAACTCGAAAATTAGTTGGCAGCCCGGTTATTTTGTCAACTCAATCAACTAATGTAAACACAAGAAATACGTTGACATTGGATATCAATTGTTGATATAGCTAGAATTGACGCTGCATCAACTAGTGTAAATGCACCATAATAAAGCATCTGTTAACCAACGACAGTTCGGAAGCGTTTTTTGAGAACGAGAGAGTCTCATCCAACAAGCCAACAACAACTATCAAAGTATGGCAAATAAAGATGTACGAAAAACTTAGAAATGAACGAAATGAGATCTTCCCACAGCAAAAGATCAAAGATTGGTTCGTTAACAACACAAAGACAACATTTCTGCAAAACTTACAAGCTTTAGGCTGCCAGCGGAGTGCGCGATGAAGACAAAGACGAAGCTGAAGACAAATTGCTTGCGTTGCGAGTAAGCTAATAGGTGTACATTAGGGTGTCCCTTATTTTGGCAAGTTGTTATTCTTAAACGCATACGGGCTAGATCTGATCATTTGGTCCTAAAGAACTTGGAAATAAATTTGTACCTCAATCGGAGTATGATAACCCATGCCGACTTGCATCGGAAACACCCGGAATCACAACCCCGGAATCAACAGAATCTCCTATCCAGTTATTCAAAAAGCCCCACGTACATTTCTCAACAGAATTCTCAAACACATCAACCAGATCTTAGACTATACAGATGCTCTTAGATTGACATCCCAAATAACTGTTTTTAGATTATTTACTCAGTTTACTATTTTTTGTCACATAATTGATATAAGATATTTTGGGAGTCGAGTATTTGTACATAGAAAATTAGATAAAAATTTCTTTAGGGTTTTTTTTTTTAAATGATTTGTTATTACAGTAAATTCATCAACAAAAGCAGACCAATTAACATGTCAGAACTTTTTAGCCGCATTCCTAGTTTGATTGGTTTTCCAATTTTCTGATCTGGACTATCCCAATGAGCACTGATCCAGAGTTTAACTGAATTAACTTCAAATTCAGTAGTGACTATCGACTCGAGAGCGTACATTTCGCTTGGATGCCCACTAATTTAGCCAACAACAATAACCGCAATACTCAGACTCAGCTATGATGTGTTTGGTTCGCATGATTTGAAAGCAAACTCAGTCATTTATTTGCCTTTAATCAATCGTGAAATTGTTTAGTGCATCAAGTGCCGCACATCTACTTTAGCCAGTTATGCTATACCAAGTCCTTATACGTACATATGTATGTATATTCGTTAAATATTTCATATTGACATATTGACAAACACAAATATAAACTATACCAAGTACATACATCAATAGCCTTTAATTAATTCTGCCTGATTAGCTCCCAAAATGTTCGATCGAAATTTTCAAATACATACTCGTACACCTGCACACTGATAACCACAATATATACGGGAAAATGGAAAATTGGTTGCGATTATTCGATTAGTTTGAGCTATAAACCGACCGAAATGTATTGTTTTTAATAAGAAAAGTACGACTCGGCTGCTGTTACTCATCGAGTATATACATACTTTTTGGGGTCTGCCACGCCTCCTTCTGCCTGTTACAAACATTTTGTATAGGCATTATACCCTTTTATTTAAATTTTGAATGGACACAGGGTATAAAAAATAGTAATATAAAAAACAGCATTCAGGAAACTCAGAAATCTGTTGTGCTTCTTTATGGGAGTCAGAACAAGGAAGAGAGAAAAAACTGTAATGAAATCATATTTTTTCTGGTGTTAAATATGCGACTGATAAACAGCTTAAGCAAAATAAAATTTGAGCATTTTGATTTGTATCGAGTAAAACTGAGGGTTTGTAAAAATCAGAGCAGTTTTTGTCCTGCTAGAAAGCCAATTTTTCAAATCATATATCATGCCTAAAAAGCGTTAAGAAATAAGCAAGGAGAACAAGGAGATAAAGTAGAGGCCATTATAATTACGTAACAGTGCGTGGACGGTAAGATGAAGATGATGGCAAGAAACCAAAACTGGCTGACTCGATGAAAATTCGATGACAATTAATTACGGTTAGGCGCGAGGCGTGAAAATGGCTGGCAAAGCAACAACAACTACATGAACAAAACGCACAGAAACAACAACAATGGCGACAAAGCTCAAGGAAGGCGGCATAAATACATAAGCGTCAGCAAATTGTAAATTAATTCAACGCTTTTAATGAAGAATAACGTCGCAACCAAAGCAAACAAACCCAGGAACCAGGGACTACGGATAGAGGCGCAGGCATGGAAAATGCAAATGCGACTTCAACTAAGCAGAGACGCCGACGCTTCAAATAAATAAATTAAATACATAAATAAAACAAGAAAAGCCACAGTGGAGTTCCCGACTTTAAGATACCCGTTGCTCAATCAAAACATATTGTTATCTTACAAATATCTATTTTATGAAATGTGGTGGTGTGGAATTTATTCGACAACACTCAAAGCTCATGGAAGTCTTCGACCTTAAAGTGTAAGTTTTTTTAATGAATTGCAGGGGACGAAAGGCGTGTGGTAAAAGCTTAAAACATAACTGATCTGCGTTGGTTGTATCAAAGTCAAAATGACAAATTTTATTGCTCTAACTTTTACATAAAGTCCGGTCATAAAGCTTGACATACAGGCAAACAAGGCAAGATCGACTCGAATGTGGACGATGATCCAGAATATATAAACTTTATCGGGCCTAGCACGCCCCCTTATCCCTATAAAATATGTACATTTACAGGCATACAATAAATCCTTGTACTCGTGATGAAGAGTCGTTTTTTATACCCTGTGCCCATTGAAAATGGGCAAAAGAGCATATAATGGATATGTGAAATGTATGTAACAGGCAAAAGAGGGCGTGACAGACCTCACAAAGTATATATATTCTTGTGTCTATTTAGCCATGTCCACCTGTCTGTTTGAACGCAATGAAATCAGAGACTTCATACTTAAAATGTAAATTCCTAGACAACGAACAGAGATCTAATTTGTTTTTAGATTTGGATCGGACCATAAAGCTGCCATAGAAACAATCACTCGAAAATAAAGTTTTGGTATAGACAATTTTTTTGTGGCTTAAGATAACTCAACCAATCTAACAAAATATACATCTTATATACTTTTATACATCCTGACCAAATTTGGTTGAAATCGGACTACTATATATAGCTGGAACGAAACGCAAAAATATAAACTTTCCGTCATTTAAAAAAAAAAAGCAGGGCTTGTTATTTCCATAGTAAGTACGGGGTCTCCGACAGTCGAGTATGCTCGACTGTAGCACCGTCCACTAGCTTTTAGTCATAGACATTATTAACTGTGTGGACCAATCGAATTTTTAAAATGAATTGACGAATACAAATAAAAATTTGTGGGTCAAATTTATCAATGCATCAAGTCGCCTTTTCGAATCCTCTGTGCTGATTACAACAAACTTTTTCGAGTGTTCAGCTCCGAGTCTTTTCTTCCCATAGTTAAGCTGGTATGTTAAATTTTTTAACTCGAGCAAATCGACGTTGAATAAGTAAATAATATAATTAAATGTAGTGATATGATATCGGTACAGCTGTCAGCCTTCAGAACAGAGAATATCGTGTCTAAATGTTTGTTCTAAAAACATATGTAAGTAGCATCACGGAGATAATTGTCATTCAATTTGTAAATATTAAAATAACGCAATATCATAAATTAATATTTTGAAATTTTTGAATATTTTAAGTATTTTCTTTCAAGGGGTCTACGAGCGCAGGAATCGTATGTGAAAAAATGGAGAAGATTTCCGAAGAAAACTTGCTAAACAAAACTGTAAAAGATGTATTAATTGAAGGGTATCGCAATTATCTAATGGAAAAAGGCCAAGAATGTGATTGTTATCCGGAAAATTGTATGGAGAACTGCCTTAAAGATTGCAAGGCCGCTACAACTAGAACCATGGACTTACAATGCCGTAATATATTTCAAAGTGTTATGGAGATTCCTGAGAATAAACGCCAGTCGCCCGGCGATTGGTTGCTTTATTCATACTGCTTATTGGCAGCTATGGTTATGTCTTACTACTTTTACATAAAAAGCTGTAAAGGATAGACAACGCGACATATAAACGCAACTAAAATAAAACTAATACCTTAATATTTGCTAAAGACTTATTAAAAGGTATACAGTCAGATATAAAAATAAGGTAAAAATTTATTATTAAATGTTTCGTATATTTATTATTAATTCTTTTATGTCAATTGTCTTATGTAACTGTGATTCTTTGGAAAATAATAAAATAAAAAATTATAAAATTTAAAATCATATAAAAACAAGTGAACGGTGCTAAAGCCGAGCAAACTCGACTGTCGGAGACTTCTTACTAAGGAAAAGCGAACACTGCTTATAATTATTGCTTTAGGCGTCTATAATATCTAAACTAAACGAGATTTTAAAAAATTTTAAATGCAGGTTGTTAGTCTGATGTTTCAACTTATAAAAAATGACTTCATTTATTTTTTAAATATTTTTCAAATATTTTTTAATAACAAAAAACTAAAAAATTTACCAAAAACAATGCCACAGCTTATTTCAAACACTTAGGAAACAAAATTTTACAACTTAGTTTTTAATCAAACAACAAAATATAGTACTGGGGATTACTATCCCTTTGGTCAACCACCATTTCTATCCATTTTGGCACTGATTCGACCAACTTTTGGGCCATTCTTCAAGCACTGCACAATTTAATTAGTTATACCTTGAGCACTCAAATTCTTTAGTCTTTATGATTTATGCTTCAATTCAATAAAGAGTATCGATAAAGAGTATCTTGTAGAGACTCGTACACTTGGTGTCGCTCTGTTGCGCCCTTATATGCATTCAAGTGTCCGTTTATGAACCTGAACATGGTACAACAGCATAGTGCAAATTGATGGGCAAACTACAATCCAGACAAGCAGGACTAAAACGATAACAACAAGAATAAATTGATTGAATGAAAATTTGATGGCTTTGCCGTTTCTACTTAAAATTAATGCGCATTTGGCGTCTTAATGCTCTCATGTTTATATTATAATTGGATTATTTATCTTTGCATTGCACAGTCTGCTCCTCTTTAGAGGTGGGATGGTTCGCCACCAGCCACTCGCCATGTTGTTTTCCCTGTCATTTTTTATTTGTCATTTAACATCAATGCTTCAGCTTGTTGTCGCTATTGTTGTTCTTATTATTTTCCAGTTAAATTTGGCATGAATATTTTATTTCATTTTAATGATGCTTAAATGCCATGGAACTTCGCACAAGACAACGAATCACATACTTGTCCCATGTGCAATTAACATCGATTATTGAAACATCTGCGCTCTGATGTTTTCTGTTTACTAATGACTGCATAACGCCACTAAGCAAATTACCTATAGAAAACTCATCCCATACAAATAATTGTGTCATTCAAAAGGCGACGACGGGCAGAGCTCGTAGCTTGCATAGCAAGCGAAATTTAAAACATGGCACCATAAAATACCCTCTACCTTTCCAATTTTTTTATATTTTATCACTGCGGACGGTAGTCCGCGCTAGTGACGAAAGCAGCACGAAGGGTGCGAAAGGCGACTAGCAATATTTACAGGAAGAATGGAAAATTTGCTATGACTGTTCGATCAGGACGAGTTATATACCGATCGAAAGGTATAGTTTTAGCTAACAAGTGCATACTAAGACTTTTGAAAACTCACCTGGCTCGTGAGATAAGCAGGTGTAAGTAGGAGGGGCAAAATTATATGATTGCAGCGAATGGGGCCGTTGAGGCCTTTTTATTAACATTTCGAATAACATCTCGGTCATCAAAATCCGACCACTGCTTCGAAAGATAACAAATTTTGAAATTTTTAGTGCCCTTCTCAAAATGAGATGAAAAGTCGGTTTGCTTGTCTGTTTGTATCAAATCGTTAATAGAGCTTAAAAGTTTGAATGATGACTTGTTCCCGATCAAATATCTGGAAACTTTTGTTCTACGACATTTTCAAAAAAATCGCTAGCTTAGCGAGAAATCGCTAAAACCCGCTAAAATTGACACCCCCATAATTCGTCACAAAATTGGATATCAGAAATTTTTGGGGCATGAAAATGTTTTCGTCACTAGACTTTTACCTCGTTAAGAGGTTGCTTTTATAAGATACAAAATAACACCGTAAACACATTATTGTTTATTATTGTTTTTATTATATAAAAATTATTTTTATTTTTTAAGCGTATTTATTAATTTACAACCATATGTTTGTGGCTTATAATTATTGAATAATAAAATAGACATGTTTGTTTTTAAAACAGGGTATGTTCCAACCGGCACAATTTTTTTATATTATATGTTTACAGCAATACTACTTTCAAACTATTCTTTGAAGAGTCAATAAATAAACGCCTTTGCTCTGGTTTATATTTGTAATTCATATGCTGCATTGAACTAGGGATATTATTGCAATACGCTAAGGTATTCCATTCCCTTCAAATAATCTATTAGCGCGTTCTATCCATTACGGGATCTATTACATTTTTCGACAATATGTTTGTTGATCATAGAAAATTTGTTTGCGCATGCGTAGCAGTTACCAGCACTATACCTATTGACTAGACGAAGGTAATACGATTTTTTAGGGCATATTCACAGTAGGCTGTCTTTTGTTTACATTTTGTTGAATATGTCAAAGCGTTGCACGTAAAGCACCGTTCTCGCAGCAAAGTTGCAACTTTTCAACCTGCAACGCTGCTAGGGTCAAGTGAACACCAATTGATTTTATTTAGCTAAACAAATTTTAAAAGTAATGGGCGCGACAAAGTAAAAGTTACTCGACAACTCTAGCAACTGTCTGCCATTAGTCTGGCAGCTCTTCGTGACAAATGTTTTCACAAATTGCACAAAAAGTAAAAGAAAGAGTTGTTTTGAATGCTTAATTTATAGGAAACAGAAGTGATTCCATTCCAGAAGTGATTCCAGAAGTGATATATATTTTTTAAGTCCTTACTTCGAAATCTGACTAAAAAATGTGGCATCGCTGACCCCGACTTCGAAAATCTTGATCGGACAAGGTGGCACCATCGGACGCCAGCGGATCTAGCGCTTGTTTGTTCCGAAAGCGAAAGCGATTTCTGTGGCACCCCTGTACATAAATAAATTAAATTATATAAATTAAATAAATAAACAAACAATTGGGTAATTTAATCTGAGAAGGTGTCAAGCCTTAGTCAAGCCTAGTTCGAAAAGGTTGGAGAAAGTGTTAAAAAAAAATTAAATCACTCGAAGTTCTGTGGCATCTCGGAAATTTCCGCGCGGAAATGCTTTCAGCGGAGTTATATTTCGCTAGCAATTTCTGTGACATCCCTGTGTAAATCTTATTTCTTACTTATTTCATCACAAAATCAAATTTTAGAAAATGCTCGATCACACTAATGAAAAATTAAACAAAGGAATAGTGAGGGTGAGTTCAAAAAACACTAGTGAAAAGACTATTATCGAGCTTACCGGAAGCAATGAAACGATGATTTGTTCAAGATAATGCGTGTATTATGTATTTACAATTACGTTTCCTTTTAAAAATGTTTGTGAAAGCTCGATACAAAGTTCGTTATATCGGTATTATTGGCCGAAATATCGAAAACTAGATTTTTGTGTTGGCGATTTTTACATTTTGATTTGAAACTTGATCCTTCATTTGGATTGACATCACTACTTTATGGGGAATGCCATGTCTTCATCTGCATGTTACATACGTTAAAAAACTTAATACAACATATTAACTCAGGGTACGAAAGTCCAAGTGATTGAAGCGAAGTCAACAATTTTTATCGCATGCGATAAAAAAATCGCAAATTGGGAAATTTGCTCTCCCACGCGAAGCAAAAATTACCCGGCGCATATTTCTTTTCCTTCTTATTACGAGTGAGAGAGAGATAGCGAGAAAATGAGAGAAAAACAGACATGTGGAGCAAGCAGGGAGAACGACAGAGAGAGTTTATGAGAAAGTCTTTCTACAACCCAAAACAGTCACAGCCTGGTTTTGTCGATGTTTATACGCACTTTCACACAAATGAAAAGGAATAAAACTGGGCTTAGGCTTTCGCCTTTAAAGCTAAACCAAAGAATTTCCCCACGCACACACGTATAGTATGTACGTATATGTGTGTGAGGGAGTGAGAGTATGTAGATTGCATGTCTAATTAGACATTAGGCAATTATTAATACATTCCAAGTGAAACGCACAGGACACAAGCAAGCGTGGTTCAGACGCGTCTCTCCTTTGCCAGCTTTGCCTCGAACTGCGCCTCACCCGTTACCCGTTACCCGTTAGCCGTTAGCCGTTACCCGTTACCAAGTGGGCCAACGCCTTCAAAGTGTTTACAGCTGCGTCATTAAAACTGCCCGTCGCCATTTATTTTCATTTTCGCATGCGGAATGGGAGCCAGAACGCAGATGGGGCCGAGGGTGGCTAATGTGTTGCCAGTTGCGTGGGCGGCAGGGCAGGGGAGAGTGTGGAGAGCTGGCGGTCACCTCGTTGGCGACGACTGCTTCTCGCATTTGCTTTATTTTTATCACATTCTTATTTGTTGCCGCTGTTTTAATTGCTCTCGTTGTTGTTATTATTGTCGAAGTGCCATAAATTTTTTTTTTTAGCCAAGGAGGCGCAGAAATCCTTGTTGTCTGACAGCCCATTCCAATGCCGCTTCTGCCTCCGCGTAAGGCGTATTTATTTCAATATTTGCCATACGCCGACGTCGCGTGGCCACTGAATTTCAACCTCAAGAGCCTTAAATATACAAATGTACACACAGACTGGTTCATGTAATTACTCAACATTCATATCGCGCACATTACATCGCCTTGCTAAAACTCAAAATTTTTCATTTTGGAGATTTTTATGAGATACATATTTTATGAGATACATATGGGCTAATCCAGCGTTGCGGAAGTTACATTGGCACCCATATTTTCATGATAAAACTGATACAGCTCGCGCTCAGATTGGTTAAATTTAAATAATTTTTCGGGAAAATGCAGCTCTTTACGAGTACTTTTATACCTATTTTAAAATAAAAGAAGAAACAACCATACTAAAACTTGGATAGTGGAACATATGACCATATCAAACCAACTTTAAACAAAGTGATAGTTAGTCTCGTTAAATAAAAATCTTAATTTGTGTCTGTTGCGAGCGTTACATTGGGGACGTTGCCCCCGTTTATTTACGGGTGTACTACAGAAATCACTTCCACTTGAATTGCATTCCGCTGTGACACGATATCAGCGTTCACTCCGCTGCTTTCAGCTGAATTCTATTTATTTTGTGATTTCCGTAGCACACCTGATATATTTTTGTTTAAATAATTTATGTTTAACATTTAATTCGTTCGTCACAGAATTGGATATCAGAAATTTTGAGGCATGCCAGTGTATGCTTATTAGGGTGCATTTACACTAGCTGACAAGCAGGTAACTTTTATCTCAGTAGGCTGAAAATTATGATGGCAAATTAGACAACTCTAGTGAAAAAAACACAGCCTACTGAGAAGAAATTGACAAGCTTATCAACTAGTGTAAATGCACAGTTACACGTTGTACTTTTGTTAAACTAGAAATATTGATGGACTTTCCAAATATTTAATGTTTGGTTGAGTCCCTTAATCTAGCTCTTTGTGAACACTTTTAGTTGAACCTTTTTCAATTATGTTCAAATCTTGTATTCTACATTTAAGTGTTATTGTTTCATTTGGGAGTCCTCTTTTATTGCCCAGCATTCGTCTTTCTATTCCGTAGACATGAGGAGATGGCGACAGCAAGGTCAAATCAACCTAACCCCCACTGGACATTATACTATCCCATTACACACGTTGCTCTAACTGAGGACTAATCAAGAGAAAGGTCCACTAAGGCAACTAGGCGCAAGTCAAGCCACAAAGGGCAATGACAGTCACAGCTAGGACCACGTAGGACTTGCGGTCATGTGCGGGACAGACATTTTTTTTGTCAAATGTGTGTCATGACCTTAGGCACACATGACAAAAGTAAAATCACGGCCAAGCACAGCACAACGGGAGCAAAGCCTTCTCATATCAAAGTTGCTCTTTAATGACGCACAAAAAAAAAGTAGAAGTTCCGCAACTAAAGTAAAAATTTATTCATATATTCGAGTTCGAGTTACTAAGCTGGGAAAAAGAAGTGCTAGTCGGACAGAATTTAAATAAACTAGCGGGACCAATCGAATACAAAGCCTTAAAGAGCTTAATATAAATTGAAAAGAAAAAACCGCAATAGTCGTGACGACAGGCACCTTAATACAGAGCTTAGCTCCCTCACCCGGTTTGACCCGAAAAGTTGGGTAGTTAGCGTAAAGGTGCAGCTAAATCAAGAACATAAATAACACTAGGCCACCGAATTGAATTTCTATACGCTTGCAGAGGGTATTATAAATTTGTTACGAACATGGAGTCACAGACTTTATAACACTTCATAATTCATGTACATACGTATGTATTTGTCACGATCTATGTCAAACGGAACAGATTTTCGTCGTTATTAAATCTCATTCGAGATCAATTAAACGGTTTTGAAAATTTTAAAATGTGCTTTTGAAAAACAGGAAAACTGAGGTGCTCAAAAATATTTGTGAAAAAAAAAATAATAATTCAAGTCAGATTCGATTTGAGCTAAAGTTATTGACAATTACCTTCCCGAAAAAGTTAGCATGGCTGGCCAAATCCAACAGGGTGATATTCCAGTTAACAGAAATCATCGATGAACTTATTCGGGTAAACGGGCCAATGATAGAGATAATGGAGAGAGCCATGTGATAATTTAACTGTTGTTGCTTGCTTATAGTCTTTCTTCAACTAAAATAAAATTTAGATCGTTGCCCAATAAATGGTGTTGACTTCGCCAGACTCCACGCGATTGTAAGATCGAGAGAAATTTCTATAATTTAATTACAATCTCTCATGTTTGCTTTTCTTGTTGCAACTACAAACTTTTTTAGTTTTGTTTTGTTTAACATTTAACATAGCTTAGCTTCTGTTTAACAGAGCATAGCTCAAAATGCCAGAGCTCTTTGACTGACAGCAAGAATTGAAGCATTTAACATAATTCACGTGAAGATGTATTAAAATATAAACTATTGGAGGCATTCAACAGGTTTGTCAATTAGTAATAGCTCCTTCACTTGGGATGGATAAGTTATCTTTACCTACTGACTATATATTGCCTATTTATCAAATTAGCCTACTATGTTTTTGAAAAATGTTTTATTATCGTTCGTATGAAACAATCAGTATCAAAGTTCTGATCAAAATTACACGCTGAATGCATTCAATGACTTCATATAAATGATGCCCGTAGTAAAATAAAAATTTTGCGATTTTTTTTGACAAAATGGCGGCCACTTGAAATTGACAAATCGATTTGGACCCATTTTTTTGTAGTTTAGTGTAAAAAAAAAATAGTAAAAAAAATCGCAAAACTTTTATTTTACTACGGGCCAGAATGGTGACAGTTCTACGTCGATTAAACTTTGTTTCATCCAAATCGGTTCAGTAGAACTGGCGGAATCGTGGCCGCCAGCTCGAAAAACGTGGTTTCGAGATAAACGCGTTCAAAGTTTTGACTCCCCTTGCATTTACATTAACATTGCTGGACAAAAAAGGCCATAACTCCTAAAGTATTTCGAATTTCTAAGAATCCTTTTAGGGGCATATTCACAACTACCCAAGCTATAAATAAATGCAAAAAAAAAAAGTCGAAAAAAATTTTTTTCTGAAAGAGAATAGGGCCTTAAGTATACGTTTGAGGTTCCGGAATCGTATTTTCACGTTTAGTATTTTCTTGGTGTAGTTTAATACATAAGCATCAACAATGACTAAATAGAATATATGCGAACACTTACAAACTGATACACAGACACACACAAAAAACTCTCAAATGTGGAAAAGCTAAGAAGGAGAGAGAGAGAGAGAGGGAGAGAGCTGTGCGAGTGTGAAAGAGTCAAGAACAATCAAATATTCAAATATGCTGCTTGGCAATCATTCACCCAAGTGTTCAACCGCAAACTAAGACGCACTCACGCTGAAGCTCTCACCGAATGACTGGCTGACTGACTAAATGACAGCCTGGGGACAGTCTGACTGACTAGCTGGGATCCAGCATGCCCGCATAAGTATGCTATAGATATTCAGCAAATGTTAATCCAATCGCATTGCGGTCCTTTTATAGTGCGTGTATGGCAATGCCGGCAGTTGAAAGCATGTGTTGATTTTTCGATTTTGTTTTCCCCCCATACAACGAAAGGCTTTTCGCAAATTCTTATGCTCTTTGGCTGCTGCTTTGCTAATGAAATAGTCGGCTAAAATTTTATGCGCATTCGATGCGTGTGTGTGTGTGTTTTTGATTGTGCTCGTGTCTGTGTATCTTTTGGAAATGACAAACAAAGCACATCAAGAAATAGAGTGAGGAAGAAAGGAAAAGGGTTACCACTGTTGCTTTCGCTTCAAATCGAAGTCCATGCCACATTAAAATTCAAAATACGTTTGCCAAAAGGCAGCAGCCAATTTCAACCTTCGCTGGCTGGCAAAATTCATTTGGTATTCGCCGACGACGAAAACAACGACGACGTTGACGACGATGGCAGTGACGATGGTCTGACCCACAAAATAGCAACCGCCGCGTGGTTTGTGGTCCTCAGGCTCATGCATAGTCAAGCGGTTCAGAGCCAGCATCAATGGTTCATCGTTCAGCCTTTTAGACTTTTGCACAAAAATGTTTCGGTTCGTTTATTTCAGTTTAGTTAGTCAGCAGACAGCTTTAAGCTAAAAATTACACGCAACAATAATAATAATAACAACAGCAACAACAACAACGACAACACACATAAGTGAAGCAAGTTAGTCTGAACTAAAAAAAAACCCTGCATTTATGTATCCATAGTTCGCTCCCTCTGTGGTTTATCTGACATTTACGCATTGCAAACATTTTTTTATGCTTCATGAAGTTCTGTCATCAATATTTCGCTCTGAATGCGTGTGTCTGTGTGAGCGGGCGTGTGTGTGTGGGTCGGAGTCCAGTAATGTGCGTTTTGAACACGTAGTGACAATAAATTTTGCCATGCTGCGTTATTGAACCTTTCAAACTTATAAAAATTTATAAAAGTCAGTAAACTTGTGAAGGTCAGTAAGCAAAGAAAAAAAGAAAAAGAAAATTTGGAACTGAAAAAACTTAAACACTTCATCATATCGATGTTCTTGTTGTTCTTTCTTGGCAATAGCCAGGCTAATGTTATTTCGAATATTTTGGAAGCTTATAAACTACACTCGATGCGATGGTTCCTGTTTAATTTCTGTTAAGTAGGCTGAGTCTGCCCAATAAATATAAGTAACATATGTACGCTTTTAACTTACTTAGACTTGAGCAAAAGCAAAGACAGTTTACAGTTAAGCCCAAAAGCCCTTTCCAACGATTTGTATATAGAACATAGCTGTAGCTTCTGTTCTCTGGATAATGTGGTGGCGTAAATGTCAACGGCTTGTAGCGATTTCCCACTAAGCTGGCGGCTTTTTTTTTTAAAATCGTGAGGCATATGTACATTTCTAAATTTATGATACGAAAAATGTTAACATCAAAACATTAAAGCTATCTCATCACTTTGATACAAACAAACAGACAAGCAATAGGACTGACCTTTCATCTCATTTTGGGAAGGCAAGTTTTAAGTTTTTGAAATTCTGATATTCTCTTTCCTTTTAAACTGCTTAAGAAGCATTTCTTTATTTAATTTGTGAATTAATAAATATTGTTATTAATTGAACAAACTGTATTCAATAAAATTTGATGTTTTTGTTGAAAACATAAGAATATCGTTTTTATCGATATTCATGGCGATATTTACGATATTTACTACGATATGATATTTTCGATATGATATTATATACGATATTATTTTGGATATCAATATCGTCACTATTTTGGATATCGCCATCCCTACCACTAAGAACTTATAATTTTATTATTTTTATTCCAATCATTAATTAGTCTAGTGCCAATTCCTATCAAAATCTTTAGGTCAAACATAGCGGATTTCATTGTAACCTAAAATGGGTTTCTGTGACACCATGATTTGATATACTATTTAGACGCTGTTGACTCCCAAATAAATAATGGGCGAATGTATGGGACTATATTCTCTCGTGACGTAGAGGAGCCATGGCGTTTAGAAATAGCCAAGCACCAAAACGAAGCTTATCTAATGTAATTAAATGAAATAATAAACGTTACGAATATGTCATCGACAATGCCAGAACTACTGGCTTGCATATTTCTGCAAATTGTTGGCTCCCAAATTTTCTTCAAAAAGTGTACCAACATTTTCATAGTTTCAAAGTCCATTCTCGATAAAACCCATCTTAAAAGCTCAATAGAAAATCTTATCTTAATCTCAATCATAAAAGCTCAAAGAAATTTTAATTATCGCCCAATCAATTTCAAATTGATGTTGTTCGCATGCAAAACATAAATATGCGTGACGCCGAGATAAGCTGCCGAGTAAAAAAAGTATGAAGTGACTGCAGCAACTTCCAGTTGCTGTTGCTTCTATTCTTATCTTTCTCTGAATATTTGATAACCTATGTATGTGAGTTGTATCGTTTTGGAATGAGTCCTAGAGGGGCGGGTTACTCGTAAGAGTTATTACAAGTAAGAGCTGTGTGATCAAATGTGTTCATTTTTTATGATCTGGCCCTGAGCCACTAGTGCACTGCACTCGCAATATATAGTATGTATGTATGTATGCATGTATGTATGTACAAATGTTGTATGTATGTATGAGTGCATAAAATGTTTGTACCCATTGCTGAGTGGTTGCCAGTTGAGTTGAACTATGCCAAAGCCAGCAGAAAAGCGAAAATCAGCAGGAGCATCCTGCACATAGTTCATCAAGTTGGCAAACAAACGCATGCCATACCCAAGGCGTAGCAGAGTTTGGCGATAGAGCGATAGTAATGGCCGGGGGATGGCGAGGGGCCAATGTTTATGGGGGGGGGAATTTTCGGGGGGTTGAAATATGTTAGCAGTTGCATTTGTTGATGAAGGACAGGGTCAACATGGACAATGGGAGTTATCGCATTACGCTGGCTGGCCTGGCATGGCATGGCTTGGCCTGGGTGTTTCAGCTGTCTTTGTTTAGCTGCTCGCCCCCGCCATTAGTAACAATGGCCAAATAAAGTTGGCCACCAGCTACGTTGCCTAGTCTCCAGTCCCGTAGAGAGTCAGCATGGACGATACTTGGCCAGATGTGCCGAGAGCACTTGAAGAAGTGGCAAAATAATTACCGAAAACACCAACGTCGGATTCCAGTTTCTACATAGCACCGACAAACTTTGCTTGCACCACGATTCCCACGGTTCACATATACAATCTTATACTCTAGAGTTATTGTTTTTATGGGGTTTAATGAATCATGATTAATATGGTATATAGTATAGTATGGTATAGTAGTATAGTATACTACACTTATGTACTATATAGGGATTTAAACCATAATCAAACCCATAACCGTTAACCGTAAGCAAACTTTTTTGTTATACATTACCAGAATACCGAAATTATTCAAATCGAAATAACCGTTAAATAACCGATTTATGCATAACGATTAATTTCGGTTAGGCATCATAGAATTGAATTATGTTGTTGAGGTATAATCATTGTTTTTTAAAACTTAAATATATTTAATAAATTAAATTATTTCTAATAATACTAAATTATTTCTGCCCTTAATATATTTTTAATATTTATCTCAATAAAAAGATCTTAATTTATAAGATACCGGTTTTTCGAAACCGAAACATTAAAAAACTGGTAGCATAACCGAAACCGATATCATGTAATGTAGGATAGTATAATAATATACTATGTATAATATAACATACTATAGTAGATTCCTATACTATATATGTTTGTATATTGTGTAAAGCATAGTATAGTAATATATTATATATATGTATATATAGTATAGTATCTCAAAGTGCATCATATGCAAGTAATTTCTTTGTGTTTTTGGTAGTCGTGTTACTCAGCTTACATAAATTCAATTGTGTCGGTGTTGGGTTGGATTGCATTGGATTGGATTGGATTGGCGAGAAAATTGGAGTCGTTTTATTCTTTTTAGTGACTCGCCATGTTGGCCTGTTATTGCAGTTGGCCTAAACCGATTTGGCCACGATGCTCTCGATGCCTGCCTGCCTGCCTGCCTGCCTGCCAGTCTGTGCTCTTGTGAGCTAATGTACTACTGCATGTGTATGTGTTTGTATGTACGACCATTGTCGTTTTAGTTGGCAGTTGACTTTGGGCACTTTGTGGCAATTGTTAGCACTTAGGCCAAACACTCGAGGGGGCTTTAAGCTGTGTCCTTTACAAGTTGGCCAGGTTAATTTACACAGGTCAATTACAATTTAGCCGTTTTTATCTATCACCAACACTTATATCCAATTCCGTTTGGATTTTGTCATTGAGCTTACACATAATAAACTGCAAATTGTAATCAATTGTTTGATAACGTATCAACTTTTCGGATTATGAATAGTAGGTGCAGTTGAACTTGCTGACCGCATAATCACTAGCTCTTAGCCAAGTTCGAGTCAGCCAATGACCGCGGGAGTATGTGATTTCCACCTACCACATCAGGAGGTCATGTCAATTTATTTAATATGCCGTACGTGATCCTTCGCCGTTAGCTCTGTTTTTTGCCTCTGATTCTCATTCTCATTCTGATTCTGATTCAGATTCAGCTGCCCCATCAAGCGTATGACCTCATCCCTTCCCCATCTCGTCAGAAATAATTTCCTTCGCATGGCAATACTGCGTGGGAGGCAATTTGTAAGGAAGTCGGTATGACTATGAGACATAATTTGGATGAGGTCTTTTAATTATAAGCGGTATGGAACTGCAGTCTCAGAATACCCAAACATGCACATATAAATATTATTGTATATAAGTATTTATATCATTTCCTAAAATGATTTCGATAGGTTCAAATTAGCTTAAAGCAATTTAAAAACAATGCCATTTAAATTGTTTGATATGTATATGTAAATATTTACCATATTGGTTCTTTAGTCTATTTGGAAATATGAAGGGTGTCTCAATTTCGTTGACTGTTTTATTGTTCTTATTTTCATTTCACATTTTCCGCATTTCTTTTCATTTCACTGGACGTTTTCAAATTTCACACATGAGTGCATTTAAGCAGCAAGCTGTACTTCTTTAATGGAGAGGGCAATTCTTACATTTATTCCTCATATTTTTATATTCTGCCCAGCATTTGTAATAAACGAAGCCAAGCGTTTAACATGTGAGACTGACCCAGACTTCAACTTGGATTTGGGCTGGAGACAAAAAAAAACAAAGCGTGAAATCGTTATGTACCTCTTTAATATTCGCTTTGACTGCAGGTTTCTGTAAATAGGTGTATGACAAGCTATGTGGATTAACGTTCATATAAATATATGTATATATGTACATACCTACGAGTATATAAAACTATGGCAAAGTCTAGTTACATTTGTGTCTAAGTACACTTATAAAAAATTGGATCTAAAATCAAGATTTTGGTCTCAGAACTAAGAACATTGGTCTAAAAAATGCGTCGAGAACATGAAAAATCTTGAAGTAAGAAAACACATCTTGATTCTAAGAACATTTTAATTAAGACCAAGTTCTTATTTTTAAGACCATATATTCTTATATTTTCTAGACCACAAATCTTATTATAAAAATAAAACTTATTATATTTTTAAGATTATGTGTTCTTATTTTAAGACCAAAAAGTTTTAAATACTCAAGACAAAAAATCTCAAATTAAGATTAAGCTTCTTAACAATTTAAGAAGCATGAAGTTAGTTTTAGTTAACTTGAGGTCTAGTAATGTCGATTTGACACTAAACAACAAAAACAATACACAAAACACTTGCAGAACGCAAGGAGCATGGCTCGGTATACAGCTGTTTCAAGAGATGCCCATCTCTATCGCCAGTACCGTTGTGCTATATTGACCAGCAATCCAAGCCTAATGTCATCTTTGAGAAGCCAGAACCAGTTGTGAATTATTGGTTTCAAGAAGTGAAAAAATTTTAAGATTTTTGTTCTTATTTTGAGAGAAAAAGATCTAAGATCTAAGATTTTTATTCTTATATTAAGAACTTAACCTTTTTTAAATAAATATTCTTAGTTTTAGTAATTTGGTCTTAGAATGGTCTTATATTAAGAACAAAATATTAAAATTTTAGAATTTTATTCTTATATTAAGAATTTACGATTTTCAAGATTAATATTCTTAGTTTTAGTAATTTGGTCTTAAAATATTCTTATTTCAAGAACATAATTTTTAAGATGAATGTTCTTGATTTTAGAAAGTGGTCTTTTTTTTCAGTGTATGTGCGGTGCATAAAGCATAAGCATCTGGCCAACTGACTGAATAGTTGGCTCACACACTTACTGCCAGTCTGGCTGACGGGCTAGCTGGTCGGCAGCTTAGAGTTAAAGAGGATTCCGTCAAGGACAACGCAGACAAATTATGTTCAAGTTTATGTGCACGTATGTGTCTGAGTCTGTGTATGTTGCCGTTGCCATCGCCATCGCCATCATCATCATCTCCCTAGGCCCCGAACGGGTTCTCATATGCGAGTCTTTGTGTTTGCGCATTCAAGTGGCGTCGCGTCGCTGCAACAGCAGCATCTGCAAAGCCAGCTTCTGTGCACTATGGTAAAAAGAACCCCAAATAATTGAGAAAAAAGAGAAAAGAAAAACGAAAAGGCAGAGGGCTCTAGTATTATATAAATTTGTTAAGCCGGATAACTAAAGAATATCCTCTCAATTCTGCAAGCGAATCGAGCTGGGGGCTGGCGAGCGAATCGAGGGGGCGGAGCCCCCTAGCATAAATATTGAAATTGAAATTTTCAAAAAAAAAATTGTATAGGCTAAAGTATAATTAATATTTTGTTTTTCGCTTTTTTAATTTGACTTTGTTTTAAGCCCATTTTCTCCTCGGCGCAGAAAAAAGTTAAGTTAATTGTTATAAACCGAAATATAAAGTTACAAGTTTTAAGCTTCGCATGCTTGCTAATTTGACTAAAGTAGAATTTACGCTTTTTTTTTGTTTTTTAATTTGACTGAGTCTTTACAAAAAATTCAGTAAAAAATTCGGTAAAACTAGATTATTTAACATAAATGCACGCCAGTAACATGTGTTTTTTATCAGTAAAAGGAGCGAAAACGGGCAAAAAGGATAATTTACATCTGTAGTACCTAAAAAATTATTTTTCTTCTCTCTGGACTATTCAGATTAAAGCGTAGTACGCTCTAGCTGAAAACATTTTGGACGCTCGAAATGTTCGATGTTTTGAGGTCGGGCCTTACAGAATTCAGTGTGACAGCAAAATACTAAAAATCACTAAAAAGTTGAGAGATTGTTGGTCCTTTGCTGCTGTGGGCACACTGTTGCGTCAGCTGTTCACAACAAACAAGTAAATACAATTTCAAATAATCAAAGTGAAAAAATGGACCAAATGGACTGGATCAGTGAAGTAGCAGCGACCAATACCATAATTTTCGGATTAACGGCCTCTGCAATACTTTCCCATGCACTTTTGATAAAAGTCGCATCAAAATGCTTTTTATCGGTTAAATCCTATATGATTGGCCTCTCTCTCACCTCTTCAATTAGCCTTATTCGTTCTTCATTTTCGAAGACATCAATTCGGCTCTTATTTTGCTGCTTATTTTTTCCCGCCATTGTTGTTCATATATTTCGACTATTCAAAACAACGATTCAATCGATGTTTTGAAAGGTCAAAATAAAGCTGCCATCTGTGGATCAAACAGTGTTGTAAAACGCCAGAAAATATTCTGAGCTGCCCATATTTAGGTACAGCGTACATACGTTTAGAAATGGCCTTACAAAATAATTTCGAGCATGTTTGCAACCCTTTTTTTATATGAAGTTTTGGCCTTGCAAAAATATTTTCGGCTAGAGCGTACTATGCTTAAGGAAATCAAAAATTTGTGAAGATACTGAACCACAAAATATTTGAATTTATGCCGAAATATCGGGTTTTTTTACCATAGTGTTGTGGCAACGCGACACACTCGTATGGGACATGCATACATATGCCCCTGCTGATACTCGTAGTACTATTCTCTTTCACTTTCTCTCTTTCCATCCAGTCCGCTGCTTAACTGGGCTTAGGCTCCTAGTACTTGATTTCTTTTTTATTGCGCGTCAAAGTGAGGTTTTTTCATATTTATAGCTTTAGAAAAGCTTCTAACTAGCTTACTTAATTCCCCAGTCCGCTACGAATGTAACTAAGTTTTCGGACAAATTGGGTCGAAACCTTTGCCAATGCACTCTGGCTCACTTGACAAAAGTCAAAAGTCAATCTTCACGATGTTCCGTTGGTCAACAATTTTTATGTAGTTCAATCAAAAATTGATTTTAGAAATTTATGGAGAAGGTATTAAATTGTTTTTTTAGTGTTAAGCTTTCAAAATATACGTATTTTTCAAAAAATTTCATAAAGAAAATAAGTTTTCTAAAGTCATGCTATGATCAGAATATTATTATATCATTACCTATTTCAATTTAGGTTGACTTTTTCGTTCTTTTTAGTTTTTATACCCTGTGCCCATTGAAAATGGTCAAAATGGGCATATTGGATTTGTGTGATGTATGTAACAGACATAAAGTACATACATTTTTCCATTCGTTTTGTTTAGAAGAGCTGATTGCTGCAAGTCACGAAGAGTTGCCAGACTTTTGGCAGACAGCTGCTTGATTAACTTTCATTTTGTCATTTCATAGTTGCTAAAGAAACCCTAGTGTAATTTAATCTGAGAACGTGTCAAGTTAGCAACCTAGTTCGAAAAGTTAGTGAAAATTTAAATCATTCGAAGTTCTGTGACACCGCGCGGAAATGCTTTCAGCGAAATTCAGTTTCGTTTGCGATTTCTGTGGCACCCCTGATAGCCAAAGAAATATTGATAGCTGTTTGGGCAAGTGCAAACAATGCATGCACAAGCGGAGCTTATAACGGTGCTGATTGCGCAGCTGATGCAGAGCTTTTATGCAATGCTTAGTTTCCTTCTGATGCGCTCACATATAGTGTTCAAATTATATTATTAGTGAATTGATTATCGATTGTGTCTCAAGTTATTTCACAAGTAATTTTATCATAATTCAATTTGAATATTTTGTAGATTTCTATTTCACAATGATCATGCATTTTATTGTTTTTCGAATACTGGCGGGTGGATTAAGAACGCGGAGCTGGTTTCAAAATGTATCAGCTCGTTCGATCTATTTACTGTACACATTCATATGCATATGGTATGTTTGTATTATTCATTACATCAGCTGCACAGTCAGCTTCGCTATAAACTCCGCTTGCGCATTCCCATATGAATTGCTAGAAAGGATAAACAAGGTGCTAAACTCGGGGCAAAGACATACATACATACTATCTAAGTCCGCGTAAAGAGCGAGCATGAAGTGAGCATGTCGCCAATGGGTTTACAAACTGTCAAGTTGCGGACAAGAATAAGCGATGACTGAAGTTTTGCTAAACATTCGTAGTCAAGCTCAAGAACCGGGAAAGCGTGGATTATAAACAAGTGAACGCTGAGCTTAGCACTCGACATTGCATTTTTGTCATTTTATTTATCAGTAATATATTAAACAAATGGACGGTGCTTTCATAAACTTAAGTGTTTAACAAAAATAATAAAAAATAAATTAAATGCTTAACTAATTCTAAGTTAGGTTATAGTTTTAACTGTAACCTTGCTATATATAATAATAATTATTATTTTGAATATAAGTGCAAGTGAGTCCTAGACAGGATTTCCTGTTTATAGTACTAGGTGGAGTGAAAAGTAACCTCCTTGGCCAGGAGTCCGAAGCAGTCATTTTCTTTTTTTTGAGGGCCGATTTTCGAAAGATCTAAAAATACCAAAATTCGTCCTACGCGGTGTCGATGATCTGTTTTTTTTTATTGATGAGCCGTCTTTTGAGGTTTGGGAACAGATAATAGTCTGAGGTAGCCAAATTGGACGAATAAGGTGGATGGGGGATCAATTGGAGCCCTAAAACGTTGATTTTCCGAACTGGCCCGCGTTTGTGTTTTTGCTCCGGAATCTGCTTGCGCGGCACCCTGCGGCAGGATAATTTTTTCATATGGAAAATCTTGCCAAAAATATGGCGTGTGCGCACAATACTTATCCTTGTGGCATCTGCTAACTTTCCGGTCGACCATTCCATTACCATACCATACCATACCATTCCATGTATTTTTTTGACATTTTCCTGTGAAAGCCCATCGGAGGGGCTGCTGCTGAGGACTTCATCGCCAGTGGAGCTTTGGTAACCACGAAACTCTCAAAACCAATATTTTATGGTGTAATCTTAAAGTGCACTAGCCCTATAATATTTATACAACTTTTCATTTGATTCCTTCGCCGTTTTGTTTTTAAAAAAATAATGGTTCATGAAAAAACGAAAGTCGTTTTTTTCCATACTCAACATGATGCCAAACACGTCCACAAAAATTAGCTCTCAAAAAAATACAAATGACTGTATCGCGCTGAAGTATTTTTTGTCTGCCTAAATATGCACTAGAAGGCACCAACAACTTTTTTGCGATTACAGCGCATTTTACCTGGTCAAGGAGGTTACTTTTCACTCCACCTAGTATGCGCTGCCACAAACAGGGCGCCAGATGAGTCGTTATACATACAGCTGCGGTCAAAAAAATAGTAGTGCTTGCAATGAACTTACAAAAGCTCAAAATTTAAGGACTTTTAATTTATCCAAATTTTTAATTTAATTTTTTTAAGATACGTTATTATATTGTAAATCCATCTGAGAAATCAAAGATAGTGAACAGTTATTATTTTTCGACTTAGCAATTTTTTTCTTGTAATAGTCTGAAAAATGGGCGGTCAAAATAATAGTAGTGAATGCATTAAAAGTGGAAAAAAAGGATATTAAGCAGGAAAGGCACTTGATTTGATATTTATAATTGTAATTTGATAATTTTCTATAAATTGTATAAAAAATATTTAGCTTAGAGTTGTTACAATGGGGCGTGGCAAGCATTGCACTCCAGAAAGGCGTGCTCCTATAAAAAATTTATTTCAAAAAGGATAACGTTTAAGGAAGTGGAAAAATTTGATTAGATGATTGCCAACCATAATCAGAAACGCCATTAAGTAGTCGCCAAAATAGGATAAATGTGGAAGACCTCGATCCATGTCCAAAAGACTAGTGACAAAAGCAGTGAGGTTTTTGAAACTCGACCCTTTTGCTCCTGCAGCACTTAAAGAAAAGGACTTTGGTATGGACCAAAGTGTGTAAAACATTCTTAGATGTTTGTGAAATAATAATCTGGCAGAAAGAAGCCCGTGAAAAATTCCGTTATTAAAAAAAATACCTGCCCAAAAGCGATTTCGATTTGCTAAGGATCATCTGAATTGACCCTAGGGAAATAAAGAAACCTCTAGTGGTCGGATGTGTCCAAAATTATTTTTATTGCTGGTCGAGGATCTCGACAACAAGTAAGGTATCCGTAAAAGTCCGAATATCAGCCCAGATTCACCTGCAGGACCATCAAACATTGTGGTATGAGAATAATAACCTGGGTGCATTTTCACATTATTGGGTCCAACCCATATAATGGATCATAACCATAATGGAAAGGCACGAACAAGTGAAAATTCTGCAGGACACTATGCTACCGTATTTTTCAGATGATATGCCGATAATTTGGAGGTTCCAACAGGACATAGACCCAAAGCATATCAGCAAATCTTCGAAAGAATGGTTCGCATAGAAAAAAGTTAATGTAGTGGAGTGGTCACCACGGTCCCCCGATCTGAATCCCATTAAAAATTTGTGGTCCGATATGAAGAAGGATATTGCCAAGCATCAACCAACAAATAATATTCATCTTTGGAAGATCGCTAGGAGCGCCTGGAGCTCAATACAAACAGAACGATGTAAAAGCCATGAAACCGTCGTTGTAAGGCGTTAATTCAAGATAAAGGCTTCACAACAAGTTATTAAATTTGTTAATTATTAGGTGCATTTCACATATCTAACCTTTTAAATAAAAAAAAGGGGGTTTTGGATCGTTTTCATCATTAAAATATTTGAATATGTTCATCACTACTATTATTTTGACCGCCCATTTTTCAGGCTATTGCAAGAAAAAAATTCCTAAGTCGAAAAATAATAACTGTTCACTATCTTTGATTTCTCAGATAGATTAACAATATATTAACGTATCTTAAAAAAATTATATAAAAAATTTGGATAAATGAAAAGTCATTAAATTTTGAGTTTTTGTAAATTCATTGCACGCACTACTATTTTTTTGACCGCAACTGTATGTGTGCACGTAAGTACATATATAATCTAGCGCTTGAGATCCGCTAAATATATTATAAGAGTCTCTTACGCGGATCTTTTGCGAGCTATCGCATTTGAATAATTGGCTGTCAGTTCGAAAATAACTAGCTTAGATATACAGTGGCTCCCAGCTTATTTCAACCAGCACAAAAAGCAACTTTACTCAAAAGCTTCAATTACAACTAACTAAAATACAAACCTAACAAATAGTTTTTACAGAAAACTAATTTTATATCAACTCATAATTTGAAAATATTGAAAATATTCGAAAATATTTGAGTTTTCGTAAAAATCCACTTTTTCAACTATAATTTTTTGAAAAGCTTAAGGAACAATTTTCAAAAAATTATATAAAATACTAGCAAAAATATTTTTGAGCATTTTTATTTGCAGACACTATTAAAATTCTTTAAAGAATTTTTTTGGATCACAAAATTTTTTGTAAAAAATCGAGGGTAAAAGTTAAAAAAGCGGATTTTTACAAAAACTCAAAAATTTTCGAATATTTTCAATATTTTCAAATTATGAGTTTTCTGTAAAAACTATTTATTAGGTTTGTATTTTAGTTAGTTGTAATTGAAGCTTATGAGCAAAGTTGCTTTTTGTGCTGGTTGAAATAAGCTGTGAGCCACCGTACATAAAATTTATACAATACGATTATTTTAGTTTCGTTAAAATGCAGATGTTTTCAGTTATAGTTACCGATTTTAATCGGTAAATACCGGTTAACGGTTTCGCTTACGGTTTATATTCTTATTTGATTTACCTTTCAGAATATAGTGTTTAGTTCTAAATCTTGAACTTCTTACCTGTGTACACACACTTATACTACGGATTCTTGAGATTTGGGTACAGAGAATTTCCCAGTCAATTACTGTTGACTGGAGAATTGCTGCTTTGTTCTTGTTTCTTTACGCTGTCTTGTCTTGGCCATCCGTATCCTTGCCGGTAGAATTGTTGGCTGGCAACTGTGTTAATTTTTTAAAAGGATGCCAACTGTCATGATGCAGCATAGATGATAATGACGAAGACATGGCAACAACAACAACAACAACAACAATAATGAATGTTGATTTTTATCTTGTGCAAAGCATGAAATGCAAAGCACTTGAACTGAGTGGAAACGAAGGCGAAGGCAAAATAAGCAACAAAACGCAAAACAAAGCAAGTCAGAAGAGAATATGCACACAAGCAAATACACATAAACTCGCATACATTCACATTCACATTCTCACACACACATACAGATGCACAAACAAAAGTAGAAGAAGAATAAAAACGCGAAGATGAAAACCCAAAACGGCGGTGTTGATAATGACAGTAAAGACAAAAGCTTTGCACACCCCTAATGGGGCAGAGGGTCTGAGATGAGATCTAGAGATGGATGGCTGTCAGACTGTGTCCCTGTCTATATCCATGTCCGCGTCCGCGTCCATGTCCACGTTCATGTCCGTGTCCTTGGCGTTGCATCAGCGGCTGTTCAAGTTAAATTGCCTGTCCTCGGCAGAGACGACGTTGTCTTCGCTAGTAAATCAGACCCGAACCAACAATAAAAAACATATATATTCATGCAAATAAAAACAACATAAACATTTAAATAATAATACCGGAGGCAACAATCGTTAAATGGCAATGATTAAATGTTTTAGGTTTTATAAATGAAGCCCATATCGCTCATTTACTTAAAGACTTTCGCAAGCTCAACTATCTACTTAGTATTGACTATGTGAGACCCTGTACTTACGAGAATATTGTAAAATAACGTATTATATTTAAAATCAAATAATGTTTACAACGCAGTACAACATTCCTTAATACATACATGTATGTATTGAATTGATTGAATCGTTGTTTTGACTAGTCTAAATCTTTTGATAATCCGCCCGATAAGTTTCCTATCGGTATCAGTGAAAACTTAGTTGGGATAATCTTGGCCCTTTTCTGCCACTTGGTTGGCTCAATGAAAACCTTGGATGACGGAAAGTTCTACACTAGGGCCTAAATTTATAATTTCTATACTAGGGCCTAAATTTATAATTTCAACAATATTCCGCTAAGTTAAACCTTATTTTAATCTCGTTAGGACCTTTTTCTACTATTTGATATTTGTACCAGGGCTCATTTTGGAATTCACCTCAAAACTAAAATTTTAAACGTGAATTAACCCATTAAAAGTAAAATAATATTAGCTAATGATGTGTCCTTAAGGTTAGAAGAAGAAGCTGCGACATTATAATCACAATTATAGATTTAGAGTTACTCCAAGTAAAAATAGTCAATTAGTCAAATAGTCAATTGTTTTAGTTTTTCTTAATTTTAAGGGCTATATACAGAAATAGAATAACAATTAATTATTATATCTTAGCTAATATAGACAGTCCGCTGAAAAGAACTGCATTTAAGTTTTGTTGATATCTTTAATAGTTTCGGAGTTATTCGATATTGAAATTTGTCCCTACCCTTGCACGAAATAAGCTGTGAGCTACTGTATGTACAAAAAAAATAAACTTAGCGTTCACACTACCTCATCACTATTGATACACTCATATAGTTTTCTATAGGCAATTTGCCTGCTCGAACTCTTACTAAACCAAGCGTACGTCTCACTTATAACGATTTCAGCGCTTCGGGCAAAGCCTGCTTGCAAGCAGTATTCATCGCCAATTGCACTGAGTGAGCGTATAAAGGCTTTTGTTTCTACCCACCATGACACTGGCGTTATCTGTGCCAATACCTATCAAGTTTGATAGAGGTATTTCAAGATGAGCATCTCCACTTTCAATTGCAACGAGTAAAAGGAGCGTCTATACAATGTCCTCACGTTGCGCGCTGTAGTAGATTATAGCAACCCCTGAAATAATCCAAAATTTTAAATATATTTGGCACTATTAATACTTACCTAGAATTTTGGTTATGCTTATATTCGTGGATTCGTCAATCAAGAGGCTAACTTTTCGTTGCACAGCCACCACATTTTTTATAAGGCTAGTGCACTTGCTGCGGTGCAACTTAATATTTTTGGCGCCAAAATTCCTGGCAACAAACTTCAGGAGGCTTTGCTACCTGGAAAATGATCTTGTTTTCTTGTTTATAAATTTCTTTGGGCATTTTCTCACAATTATAAACGAACAACCGCGCTTTGCTCATCTTTCGATTGCAAATAATATAAATATAAAAGATCAATTTGAAGGAACTTAAAAGAAATTTAAACTAGTCGGCGGTGCTACAGTCGAGCGGTATTCGACTGTCGGAGACCCCGTACATATTATAAAGATATCTCAAACAACAAAAAGATTTTCATACTAAGACTTAATTTGGACTGATCGTTCCTATGGCAGCTATATGATATAGTAATCCGATTTCAATCAAATTTGGTCAGTATGTATGGGACCATCTTTTATACATATTCTGTTAGTTTGGTTGAAATATCTCAAACAGCAAAAAAGTTTTCCATACTAAGACTTAATTTTCAACTGATTGTTCCTATGGGATCTATATGATATAGTGGTCCGATCCAAAATCTAAAACAAACTCGATCTGCTCCCAATATAGACGAACCTACAAACCAAGTTTGGAGTCTCTAGCTCTTATAGTCTCTGAGATCTAGGCGCTCTTACTGAAGGACAGACGGACGGACGGACAGACCGACATGGCTATATCGACTCGGCTGTTGATGCTGATTAAGAATATATATACTTTATGGGGTCTGCCACGCCTCCTTCTGCCTGTTACGCACATTTTTTTTTTGTGACAAAGTTAATAGACCCCTTTACTTTTTTAAAGTACGGGGTCTAAAAATACTAACATGGTCAATCGAAACTTAAAAAGGCCAGATTTTCGGATCGAAGCTGTTTGAGATTTTTTCCGGCTGAAACAGTTAAAAACCAGACAAATCTATCCGAAAAAAAGCCAATTTGGCATCACTGGTGCTCATCGTTCTGGTAAACGTTTTCTCTCTCTGCGGGTTGGATCACCTGCTGGAACATACCCTGCTTTAAGTACGAACACTTTTTCTCATTTTTATTTTTATTATTCAATAATATGGTTGTTAATTAATAAATACGTGAAAAATAAAAAAATAATTGTTAAATTATGAAATAGGCAAAGATAATGAGAAACATTTTTTGTATTTAAAACAGGGTATGTTTCAACGGATGATCGGATCCGCCGTTGCTTGTGTGCGCGCTCTCTCTCTCTCTGCAACGTTTTGCCGCTCTGGGTTTTATTGAAAAAAGCGTTCGGATTTTGCCGAAGGGTCTGGGGTCGCATTGCATACTAAGCATTTGCGCTCACAAAAATGCTTGTTTGACGCCTCTATGTATTGTTTGCTTAGTGATACAACACTAATATAAAATGTCAGGAAAACATAACCGTTAAATCTTTAAACAATTTAAAAAAAAAAAAGACAAAAAACAAACAAAGTCTGCTAAAAAAAAAACACTTTATAAAAAATTTGCTCATGCTGGGAGTTGAACACGCGACTTATGAAAAATGCTAATTTTTATTGGACCATCTCAGACGCTTATCCTGTAAGATTGGTTGCTTGTTTAGCGTTTGTTGATAATCAAACGATAAGCTACATTTAGTTGCTTCTTTAGAGTTCATTATCTTTTTGTGGTAGTTGCTGTTGTTGTTGTTTTTTTTTGAAACACTGCACAAGTGGCCTAGTTAATTATTTTTGTTGCATTCGCATTTTGGTTGTAGTACTTGCATACATACATACATATGTGTATAGTTTACATTAATATATGTATGGTATATATGCCTTTATAAATTCATTGCTTAAATCACTGTACTCTTTTCGCTTGTGTATTGTGTTGTCTAGTGTAAGTGACTGTACATGAAAGGGAAGGGAGGGGGCAAACAATCACTGTGTTTGTTCTTGGCCAATTGCATTCAGTTGAGGACAAGGCTTTATAAACAAATACAAGAACTGAAGGTTTATGTTTTCATCTAGTATAGTGTTGTGTTGTTTTATATTGTATTGGGGTGTGTTGTGTTGTGTAGTGTATTCAATGTTTTGTATGCATATAGCAACATGTACATACATACATATGTACATGATACACATGCAAAAAATTACTATTTTAACCCCTTTTTCCTACTTTTTATACAAAAAGTGCCATTTTTGCAGTTTTCAAAAAATTATAAAAAATACTAGCGAAGAGATTTTTGGAAAATTGTTTTTGCAGTCACTTATAGAATTGTTTAAAGAATTTTTTTGCATCAAAAAATTTTTTGAAAAAAATCGAGCAAAAAAGTTTTAAAAATGACGTTTTTTTTAAATTCAAAATTTTCAATGGGTACTTAATGGGTTAAGGAAAGTTTTGTACCATTCAAAAGGAATTGAAATGACCTTTCCATTGATGCCAAACTTAACATGAAGTAAGTTCAAATAACGAGTAGATTTAAATTTAAATGTTGTCAAAATAAATATGCCGACTAGTGTACATACACAGAAAAAAAAATCCGGGATATTTAGCCCGGATTCAATCCGAAACGATGTCAAAAGTGGGGTAATCTCGGATTTACTTAAACCAAGTATGAAATACTTGATTTTTTCAATCCCGAATTCAATCCTGAAAAAATTTTTTAATTTTTTTTTTACTTTTTTGTTTTTATTTTTATTTTTTTTTAATTTTTTTTTATTATTTTTTATTTTATTTTTTTTGTATTGTTTTTTTTAACATTTTTTTTTTTAGTGAAGAAAATGTTTGAATGCAATTGACTGGTGGGAATCGAACCCAGGTCTTTTTCAAACAAGTCGGCGACTCTAACCACTGAGCCACCAGCCCAGCTGAAATGAAAGAGGCTGAGAGAGAATCAAGTAATTTGGGCTTATTTTCCCATTTTAATCCCGATTCAGGCTTGATTGTTCAGCTTAATCCTGGAAACATACTTAAAAAATGCAGGCTTGAATCAAGAATTTTAAACTTGATTTTAGAATGGCATTTTTTTTTCTGTGTACCATGTTTGGAGTCTCTAGCTCTTATAGTCTCTGAGATCTAGGCGCTCTTTCAGACGGACAGACAGACAGACTCGGCTGTTAATGCTGATCAAGAATATATATACTTTAAGGTGTCTGCCACGCCTCCTTCTGTCTGTTAAGCACATTTATTCCGTGACAATGTTAATAGACAAAGTACGGGGCCTAAAAACGGTCAACTGTTATTTGCGAGCTCTGGTCTTTTTACAAAAAATCTGATGAAATAAGGAAACGACAACACTGACTATGACACTTTTGAAAGTGACTGACACTTGGCGTCATTTCAATTACCCTTATCTAATCAATCAATGCAAATTTCATGTCTATCGTGACTCAATAGTTTTGGGTTCGGTAAGTACAAAACACTTAACGAACCAACCAGAACAACACTACGAGTGTTCTCAAAACTTACGATTATCAATGATTTCAATTAAAATTGCAACCTGCGATTGATAAGCACATGTCGTAACCGAGTGTCAACCGGTTTGATGAGAGCCGATTACAGGTACTTCTAATGCCTGGTAGTAGTATAAAAGCAGTTGGTTGACCGCCATAGAAGCTTAAATCGACTTGATCATTCCATCTTATTAGTTATCAAGCAGCATGGATCGTTGGCAAAATCGCGTTGCCGTCGTAACCGGCGCCAGCTCAGGCATTGGATCGGCCATAGTTCTGGACCTGGTCAATGCCGGTCTCGTTGTGGTGGGACTGGCGCGTCGGATTGAACGTGTGAAGGAACTGCAGAAGTCGTTGCCGGCTGAACGGAGAGACAAGCTGATCCCGCTGTATTGCGATGTTGGCACTGAGAGTTCGGTTAAAGAGGCTTTCGATATAATTGAGAAGCAGGTGGGTGGCATTGATATCCTGATAAACAATGCAGGCACCCTGCACGATGGCAGACTGGTGGACATGCCGCTCTCGCTCGTTCAGCAAACAGTCCAGACCAATATCATGGGCATCGTAATGTGCACACAGCGCGCCTTTGCTTCGATGAAGAAACGGAATTTCGATGGGCACGTTGTCCTGATCAATAGCATACTTGGCCACAAGCTCTTCGCACCTGTTGAGGGCAAAGTCCCGATAATGAACGTCTATCCGCCTACAAAACATGCGGTCACTGCGTTGACCGAAATGTACCGCCAGGAGTTCCTTGCTCTAGGTACTCGCATCAAGATAACGGTATGACACTTTAATAAAAACAGACTCAATCAACTTGTAATTAATCCCTAATATTATTATACTTACAGAGTGTTAGTCCCGGGGTTGTGGATACAGAGATCGTGCCGGATACAGTGCGTAATGTGGCTAAGCAAACAATGCTCAAAGCAGAGGATATTTCGCGGGCGGTGATGTTTACCCTTTCGACGCCTCCCAATATGCAGGTGCATGAGATAACAGTCAAGCCCGTGGGTGAAATGTTCTGAACTGTATATTTTGTTCCACTAATTGTCTTATCAATAAATTTGTTGTTTAATTGCGTTTAAAAACTATAATACACACTATAATATTTGGAAACGCTGATTTTGGTTAGAGCTGAGCAGTAATATTTCTTTAGTTTTATATAGGCACCAGATAACTTATACCTTATAATGTACATATTTTACCAATACAACAGCTGATTTGACCAAGTTATCAAATTAGAAAAAGTTTAACTTTGCGAAACATTTTCAACATTTTGTTTTGTTATTTTAATCTGACGTTGCTTCTAAGTATTTGCTGACTGTCGACTCATCCAATACTCCCATTGATTCTGACCACTTCTGAAGCGTTTGGCATTGGTCCACAAAGAGCAAGAATTCTACGTCATCGCCTTTAAGCTTTTTGGATTGATCCGGCCGTTCCTAGTCTTCGAGCTCAAAGTCCCTACTTTTAAAGCACCCAAACCACTTTTAAAGCCGAAGCATGCTCGCCGTTAACTTCTCCTTAGATTCGAAAACTCTCCGATGCATATTAAAGTAATGAAGAAAAGCTCCCCGCAGACACACTGTATCTGCTGTTTTTAATGGCAAAAGTTGCCACAGACGCTCATTGAATTGATTTTAGCGGCCAAACATTAAGGGGGTATTGCTGTAGGAAGGCTGTTTTTGGATCTTTTTTAAAAAAAAATCTTATATGAATACGGAAATAGCTATTGAAAAGTATTTTGAATTTTAAAAAACCCTCTTGGAACGATATTTTCAAATATCCAAGCTATAAAAATATGCAAAAAAAAAAATCGAAAACAAAATTTTTCCAACCAGCAATACCCTCTTAAAAACAAAATTTTCCAATCAGCAATGCCCCCTTAAAAACAGGAATTGCGGTTCGCTTTACTGGCGGCCTCTTGTGTGTAACGCTTATTTTTATTTTTTATTTTAATTCAAGTACCCAAAAATAATATTAAAATATATTGAACACAGTTTATTAGATAGTATATTTATATGATTGGGTATATCATGGGTAGTGGCAAAAACTTCCAAGACAGTTCTTGAATGGTCACCATGAAATCCAAACTTTAATCTTTAAAAATGACAGTGTAAGAATCGAATCAAGTTTTTTTTTCAAAGTAAAAAGTACACAAAGGATTTCCCACAAAATATTAGTCAAATTATTATGTACCAGACTAATACAAGTTATAAATGGTCCGGTGCCCATTAAAAATTAAATAAAAATATTTCTATTCAGCTCTAATAACCATAATTATTGTTTTCAGTTAGTTGTCAATAGCTGATACACCTAAATAGAATTATTATGCAAAACACATCAATCAACCGGTTGTCAAAAACAAGTTACGGTGCACAGTATCAGCTTGATTGATACACGTGCTTCGTTTAAAGTCGAAAAGCGTTACGAAATGCAATTATATCATCAAAACGTCTCTGATTGCAAGACTCCCCGTTAATATTTAGTTAATAAATTATTTTTGTCCCAGGCTCAAATCAAAGTTGATTTTATTAATCTATAAAAATTAATTAGCTTTGACAGGCAAAATTAATTAAGAATAGATTGCTAAGTATATATTTACATATGCGTACTTACATAATCCCATAAAAAAAACCTCTTTACGAGGTAAAAGTCTAGTGACGAAAACATTTTCATGCCCCAAAATTTCTGATATCCAATTTTGTGACGAATAATATTAAGTTTTACACATAAATTATTTTAAACAAAATTTTGGCACTCGGCACATTGCGCTAAAATGTCTCAATTCTTCAGACCAAATAAAACTCACTGTTTTGCGCAGTGCCGAATGCAAAAATTTTGTTTAAAATAATTTATGTGTAAAACTTAATATTATTCGTCACAAAATTGGATATCAGAAATTTTGGGGCATGAAAATGTTTTCGTCACTAGACTTTTACCTCGTAAAGAGGTTTTTTTTATGGGATATCAGAAATGTTTGAATAAGACATCAGAAATTATAAAATTGCAATATTTGATGTGATTTGAAGTGTAGATTTTTCTTAAATTGTCAAAATGTGGGAAAAAACTTTTAAGGTATGCCTAAGAGCTCTTCGAAATACCTTTTTAACGATATATAGATCGCATCTGTAGCTTCTATCATTTGGATGCTATGGGGGCCTTAAATTTTTAGCGGTTTTTAGCGATTTCCCGCTAAACTAGCGATTTTTCGAAAAAGTCGTAGAACAAACGTTTCTAGATTTTTGAGCGGGAACAAGTCCTCATTCAAACTTTTAAGCTAAATCAACGATTTGATACTAACAAACAGACAAACAAACAAACAAACAAACAAACAAACAGACTGACTTTTCATCTCGTTTTGAGAAGGGCACCAAAAATTTCAAAACTAATTATCTTCTGAACCAGTGATCGGATTTTGATGATCAAGGTGTCATTCGACGCGTATTTTTGATTAAAATAGTTAAAAATTAAAAAGTAAATCAAAAAGGCTCCAACGGCCCCATTAGCTCCAATCATTTAAATTTTTCCCCTCCCACTTACACCTGTTTATCTCACGAACCAGGTGAGTTTCCAAAAGTCTTGGTATGCACATTTGTAAGTTAAATTGATACCTTTCGATCGGTATATAGCTCGACCTGATCGGGCAGTCATAGCAAATTTTCCATTCTTCCTGTGTATATATGCTAGTCGCTTTCGCACACTTCGTGCTGCTTTCGTCACTAGCGCGGACTGCCGTCCGCAGTGATATACCATGTATTAATATTATTGTACAGGCATCTGTTAAATCTTGATTGTGTCAGTCAGAATCATACGCTTATCAGCTAATGTCTTCTATAATTCTTATTAACGTAATATTAGGTTCACACAAGGTTCAAGTTAAAGTTTTGTGTACATACGTTTGACATCTGTTAAGCCTCATTTTTAAATTTTGTTTAAAATATTTTAAGCTACTTCTGTATACTTCTACATAAATATGTTAAAATATACAAATTGTATGTGTAGTATTTTATTTGTTATAGAAATCAGTTATTATAGACACTGATGGAGTATGTCATACTCTCATGTGTGCTTGGCTGCAGCCTTTCAAATTTGATTAATGTACATACTAGTTTCAATCGATTTTTGATTGCTCTTTGGGGATTGCATAATTAGCCACATTCAAAAGTTACTGTTATAAATCTATTAATGTTTGAGTTTTAAAACTAGTTACAAATCACAAAGCTATAAAGCTTAATTAATCCGTGTACAGCTTATTATATTAGGTAATCATTTGATAATTATCCGTAAAATTCAACTTCCATATGTATATGTACATATGTTTCTTTCTGATTGTTGACATATTCCATTAAATTTCGAATTAAATTATATTCCTACGAATAATGACATATTAATTGCTGCCCATTACAGCTGGGAATACGAATCTTGATTGAGATTGAGAATTTGAACGCAGTGTAGATAAAAGTTGGCCTTGGGCAGAGCTGGGCCTGTCAAAACAACTTTGACAGCTCCTCACTGAATAAATTTGAAGAAAAACAAATAAATAAGCACGCAGATAGAATATATAGACAGATTAATGAGAGAGAAAGTATGTGGAAAGGGCAGATGAAGAGCAGGCAAAACGTGATGGCGAATGGCCAAAAACGAATTTATATACGTTTATCAATACACATAAGACTTGTGTTCATTTAAAGATATGAAATTCATTAGATCTTAGTTTAAACAGTATGACAATAAACCATAAAAAAACGTCTTTACGGGGTAAAAGTCTAGTGACGAAAACATTTTCATGCCCCAAAATTTCTGATATCCAATTTTGTGACGAATAATATTAAGTTTTACACATAAATTATTTTAAACAAAATTTTTGCATTTGGCACTGCGCAAAACAGTGAGTTTTCTTTGGTTTTAGAATTGAGACATTTTAGCGCAATGTGCCGAGTGCCAAAATTGTGTTTAAAATAATTTATGTGTAAAACTTAATATTATTCGTCACAAAATTGGATATCAGAAATTTTGAGCCATGAAAATGTTTTCGTCACTAGACTTTTAACTCGTAAAGAGGTTTTTTTTATGGGTATTAAAAGGTCGCAGGCAGTCGAAGCAGAGAAAAGCAAAAATATTGCGACTTTTGCTACTTCGACTGCAGTTTTTTAAACACTGGTTCACAGTCGTTTACAGTCGCTCAGCAGTAGCAGCAGCAATAACTGAATTATCTTGTTGACTAAAGCCGTTTTTTTTATTATTAAGCATATACAAAACTGTAACTTACTTATCACATATTTTATAATATATGGAGGTTATTTTCTTTAACAAACATTATATAATATTAAAGTAAATTGTTTTGTTTTTTCATAAACTATTTAATGCTGGAAGTCTGTTTTAAGAAAACGGACAAAATTATAGAAAACAAGAGTTTATTTCAATGTGGAGTAGTGTGCTCATCTTGGTAAATTATTTCTAACCTTTATTGCTAAAATAAGTATCCTGATTAAGTTTTATAAAGAAGTGAGTTTTTTTACATTTAGTTCGTCACTTCGGCATATATAGAAAGCTACGAATCTCTAAAATTTCAAATGGATCTTTTAAAACCTCAATTAAAGTCAGTTTAAACTATTACATGGAATTTCACAAATGGCTTAAATAATTGTCATGGCCCTAATGGCTTTAATTGGCTTTTTTGCCAATGGAAATGCTGAAGGCAGAACTGCAAATGACCGGACGGATGGCCAACAATAAAAGAGAACGAAACAATTGAAAAAGTACACAGAAAAGGCAGCTGGAATGAAATTGCAGTGGTCGAAAATAAAGTGTGACCTCGGCAATGGAGACATTAAGACGTTAAAAATACAGTTGGCAATAACTTTATATTCTTGTCTTGTGAAGAATATCTGTTTGTGGCCACAAGCAAGTGCATTCGAGCCAACACAAGTGTCACATTTAGTGCTCCCGTTACTTAAATGCGAGAACAATCTTCGTGAGAAACTCAATTTGTTGAGTTGGACAAATGTGACGGCAAAGCCAAGGCAATATATACATCAATCTAAGACTGCTGGTCATGTAAATAACAATAAAATCAACACATTTCCTTAATGAACCCACAAAGCAATTAATTTTTATAAATTCTCTTTTTTTTAAACTCTGATCAAGGGAATATAAAGTTTGTGCAAAGTATTTAATGAATAGAAGGAGGCGTGACAGACCCTACAAACTACACTAGACGGCATATTTATTTTGACAACACTTAAGGTAAAATCATGTTAATTTTGGCATCAATGGAAAGGTCATTTCAATTCCGTTTGATTGATACAAAACTTTCCTTAACCCATTAAGTACCCATTTAAAATTTTGAATTCCTGTAAAGGTCTATTTTAAAACTTTTTTCCTCGATTTTTAAAAAAAATGTTTTGATGCAAAAAAATTCTTCAAACAATATTTATAGTGACTGCAAACATTTTTTTTCAAAATTCGCTTTGCTATTATTTTTTAAAATCTTTTAAGAACTGCAAGACGATTTCAATTACGGTTTTAAATTTCAATCGGTTTTTACCGGTTAAAGGTTACGGTTTCGGGGAGGGTTTTAATCCCTGTTTATTGGTCATAATTAATATGTTTTAAGATATACATAGTACATACATATACTTACGTAGAAGAGTCCTTGCTGCTGGAACAAGGGATGAAAAACTTTTGATAAAAAAAAATACTACTGAAATGTAATGATTATTAATTATTTTTAATTTGTTCGCTGAAACTAAAACTCAACAGTAATTTACGGCTTTCTTTGCTAAGCTTTTCACCAATGTTATTGCCTATCCTTGTAAATGGACCAGCATAATTTTTTTTCTAAATAATATGTACTTTGAAGAACAAATTAATTCGTAATTAATTATGATTTTTCAATATCAATGATCTCAATCAATCTGGCCTGTTGTGTATAAGGTGTTGTCTTATAAGAAGGTGGGTCGATCATTTTTACCACATTTTTAATGAAGATATAATAATGCCTGTTAATGTACTACGTATATGATCTGCTTTCATTAAGTACGGTTACACAGTTTAATTTTAAATAATTTTTCGTCGGACATGCATACATGTATGTACATATGTATGCACATGGATCTGTATGCCTGTGTATTGTAGGTACATGCACATGTGTGCAGCCGAACATCAAATCAAAACCAATGTCAATATTGAGCTTAATCGAGGCTTGCACAACGCAATGTCAGAGAGGAGGCAACGCTGGCAATAAGCAAAATGAGCACGTATCAACCGCCTGGCGGATTGCAGAATAAGAGAATGACACCGACGGGAGCAGAGGAGCCGAGTGGTCGAACAACTTGGCAGCAACACAGTCAGAAGGCAAGGATGCGAGCTAAAACAATACACCAATAAGTATCAACAAAGTAGCAAAAGGTTGCGGCAGTGGCAGTGTGAACAGCAGCAGAAAAAGCGTCACAGACGGTGGCAGTGGCAGTGGCAGTGACAGTGGCAGTAGAAGGGAAGCGGAGGCAGCGGCGGCAGCGTCATCATTTATCAAATGCTCACACACAAAGGTCAAGTAAAGTGTTATCCTTGCAGCTATCAAGGCAAACAAGGGTCAACGTAGCAGCTGCCAGCTGTTCCTTTGACGCCAACTTTTCTCAATTTCTAGAATGGAGCCAGGCAGTCACAGGCCTTGGGCATACACACATAAGACTGTGTACACACACTCACACACATAAATACAAGCAGAGATTGGCGTTTTGTGAAAATCATTATCGAAATGAAAATATCAATGATGTGAAAATGTTCATGTTATGTTCATGTTCAGCACGCCGCGCTCCTCAGCAACGCATTCTTCTATTGAAACCCGATAATCATCACAAGTGACTGCAACACCATTAATAAAATGTTCCACATCAAAGACATTCCCGTTAACGTTCATGTTCACTTTGTTGTTATGGTATGTACATTAGGGCGGGTCAATTTTTTTTCGCAAAAATCGTCCACTAGAATCGTAATCTACGATGAATTCTAAGATATTTTCACGAAGAAACTATATGTCTAAAATCAATTCCTAGCCTCCGCTGAGAAGCATGATGATTTCAGATAAAGGTATTTTAAGGTATTTAGAGGTATTTAAGACATTACAAAAAAATTAACACATTTTCCAATAATGTTGAGCCTTATTCTGATTCATCTTCTTGCAACATATTTTATAAATATTTTTGTTTTTTAATTAACCAATCAATTTTTTTTTAATTCGCTGAAATTAGCCGAGGAAGCCATGAACTATGGATTTTTAAGAAAATTAGAGGCAAAAGTCTGTAACTTTCTAACGAAGTAAGATATCGGCCTAAAATTTGAAATATATATTCTTGACATTTGAAAACAAATTTAGACAACAAAATAAAAGTAGGCGTGGCATTCGGATGGGCGTAAGATAAAGGTCAAACGCTAAAAATCGGTTATTACAACATTAAAAAATAAAAAACCTAATTTGAAAAATAAAATTTTATATATATTTTTATTATTTTTTATTTTAAATATATTTTAAATATCTTAAACGTAAAATTATGCAAAAATTTTTTTTCAACTGTTGTGGTATCTAATCCCGTTTGACAAAGCTCTCTCCCACTACCGCTCTTATAATTGAATTTAGCTTATAGGAATGATAGCATACCTGTTAAATAATGGTTAGTAATCATAATCATTAGTAATTAGAATATTTTTGTTTAAAAGTCGAACTAATGATTAAATTACGATATTTTTCTGGTTTGCCCAAATATTTTATGATTACGATTACAAAATATCAAAAATAATCTAAAATTACTACTATTCAAAATTAATCAGAAAAAAACAAAAATAATCAAGAAAATCTTTTTGAGTATTCGGTTTTTTTTTGAATTTTTTCTGATTATTTCTGATTATTTTGGCTACTTTGATTGTGAAAATTTAAAATAATTTGATTTTAACTAAATAGTCATAAATAATCAGAAATAATCAAAAATCACCAGAAATAAACTAATAAAGATCTAACTTAATCCGAATACTTAAATAGTTTTTTTTTTTGATAATTTTTATTTTTTCTGATTATTTTTGAACAATTGTAATAATTTTAGATTATTTCTGATTTTTTGTAATCGTAATCATTAAATAAACACAAAATTTTCAACAGTGAATTATATAGTCAATACTATTGTTTCCAAAAATAATCTAATTGCTTAGTAATTCTTAGTAAATTGGCTCAACATTTTAAATATTTGAATTTATTTTTAGAAAGCAAATAACAAAATACCTTAAAGGAAAATAACTTATCTGTCAGTTTTTGGTCTTTCTTAGACTCGATTTGATGATATGTGAAACGACTCTCTTTCTAAGAAAGACTATAAATACTGACAGATAAGTTATTTTATCTTTAAGATATTTTGCTATTTGCTTTCTAAAAATAAATTAAAATACTTTAAATGTTTAGCTTAACTATCATTACTATAAGCTAAATTCGGTTATGGGGGCTGTAGTGGGCTCTAGCTTTAAAATCAAACGGGATTAGATACCATAACTGTTGAAAAGAAATGTTTACATAATTTTACATTTAATACTTATAATAATAATTTATTTAAAATATTTTTAAAATAAAAAAAATAAAAATATATATAAAATTTTATTTTTCAAATTAGGTTTTTTATTTTTTAATGTTGTAATAACCGATTTTTAGCGTTTGACCTTTATCTTACGCCCATCCGAATGCCACGCCTACTTTTATTTTGTTGTCTAAATTTGTTTTCAAATGTCAAGAATATATATTTCAAATTTTAGGCCGATATCTTACTTTGTTAGAAAGTTACAGACTTTTGCCTCTAATTTTCTTAAAAATCCATAGTTCATGGCTTCCTCGGCTAATTTCAGCGAATTAAAAAAAAATTGATTGGTTAATTAAAAAACAAAAATATTTATAAAATATGTTGCAAGAAGATGAATCAGAATAAGGCTCAACATTATTGGAAAATGTGTTATTTTTTTTGTAATGTCTTAAATACCTCTAAATACCTTAAAATACCTTTATCTGAAATCATCATGCTTCTCAGCGGAGGCTAGGAATTGATCTTAGACATATAGTTTCTTCGTGAAAATATCTTAGAATTCATCGTAGATTACGATTCTGGTGGACGATTACCACGTTTTTTTCGACCCGAACAAATTGACCCGCCCTAATGTACATACGTACTATATTATTAGTCTTCAGCTTCAGTATTTTGCATTTTCACTTCCGATTTTCAAATCTCATACCAATCTCTCGCAGGCGTAAAACAAATTTAAGTGTCAATTGTCAATTCAAAAATGTAGTTAACTAGCAAATCCTCATTTAATGTTCCACGAGAGTATTATATTCGTATTTTAAGGAACGTTATTATAGAGTAAATCTGTCTGAGAAATCAAAATTAGTTAACAGTTATTATTTTTCATTTTGTGATGAACTTATTTAAATATTTAAATGATCAAACCGATCCTAAATTTGCTTTATTTTTATTTTAAAACTTTATTTTAAATGACCGCCTTACAACAAAGGATCATGGAGTCTACCAAGCTTTGGCATCGTTCTGGGGGTATTGAGCTTAAGGCGCTCTTGATGCTTGGAAATATCCTTCTTGACATCGGCCCACAAATTCTTAATGAGGTTCAGATCGGGGGACTGCGGGGGCCACTCCATTACATCAACTTTATTCGATGTAAGCCATTCCTTGGCAGTTTTGCTAGTATGCTCTGGGTCGTTTTCCTGTTGGAACTTCCAAAATAGCGGCATAACGTCCGAAGTATACGGTAGCTTTATTTCCTGCAGAGCTTTCACATAGTCATGCCGAACCATTATAGTTTTGATCCAATATATGGGTCCGACACCGGAAAATCGTCGTAAACAGTGACTTAAAATGCTAATCTTAAATATTTATTTTCAGATTTCTGGATAAGTATCAAATTTTAAAACAAATTGATGTACGGGATAATAAATATATTAAACAATAGTAATGATATTGAAAAAATTATATCTGAGTACAACACAATCCACCATGTCCAGTGGAGACATCAAGCAACCACAGTTTCGTTTTGTACTGAAAGAATATGGACTCTGCAGGAAACAAGTCATTCAATAGTTTGGTTTTATTCGCAATAAAATTATTGTCATTACCTTGGTCCAATGCCGAAGTTGATCGGGTGTTGAGCCAAGTTAAATTGGTGAAGACTTAATTAAGGAATAGGCTGCATATTGACACGCTGAATTCGATTTTGGCAATTGGGTTGGTCTTAACTACTTAAAAATCAGATACAGTTGCGGTCAAAAAAATAGTAGTGCGTGCAATGTATTTACAAAAACTTAAAATTTAATGACTTTTCATTTATCCAAATTTTTTATATAATTTTTTTAAGATACGTTAATATATTGTTAATCCATCTGAGAAATCAAAGATAGTGAACAGTTATTATTTTTCGACTAAGGAATTTTTTTCTTGCAATAGCCTGAAAAATGGGCGGTCAAAATAATAGTAGTGATGAACTTATTCAAATATTTTAATGATGAAAACGATCCAAAACCCCTTTTTTCTTATTTAAAAGGTTAGATATGTGAAATGCACTTAATAATTAACAAATTTAATAATTTGTTGTGAAGCGTTTATCTTGAATTACCGCCTTACAACGACGGATCATGGCTTTTACATCGTTCTGTTTGTATTGAGCTCCAGGCGCTCCTAGCGATCTTCCAAAGATGAATATTATTTGTTGGTTGATGCTTGGCAATATCCTTCTTCATATCGGACCACAAATTTTCAATGGGATTCAGATCAGGGGACCGTGGTGACCACTCCACTACATTAACTTTTTTCTATGCGAACCATTCTTTCGAAGATTTGCTGATATGCTTTGGGTCTATGTCCTGTTGGAACCTCCAAATTATCGGCATATCATCTGACAAATACGGTAGCATAGTGTCCTGCAGAATTTTCACTTGTTCGTGCCTTTCCATTATGGTTATGATCCATTATATGGGTTGGACCCAGTAATGTGAAAATGCGCCCAGGTTATTATTCCCATACCACAATGTTTGATGGTCCTGCAGGTGAATCTGGGCTGATATTCGGACTTTAACGGATACCTTACATGTTGTCAAGATCCTCGACCATCAAAAAAAATAATTTTGGACACATCCGATCACTAGAGGTTTCTTTATTTCTCTAGGGTCAATTCAGATGATCCTTAGCAAATCGAATTCGCTTTTGGGCAGGTATTTTTTTTAACAACGGAATTTTCCACGGGCTTCTTTCTGCCAGATTATTATTTTGCAAACATCTAAGAATGTTTTACACACTTTGGTCCATACCAAAGTTCTTTTTTATAAGTGCTGCAGGAGCAAAAGGGTCGCGTTTCAAAAACCTCACTACTTTTGTCACTAGTCTTTTGGACATGGATCGAGGTCTTCCACATTTATCCTATTTTGGCGACTACTTAATGGCGTTTCTGATTATGGTTGGCAATCATCTAATCAAATTTTTCCACTTCCTTAAACGTTATCCTTTTAGAAATAAATTTTTTATAGGAGCACGCTTTTCTGGAGTGCAATGCTTGCCACGCCCCATTGTAACAACTCTAAGCCAAATATTTTTTATACAATTTATAGAAAATTATCAAATTACAATCATAAATATCAAATCAAGTGCCTTTCCTGCTTAATATCCTTTTTTTCCACTTTTAATGCATTCACTACTATTATTTTGACCGCCCATTTTTCAGACTATTACAAGAAAAAAATTGCTAAGTCGAAAAATAATAACTGTTCACTATCTTTGATTTCTCAGATGGATTAACAATATAATAACGTATCTTAAAAAAATTAAATAAAAAATTTGGATAAATTAAAAGTCTTTAAATTTTGAGCTTTTGTAAATTCATTGCACGCACTACTATTTTTTTGACCGCAGCTGT
>JBAMBL010003004.1:0-145359 GCA_037043405.1 Drosophila subquinaria
CCCCACATTCCTCATGTTTTTTCGCATCTTTCACTTTCACAATTTGACACATTTTGAAACAATTTTTACGAGTGTTTGTCAACATTTTCATTTGACTTTTTTTCTGGGAATTGCAATGACATAATATCAGCTGTAGTCAGAGTTGTCCCGCTGTGTTTGTTGCCAACAACAGCAACAACAATAAAGAACTGATAAAGCCATAACGGTACTTCTCACAGCCCATAAACAATGGCCTGATACAGTCTTATCCTTTTATGTTGACATTCTCTTGTGTGGGAAAACAAAAAGAAAACATTTAGCTGCTGTTTTCATTTTCACTCTTCGAATTTCCTTTTATTTTCTTACCCTTATCTTGATCGAATGATTTTAAAGTTTGATTGGCAAAATCATGTGCCAAAATGATGTTAGGAAAACCGCAATGTTAGGGAATGTAATCCGCTTAGGTTCTTAATTCGATCAGACGACAATATTGAGCACTAATACCCTAAATTCCCTAACAATTCAATGTGGTCGCAGCTAATCAAGTGGAAAGTAAGGGAAGCTTTCACACAGACACGTCACACGCATGAGAACAGAAGTGCAAAGCAAGGCAGAGCTTTCAAAGCTCAACAATACACAGACAATTGAAGCTGTCTGCATTCTCCATTCGGTCAATTTGCTATTGACGAGCAGTTAACACGCCTGTTAGCGGTAAAATTGCAGCCCCTGTTTGCCAATTTCTTTCCGCTTTCGGTGCGAAATTAAAAAGAGCACAAGAATCATTTATCAAGGCGACACCTTGATGACAAATGCCAAGGGATCTTTCGTCGTTCTCTGGGCTACTTACTCTCACTTGTGTGTAGCACGTCTTCGGGGCTAATTTGAATGGAGTTTATATTGATGGCTGCAAGATTGATGCTTTCGATTTTTTCTCATCTAGACTGAAAAAATCCAATTTGCCCAGCGGAACGTGTAGCGAATTAGTTGGCAAATTATAAACGATATTTGTCTGGGTTCTAACAGTTCCATTTCAATAAGTTCTTTGAACCAGGCATTTATTAGGAAACCAGGTAAACATCATTTCAACACAACAACTACAGAAACACAGCTGAGATTTAACAAACTAATTATAAATTTGTTATTCGGAAAGCAAGTGGAGTGAAGTATTCATAAAAAAGGCCAAAAACTGGCTTGGCCCGTGGCAGACGCATGTTGTACGGGTTTCAAACGCGCTCTTTACGCCGGTTTCATTTTAATTATCAAAAATATTTTTATAACCCAACGACGCAGTCTCCGATAAGCATCAGAGATGAGCAGCAACAGCAGCAGCAGCTCTCAGAGTAATTCCCTTTAGAAAATCGTTGAGCGCAGAAGCCGCCGCGGCTCAAATAAAGTTACACAAAACGAGGCTCGAGCTTGTGATGAGCGCATTTACCATTTACAGATGCCCCACAGACATGAAAATGAAAATAAATTTAAAAGCCCACAAAATGTTGCCGAGTTGCCGACTCAGAGATCACTTGGGCCATGGGAACAGCCTTAATACCCTGCAATTGTGTACCTTAGGAATTTAATTTTAAGTTTAATGTTGCTTACGTGTTTAACAGTGTTGTGCTTAGCCAAAACAGTGTTGAACAGCGCATATTCTATTTGACCTATTTGATCTAAAGGAGTGGTGGGCACGCAGTGGCTCCGGGAGCAGCGGCAGCTCCCAACTTAGGTAGACTCTAATAGAGTTGTTGTTGTTGATGTTGCTATAGTGCTCCTGAGTTTAGAATACGTGCCCACAGTTGTTTTAAAGTATTTTTCCAAGTCTTGTACAAAATACTGAATTTTTCTTACACTCAAAAATCATAAAATATATCTGTATTATATATTTTTAAAACAATACAAATTTTTCTATAATATCAATCGTCTCTATTATAACACCAAAAGTTTTAATATAATAGAATAAATGTCAAAATTTATTCGCTTTAATTTAGACAGAGTACTTAACAATTTTAATATGCCCCTAATTAGGCAGAGCATCAAAATTTCACTACAATAACAAAAATAAAGAAAAAGGGGTAAAAAAAAAAACAAAAACAAGATGTAGCGAAAAAAAGCCGACGACAACGAAGATGACAACAAACTTAAATTATGAACGCTTAAAGCCAAGTTTCTGGCGAAGATGATGGCCAGATGCTTGAGCTGAGATAGCAAAAGATCCGACTGCGACTTCGAGTCCAACTTTGACTCCAGTTGCAGCGGCGGTCTTTCAATCTTTTGTGGATTGCAGCAACAGTTGTTGAATGAAAAGTCTGTGCATTAAGGGCAAATAAAGCGAAGAACGCGACTTGAAGCTGAGATCGAGATCAGAGTATCTGAGAGTCGGCATCTGTGGAGAGGGAAGTAAGAGAAAGAGAGAGAAAGAGAGAGGAACTGTACAAACATGCAAGACAATAATAATACAAATATCAACTGCCAACTACGAGTAAATGGACAATGGAAAATCTGTAACGCATTGAAAATGAGGCAATTTTTCTAGCTTGGCTGCTAGAAGCGATCGTTGAGTGTGAGAACAATATTGTCATGGTCTTGGGAGAGTCTTGGGCTGTCTTGGGTCCTCTTGGTTGTCTTCGTTGTCTTGGACTCGCCCTCGTTCCACTGGCTGTTGAAAGACTGACAAATGTGTGGCAATTTGTTTGGACTGACACCATTTCATCACAATGCAACATGAAGAGCGGGATGGGAAGAGAAGGGGCAGCCAAACAAATTGCCAAATTGTCTACGCTGACAGGTGAGGGATGCGAGAGAGAGGAAGCGAGAGATAGGGAAGAGAGGGATCCTCTCTACAGCTTCTTCGCTGTCAATTCGTCAGTGTCTACTTATAGCTTATGTATCAATATTTATTGCCACAAATTGTTGCTAATAATGTGTCCATTTGTTTGTCTTTCTGCCACTTGCAGCATCCTCGAGCTGAGGAAGGAGAAGTCACGAGACGCAGCGCGTTCGCGACGTGGCAAGGAGAACTATGAGTTCTATGAGCTGGCCAAAATGCTGCCACTGCCCGCAGCCATCACCAGCCAGCTGGACAAGGCTTCCATTATAAGACTGACCATAAGCTATTTGAAATTGAGAGACTTTTCCGGTCACGGAGATCCACCATGGACCCGCGAGGCATCCAGCAGCAGTAAGCTAAAAAGTAAGTCTGAAATTAATAACATAAATAGTATATAAATAGTATTAAATCTGTTTAATCAAAAAAAAAAAATCTACAACTAAGAATAAGTTATTTCATGGAATAAAAAAGTTATTTTTACACTTTCAATTAGTTACATAGCTTTTAAAAATATTCCTAAGTAATTTTCCAATTTATCTAAATTCTAATCTGAAGTTGATTAAATGAGTTATTACTTTAAGCACTATAAGTGCAGAAAATATTGATTATTTTAAAGCAAAAGTTGGAATATAAATTGCTTTTATTTTACCTATACTGGTTTTCTAATTGAATTGATAGATAAATAGTTTCTTTAAAGACATCCGTTTTAAAATCCTTTTTCATTATTTTTGAAAAGTCTTACTTCTTCCTCATATTTATATATAGATAGTTCCTTCCGCTTGTTGTCAAGGGAAAGACTTTCTTAGTTTTTAAAAAGATTTCTAAGTAATTTTCCAATTAATCTATGTTTTAATCTGAAGTCTATTAATTTGGTAATTACTTTATTTATGTATAAGTAAAGAAAGTATTGTTTATTTTAAACCAAAAGTTGGAATATAAGATATTTTTATTTTACCTATACAGGTTTAAAAATTGAATTGATAGTTAAATAGTTTCTTTTAAAACTTCCGTTCTAAAATCGTTTTGTAATATTTTTGAAAAGTCTTTTTTATATATACGTAGATAGTTCCTTCCGCTTGTTGTCAAGGGGAAGACTTTCTTAGCTTATCGTATTTTCTAAGTAAGGCCAAAAACATGAAGTGCAGTGAAATTTCCGAGCTAATTTGCATTGACGACTGTACTTGTGCGTGGGCGGCCATATTGGACGCCATTGGCGAAGCGGGGAGCAAAGTGAACGGCAAAGAATGAGCAATAAAACCGAAAGCAGGAAACACATTTGCCTACATTTGATGGCCAACCGGGAAGCAGAGTGGGGGAGGGAGCAGAGAGGGAATACTACCAGTGAAATCAAAATTTGTCAACTTTTCTATGCCAAAAAAAAAGTAAGAAAAACAATAACAAGAAAAATATGCGCGCGCACCTTAAAAACTGTTTAAGCCGCTTGACAAGCGACCAGCAATTTATTGGTATTATTTTTGGGCTTTTGGCCCGCAGCGAAGACTGTGACGGAGACAGAGATAGAGGCGGAGACAGAGACAGAGACATAAGCCATGGCGATGGGGGCCTCGAGTTACCGATTTGCATAAAATATCGCTATTAAGCGTAATTTATTTTATTTGCCGCGCATGCGCAGCCATTTTTATATATATTTTTATATTTTTTAGTTTGTTTTTTATTTTTGCTCACGTCACTGGAGCTTTTTTATTGTCATTGTCGCAGCTGTTGTTGTTGTTATTCATTTATTTATTTACTATGTAGTTTTTTGTTTATTTGCTGTCGCTGCTGTGTCATCGCTGCCATTGTGGAATTTCAGAAGGCCAATCAAAGGGGCCAACCAAATTCCAACTATAGAGCCCATTAACTGTAACTGAATTAGGCAGCTATCGATTATGGCCGATAAAAATCAAAGCAGGGAATGGGAAACAGCTTTCTCAGTTTGATTGAGGCAATGATTATGATGAGGATTATGATATGATATGTATAATCGCTAGCAAACGGAATAACCTCCAATTTATGTCAAATTTTTACAATTTGTCGATGCAATTTGATTTAAAACCTTAACTTAACCTCAGTTGCCATATAGTCTTAAGAATATAAGTAGTAAAGTGAATATGCTGTAACAGATAAATATGATTTTAAAAATATTTCTGTCTTTATTAATGTTCAATTTCCATAAAAAAAAAAGTGATTTAATTAAATAATTTAGTGACAACATGCATATTAAAGTAAATGGCAAATATATTTTCTAAAAAGTTTTTTCAGAGCGAATATATCGGCAAATTTAGTTTAATATCTGATTTAAATAGTTTCATATAAGGGTAGCAAATATAATAAAAATAATATATAAAATGAGATAATTTAAAATATATATTTAGTTATCTTTTGTATATTTAAATTTAAATGAAAACATAGTTTTCCAGCACTCAACTCGAACTCTTAATTCATTGCATATATTGTCATTGTCTTATAATTGAAAATGGAAAGCCCATCGATGGGGTTATCCAGTAAATTAGCCAACTTTGTCAGCTTGAGGTGGCAGCATTGTCAGTCAGCCATTGCCACGTCAGGGATCGTGCATCGTTGGCCACGTCAACAGCCAGTTATTGTCACGTCAAAAGCATTCCAAGCCACAGCGACGACATCATTGAAAGCACGACGAGGTCTTCAGTTGCCAAGAGACGCTATTGAATGGTAACTGGCAACGGGCGGAGGCTAAAAAGGTAGACAGGGCACTAAAAAATAATCCAAAATCAATGGGGCGTTATGGTTATGGTCAGAGAGGAGGGAGGAATTGGATTATTATGCGAAACTAAACCCAAAAGGCAGCAACAAGCTGCGGGCAATAAAAAGCACTTCAATTTGACCCACAGCCACAAAAAAAACAACAACAAAAAAAATATATGTATAAAGAAAAAATATCATATATTTGAAACGGAAAGGGGGCAGCTCCGAAGGTCATTAAAGGCCACAGTTGTGTTGGAGAGGCAACGCCTTCCCGCCCACCACACACACACACATATATAAACACACATATGGTCAGCGGAAGCGGAAACTGTTTGGCAACTTAGCGACTGCGTTGAGGCATTGAAATCGCTGGGGATTTGCAACACGAAACGGCAAACGGGAATGGACAAGGCTAAGGGTACAATATACTTATATATATTCTAAGGAGTGGGGAGACTAAAGCGATTTGCACTTGTGCGAATTATGACCTGAAGTTGAAGTTGGTCAGCAGCCAATGTTGGGGTTGCTCTCACATAATCGTAAAATTCAATAATTGAATTAAATAAATATGCTCGAATGGGCATCAGCTGAGAAAATATTGAACTCAGCCCATATTTATGAGTTCGAGTATGACACTGCGGTTCTTTTATTCTTCTCCTGCTTCTATTGAGACTGAGTTGATTGGCGGAATGGGCATCATTTATGGCTTTTCGGCTGGCAATAACAACATTATGGGCAGTGGCTATCCATGACTAGCTAATGAAGGACCCAGGATGAGCAGGAACATGATTGGACTTAAACCTAGCATCGCACAAGTGTAGGACAGTTATAGCTATACTCTTTATAGGGAATCGAAGAAGCATAAAACAAAGTAGGAAGATATTAAAAATAAAACAATACAATTGTAATTTTGTAGAAAATTGTTTTAATTTAAATTTCCTACTTTGCGATAGTATTTTTTTCAAAATCCAATTAAAATAAGTTATTAAAATGTAGTGCATTCTTATATTCATAATTTCAAGTTATTTTTACAATTTTTAAAGATACATTTTCTATTTTCAACGATCATGTGTTATCTTAAAATCTATAAAAATTAATTTAAATATAAATTACATTTAAATACTTTATTGAACTCTTTTGAAAAATTATAATCTAGAATTCTCAAATGTTTCTTATCTTTTTTCACTTAATAGGTATTTAGAAATTTTAGATCTCTTAAATTGTGTTTACATTAGTTTAGATTTAATTGTTAATTTGGGCAAAATATCTTAACTTTCCTTTAGATTTATTTTCCTTTTTATTTCCGTTATTTTTATTTTATTTCTGAAATATTTTCCATTTTTTTGCTTATTAAGTATTGTCTAAGTGATCTTCATTTACACTTCAGAATAGAGTATTCATAATTCGGTCTGGCCGAGTTAAATTCTTATGCTTTAAGTCATGTTTACACGAATATTCACAGTTGTTTACCCAACACTCATCAGCATTCGCTTTGTATTCGTTTCCAGGTGCAGCCATTCGACGCAGTCCCGCCGTTGATTTGTTCGAGCAACATCAGGGCACCCACATACTACAGGTAAGTCAGGAGAGAAAGAGAGAGATTGATAGGGAGTAAGAGAGAATGAGAGAGAGAGAGAGAGAGAGATAACAAACTGCAGCCATGTTTGTACTGAATATGTAAATGTCTTTTCAATTTGGAATTCATTTTATTTTTGCCTCTTTTTCAATTCTCATTTCAGTCGCTGGACGGATTCGCCCTGGCGGTGGCAGCGGATGGACGCTTCCTGTACATATCGGAAACGGTGTCCATTTATCTGGGACTGTCGCAGGTGGAGATGACGGGCAGCAGCATTTTCGACTACATCCATCAGGCGGATCATGCGGAAATTGCCGACCAGCTGGGCCTCAGTCTAACGAGTGGTGGTGGCGGAGGTGGAGGCGGTGGAGGTGGTGGCAGTGGTGGCAGCGGTGCTGCTGGTCTGGCATCACCCACATCGGGCGCCTCCGATGATGGCAGTGGCACACACGGTACGAACAATCCTGATGGTGAGTCGAGTCCGAGTTGTTGTTCCGGTTTAAGCAAAAGGGGTTTCTCCAGTTCCCGCTCACAGTTTATTTTCTTAGTATATACTCTCCGAATCTTTAGCTAATCCTTATCTTTTTTTATTCTCTAGTTGCCGCCTCCATGACGCAGGCTTCCACCAGTGGCTACAAGGGCTACGATCGCAGTTTTTGTGTGCGCATGAAATCCACTCTGACCAAACGCGGCTGTCACTTTAAGTCCTCCGGCTATCGGGTGAGTTTTCAGTTCCATTCTAGAGTATTTTAAACCAGAAATGTAAGCTCTTAACGGTGCCATGTAGTGTAGTGTGAATGGCGACGTTTATCGTAGAAACTAGCACGGTTTTTTTGTTGGTTTCTTTTGTTTCTGTTGTCTTTTTATTTGTTCGTTTTCTTTTCCTTTTGGATTTTGTTATCATTGTTATCATTTTCGTAGTGCTGCTAACCTTTGTCCGTTGCTTTCTGGGCGGGCATCAAGTTTTAGACTAACCTTCTTTGGTTCTTGATTCGTCAGTAAGGATAATTTGAGCTTTTATTACGTATACGTATTACCATCCCATCCACTGCTTATCTACAGGCCAACGATGCAACGAGCAATTGCAACGGTAACAATAACAATGGTAAAAATGTTAAGAATCCGGCCTCAAACTATTCGGTACGTATCAATTGAAATCAGTACGAACAAATGCAAGGCAACCAAATTTATACCAAAAACCAATTTAAGAAATTAAAACAAACTTATGATTTACCCGGAAAGAAGTTATATTTCTGCAATCAATCAGTTTTTTAAGTTTCCAATTTCGGCCATATTCTGTTTTGTAAGGCAATGCAAAAACTGATTTTAGATTGATCAGTATCGAATATTATCACGGCACAGACAAAGGCTTCATCATCTGTAGCCTCTCATCATCAACATCATCATCATCATCAGCTTCATCTTCATCAACTTTATCGTCAGCTGCCAGCGCACAGCGCATTTGTCACTTTACAGCGAGAGCTTTTGAGCTGCTTAAGTATTGGTGAGCTTTCAAAAGCTGCAGAATCTTAAAAGCATCTCCCATGCGTGTGCTCTATCTGTGTAAAAGCTCTGCGGAAAAAGCTCTTTGTAAGCTGACAAATGCTGAAAGTTTTCTAACTCTTAAGCTGCTTTCTTCTTGTGGTTTTTATCGCCTGCAATTCTGATTTTCGATCTTGTTTTCTTGTTACCTTTGCAGGTTGTGCTTTTGCTCTGCAAACTGCGTCCCCAATACACATTCTCGCACACACGCAAATCGCAACCGCCTCTTTTGGGCATGGTCGCATTGGCCATTGCCCTGCCTCCGCCGTCGGTGCACGAGATTCGATTGGAGTGCGATATGTTTGTGACCCGCGTCAACTTTGATCTGCGCGTTGCCCACTGCGAGCCCAGGTAAATGAAGCTTTTATTACTTTATGTTTTATACCTTTCTTTAAGTTTTTTTTTGTTTTTGGATTTGCAGAGTATCTGATCTGCTGGACTATACTCCCGAGGATCTGGTCAATAAAAGCCTGTATTCGCTGTGCCATGCCGAGGACGCCAATCGCCTGCGCAAAAGTCACACAGATCGTAAGTTGTAACTTAAATTACTCGTATTAAATAAAACTAGACATTTAACAAAATAAAATAAGAAATAAAACACATCGCTAATAACTTTAAGAATATTTAAAAGTGATCTATTATTTAAATTTTTAATAATAAAATAGTTTGTGTTCAATTCATACCTGTTAAGTTTCGATTAGAATTTTTAATCAATTAGATTTTTTTTGGAAATAACAGTAGTGAATATATATACAGTGAATTACTGTTGAGAAATTAATGATTATTTAATGATTACTAAAATTATTACAACTATTCAAAAATAATCAGACAAAATCAAAAATAAACTTTTTGAGTACTCGGATTATTTTTGATTTTTTTTCTGATTATTTATGTTCATTTAGTAAAACTCAAATAATTTTAAATTTTCACAATCAAAGTAGCCAAAATAATCAGAAAAAAATCAAAAATAATCCGAATACTCAAAAAGATTATTTTAGATTTTTTCTGATTATTTTTAAATAATTGTAATAATTTTTGATTATTTCTGATTTTTTGTAATCGTAATCATTAAATAATGGGGCAAAACCGAAAATGATCGTAATTTAATCATAAGTCCGACTTTTAAACAAAAATAATCTAATTACTAATGATTATGATTACTAATCATTATTTAACAGGTATGGTTCAATTATTATAATTATTGCCAAACAAGTAAAAGCTTAGTAAAATAAATTATCAACTGATTTATTGCAGAATTTATTATAATTATTACAGAAAAGAAGAAAGTAAAGTAAAATAATAATAAAAATAATAAGGGAGAACTGTTTGTAAACTCTTTGTGGGATTAGAGATTACTGGAGGTAAACAACAAATAAATTCTTTTTGGAATTAAAATTTAATAAGGAAGAGAATTTGAGATGTAGGGAATAATAATGGACAGAAAAACTTATCTTGTGATTCCAACTAATGTCTGTAAATTCTTGCAGTGATTGAAAAGGGTCAAGTGCTGACTGGTTACTATAGACTGATGAACAAAAGTGGCGGCTACACTTGGCTGCAAACTTGCGCCACCGTCGTGTGCAGCACGAAGAATGCCGACGAGCAGAACATCATTTGCGTCAACTATGTCATCAGGTGAGTACACTGCAAAATAAATTTGAGTTCAACATTGATGATTAACTGTTTACTCTCATTTCTCACTTTAGTAATCGCGAGTACGAGAATCTCATCCTGGACTGCTGCCAGCTGGAGCCCAGCGTGGACAGCATTAAGCACGAGGAGGGATTGGGCAACGACAAGAGCAGCGGTTCACCTGGCGGAGATGCCGCCGGCGAGGGCAACGCACATCTCAGTGCGGGCGACATGAAGCTGGGAGTCGGCTCCCCTAAGACGGATCCGGAGGGACACTCGCAACGGGGACGTGGACGCAATGCGACGGCCTCGCATGGCAGCAGCCTCAACAGTCTGGCCCTGATCAAGGACAGTCCGACGCCGCTGGGCGTCGAGGCGGACGGCGTGCTGCCCGCGACGGTGGCCACGCCCGTGCCAACGCCCACGCCGGCGAGCGGCACCACCGCCAAGCGGAAGCGGAAGAGCAAAGCGACCCAGCAGGCCGAGGAGCAGGCAGAGCAGCAGCAGCAGGCGGATCAGCAGCAACAACAACAGCCGCTGAGCAAGTTGCCGGCATTGGAGCGGGATGCGAATAGTGGCCAACAACAACAGCCGCGGAGTCGTCTGCCCTCCATTGTGGACGAGCAGCCGGCGACTGGCGGCGGCGCCGACTCGGCTGTCAAGGATCTGGAGCATGCCATGTCCAAGCATCTGCCGTCGCCAACACCCAACAACAACAACAACAACCAGCCCAACACGGATTTCAGCGCAGATGCGTTGCTGAAGCAACAACAACACCAACAGCAGCATCAACAACAGCAGCAGCAGCAGCAACAACAGCAACAACAACACGATCCCAACGAGAAGAGCAGCACGATCCAATGGATTGGAACACCCTATCAACAGCCCGCTCCGATGCCGGCGACGGCGCTGCTCCGCCAGCTCTATGCGAATCGGGAGAGCGTCATCCGGGCCACCGCACGTCAGACGCCCACCGGAGTTGGCGTGTTCTACGGGGAGCAGCAGGGCGGTCCGCTGCCCACGCCCCCGGGCAGCGAGTCCTCCTATGAGAATCAATATCTGCAGCTGCACTCGGCGGCGGCAGCGGCGCCATCGGTGACGCATCCGGGCAGCCAAAAGGCGGCCAATTCGGCGGATGCCTTCACCAATCTGGTGTCCACGTACGGTGGCTATCACAGCTCCATTGACTACCACAATGCCATGACGCCGCCCAGCTCGGTGTCGCCGCGCGACAGCAACAACTCGGCCAACAAGGCGCCGCCCTCGGCCGCCCTGATCGTGGCCAGCAACGGGGGCTACGACTACGCCGATCCCCTGCGTGGCCAGTATGCCACGCCCGTGGATGGCTCGGCCAGCGGCACGACAACGCTGCCACTGAAGCCCCAAGCGTATTCCGCTGCAATGCATCCGCATGCTGGACATGCCACGACCACAACGGAGGGCGGCGTCACCTACAGCAATCTCGACCAGCCGCAATACTTTGCACCCCACTCGAGCTTCCATTTGTACCACAAGGGCAGCCCGGCGAGTGGTTGGTACTCCACACCCTCCTAGGTTCTGGATGAGACGGTGCCAGCGTTGCCAGACTGTCAGCATCAGCAGCAGCAGGAGCGTTGGGACTTTGTCGGCGCCTTGGGGAAAGTGGCGCGCATGTTTTTCAGCGCACGCAAGAACCATTGAAGCGCCATCTCGCGGGCAGTAGCAGCACCCAGCAAACTGTAAAAAAAAAACATTTTCCACTTTATTTAAAGCGTAATTAAAATATATATGAAATTTCTTTAAATTTATTTAGTACTTTTATTACATAAACTATTTTTTGGCTAAATGCAAATGTTAAAACATTCAATGTTGTTAAATAATTTGTAAGCTTGTAAATTAAAAATAACAAAAACAAAAACAAAATGTTAAGCTCAAAAAACTCACACGGCAACAAGAAAACCCATTGAAATTCTATTTAAAATACTCGGCATAATTGCAATTAACTAATTAAATTAAATTAAATTAAAGTAAACTATATTTAAATACTTTAAAACTATTGCATAAGACTTGGATAGTGTGCCAACAAGACAGCAACAACAATATAATAAATTATATTTATAATTGCAGCTATAACTAATTAATTAAATAAATTAACTATAGCATTTAATAAACGTCAAGCACTCGTAATTAAATCAAAAAACAAAATCAAACAAACAACAAAATAACTATGCTTATTCCCATAATTCTAATTCTAATTGTTATTAATTATTTAAATTAATTGTACATTTTTAATAATTACCCAGTAGCTATGGGCATACTATACTATAATTAACAACATTTTTACAACATATCAAATGCTTCCTCTTCTAGATTACGATTATGCATTAAAAAAAAAACACCGGATCCAAAACTCAAAACTTTCCAGAGAGATAATTAAATTAATTTTACTACAAATTAAGTAAAAATAAAGCATCTAAGAGTTCTGCAAAGATTCGTTTTGAGTTTTGTTTTCGCCCAAATGAAAAGTGAACAATTTGGAAATAAATACTATAAATATTATATATGTATTATATTTAAATGAGTCTATCAAATTTTTAGCTATAATGTGTAATTAAATTTTGTATAAACAAATTCCATCAAAGGCTTAAATATTAAATATGAAGATAAACAAAATGGACTTTAAATTTTATTATTACAGTTTTTTGTTTCTTTTTTGAACCTTCTTCTTAAACGTAATAAATTTCAGGTGTCTACTCTTTCTCTCTGAATCACATTTAGTCTCCCCTTTATCTTCTCTGCCCTTTGCTTTGTCTTTTAAGTGGAATAATTCACAGTTTTTCTTTATTCTTGGTATTCTTCAACGAGCTGTCAAATGTAATTCTCATTTCGACTTTTAGTACATCTTGACACTCACTCTCACTCTCTTGCACTGACTCTCTGGAAAGCGTCAAAGTTTTTAGTTCCGCTTTGTGCGACATTCTTAAACGTCTTACCTTCAGCAGATGAAACTTAAATTGCATCAAGCTCGGATTAATGCAATATACTGGACACATGTCCCGTTCTGACAGTTTGACAGTCGCCCATCAGGCGTAATGTCCATTAGGTTTCTGATTAACATAAAAAACGCATAAAATACCAATTTACCGCATTTGTTGCGCTCAATTCCCGTGTCCGGCTGTGGTTATTTTTTCCGTATTTTTTTGCAAGGTCTAACCCTGAATCGGTGTCTTACTCGACAGACTGAATGTCACATTTTTATGATGGCTTTTTAAGCGAACTGATTGCTTGACCAGAGGCAATTAATCATCATTCAAGTTGGCTATAAGGAATCATAGCTCAATTTATTGCAGCAAGAGAGAAGAGCAAACATTTATCATTGACTGTGAGTGTGTGTGTGTGTGTAAGGTGTGCTTATACGTTTTCAGTCAGTGTAGACAACTTTCCTTTGACATTTTTTCACTTGCCATCCCTTTTTGCTGCCCTTTTGCTGCCGTCATCTTCTTGGCCGCCCCGAGAGAATTTTGTTGCTCCAATTCCTTGACCTCCTTATTGGGTGCCCTCAAAGGATTTTTTGCCATCTAGACATCTTTAAATGCTTAAGTTTCCTTGCATTTCTCTTTTTTTCTGTTTTACTCTGGGATCGTAAAATTAAAATATTTAAATCTTATTTTAATTAAAAAAAAAAACAAACAATATTTTAAAATCTTGCACTAAATTGAATAGTAATAATAATATTTAAAAAGCAGCTTTTATGTGTCTTTATGTCTTTAAATGCTTAAATTTCTTTGCATTTCTCTATTTTTCTGTTTTACTCGTAAAACAAAAATATTTTATTTTAATTTTTACTAATAAGTTAAAAAACAAAATTTAAAATATTGCACTAAATTTCAAAGTACGAGCTTGCACGGCTTTTCTCTCTCTGTGTATCACTGCGGGTTTGATTTTATAAACATATTGCTATTTTTTGCGATCTAAGAACTACGACTTAAAGGGCGTTCAGACGAGCACTTTTTCACCGACACTTTTTGTCAAAAAGAGATTTTTTCGTGTCCGTGTCGCTCACTATCGCTCACCGATGAAATATAACGTGTTCTATTTCGATCGGTGAGCGTCGGTTTTTCACCGACGCTTTGAAATTTTGTGTGGTTACACGACACGGACAGCTTTTTGACAAAAAGTGTCGGTGAAAAAGTGCTCGTCTGAAGCGCCCTTAAATATGAGTGCAGTAACTATTTAAAGTGTCATTTGCTCAACATAAAGAATGCTTTATTCATATTTAAGTGAATTTTTGACTTCAAACTGAACGCCTGCACTGCCAGCGACAATCGTCCCGAGTGCAGTAGCGATTGTGGTTGCCTCCACATCCTTTGTAGGCCATCTGCCAACAGCGTCGACTTGGTAGATCGTAATACCACATGTTGCTATTGGCATTCCCAGAACAATGACGCCACAAGCTGTGGCCTTCATTCAAGCCGCCAACACAGGTTTGATTGACTATAAAGAAGGACATAAAGTCACAAATCGGTTAGTTTTAATACTTAAATTAGAGGTCTGCATGAATATACTCAAAATTTAAGTTAAAAAGAATTAATTCGAACGATGACGAATTGAGTGAGTGCGATTCACACATTGAATTGAATTCGTTTGAGTGTGAGTGACATTGAGCTCTAAAATGACAGCTCCTTATCGAAATGAGTGCGAATGAAGGAATGTAAAATAAATTTGACAATGTCAAACTCAATTGAATGACTCGATGTTTTGATTGTCAAATGACTGCATTCCTTAACTTTGTTGCAAACTTTCCTTAAAATCAGTCGCAAAGAAATAATGACAAGTTTTTTGGACACCAATATTTTTGATGCTGTACTTAATCCAGTACCTAATGACGAGTTTGCCGAATATGTTGAAGTTTTGGCAAATAACAACAATGTTGATCAAATAGATAAGGAACTGAGAGGCTACGCAAACATTAATGTTTCATATACAGTTGACTTTGATTGTCTGGGTTGGTGGAATGTACAGAAAGGTATTTTTCCCTTGTTACACAAGACAAGCTGTAAAAAATGAATGAATAAAAAGTGCGGCTTCTGAGCGAGTTTTTTCTGATGCAAGAAATCTAATAACGGAGAAGCGTTGTGTTATTGCCACCAACCCAGACAATGTCAATAAAATAATGTTTTTACATTGTAACTTAGAATAAATATTTTGTTATTAATAGTAAGAATTAGATTCAGTTATAATAAAAATAAAACTCGTTCAATGCGTTATAAAGCTATTCCTCTTTTTCTTTTATATGTTCATTATGCACATGAAAAAAAAACAACTGAAAATACTCATGCTTTAAAAAAAAATATGAAAATTAAATCAAAATTCGAAACGAACTCGAATTAACTCAAAACAAAGTAGCTTTCTCACTCATTCACTTTCTGTCACTCCGTATGAACATTGTGAACTGAGTTTGACAAAACGATCAAACTCAATCAAAATCTTTCGACTTTGCATTCGACTTCGTTCAATTCCTTTCGAACATGAATGCTTCGAACTTCGTTTTAGCTCATTCATGCAGACCTCTAACTTAAATCACTTACCAGGTGCAACATATCCTCGACAAGTGCTCTGAGCCTGAGATTGCACCACGAAGACAACCAGAAAAGCCAGGATTAAAACGAACTTCATGTTGAAACAAATCGTAACTGTTTAATTGCCTGAAATTCGAATACTTTTATAGCAAATCGATCAGACAAAACAAATGTCGAGTTCATTGATGAAATTAATGGAACAACTGTTTTAGAACGTGCTCAACAATAGCCATAAAAAGTGGATCTATATTTAATCAGTGGCATTGAGTTGTGAATGGAATTTTGGGAATAGAACTTATCACGTACAACTATATAATAATGGGATATATTTATAGAAATTAATGCTTAACATATACTTAGTACTTTAAATATAAAAAAAAGTAGAAACTGGAATTTGCTTTTGTTCTTATTGAGCAAATAAATGTTCCTAATATACTGATTAATTCAATTATCGCAAATAATACTTATTAGGTTACAAATATTAAATCTTAAAAAAAATATTTGGATGCATAGAAAAATTAAAAATATAATATTTTTAAATGAACTTTCTGAAAATAGGATAAAGTTTTTCCAATTTAATTTCATTTTAACTTTTATTTTATAATTCCCTCAAAAAAATTTATGATATTATATTATTAAATTTCAGTTTATATTTTAAAATTATAAAATAACCCTTTTTTTATTTTCTAACATAAAAATGATTGTAATATCTACAAATACCAAAAATGTAACAATTATACATAAACACTTTTATTTTGAATTTGCATTCAGGGTTTAAAATACAATTCCATATTCTTTTATGTTGATTTCTTGTTGTGCTATTGTTTCGGAGCAGCTGAATCAATAATTTTTAACGTACTTCTCCATTACCAATTTACTATATAAGGAGTAATATTTTCAGTGTTAAATCAGTTCAATTTGAATACGGTTTAGTTAAAATCTTCCTGAAAATGAAATTCATTTTAATCTTGGCTTGCTTAGCGCTCTACGTGGCCCACATTCAGGCCCAGAGATGCAGTGGACTTCCCCGTAAGTATTTGAGAAATATTTTATTTAATTTTAAGCTATTTTTTAACCCACCATTTTTCTGCTTTACAGATTCCCAGGACTGTCGCGGTGGCAGAGATTCGGGACGTTCGGGACATGGTTGCCATGCCAACAACAACATGTGGTACTGGAACGGCCGTGAGTGCCTGTCGATGGTCTATCACGGCTGTGGTGGAAACCATAATCGCTATTGCACCAAGAGGGAATGCGAGAACAACTGTCCTCGGCGGAGTTAAAGTTCAACTGGAATGAGAATACTGAAATAAATTGATACTGGCATTTTGCAAAAGAAAACATAACTTTTTTTCGAATTTCCTTCTTTATTATTTTTTATTTTATTCTTTTAGTATATGGGAAAAAATATAGTATGACAATGCGCAATAAAAGAAATTGTTCGTACCTATACCTGTTGTTTCCTTTTTCAAACGCTCATTTAAATACATCCTGACTAAATTTGCTTGAAATCGGTCCACTATATTATATAGCTGCCCAAGGAACAATTGATCGAAAATTAAGATTTAGCATGAATATTTTTTTTTTTTTTTTTTGATGATATCTTAACCAACCCTGAAGATTGAGGATTTTCTTTTTACTTATACATCCTGACCAAATGTCATGCATGTGCTCTTATTAGAAACATGTACTTATAATATTGGAGCAGGGATCTTAAATGATAGCAATGAGTTACAGAAATTAAATTTGAAATAAAAAAATTGTCTGTTCTTATGAGATAATCCTTGATATAATGTTTTTGGATGGGTTTTTGGTGTAAAAAGAGAAACATTTGCTTTAAGTCTTTATAATCAACATGAATTTTAATTCTTATTTTATATTTTAATTAAAGAACATATCAAGCATTAGTTTTAATGTTTATTTAAAATTCACAGACTAACTCTTTTTCTTCTAAATTTTGATTATAAACAAATCGTAATATCAATAGAATTTAAGAGATCAACAAATAATACTGTTGTTATTGTTATCAATAATAACAGTTATACAAAAGAGTTATATGAAATATGTATTTAGGTTTTGAAATACAATTACATTACCTTTTATGTTGAATACTTTACATCCTATTGTTTCGGAGCAGCTGAATCAATAATTTCAACACTTGAGCATTATCAATTTACTATATAAGGAGTTATATTTTTGGTATTATATCAGTTCAAACTAAATACGGTTAACTTACAATATCCCTGAGAATGAAATTCATTTTAATCTTGGCTTGTTTAGCGCTCTACGTGGCCCACATAGAAGCCCAGAGATGTCTTGGACTTCCCCGTGAGTATCTAGAAATATATTTGATTTAATTTATTCATTTTTTAACTAACCATATCCTGATTTACAGTGACCCAGAATTGTCGAGGTGGCAGAAATTCGGGCCATCTAGGACATGATTGCAGGAACAACTTGAACAACAATATGTGGTACTACAATTCGGACAGACGTGAATGCCTCTCGATGTCCTATCTAGGCTGTGGAGGCAACAATAATCGCTACTGCACCAAGAGGGAATGTGAGAGGAGTTGCATTCGGCGAAGTTAAAGATCAATAGAAATATGAATACGATAATAAATTTGATGAATACTGGCATTATATAAAATTTTCTTATGAGAAGTATTGAATATAACAATTACTTATTTCGTATAAAACAAATGTTAGCAATTTTGAATTGAATTAGGGATGGCTTGTGTGGATGAATTACGCTGGAGACCTTCTGGGCTTGGAGTTCCAGCTGCATTATATCTTCAGTAACACCTCGCTGAAATATATGACTCCCTTACGTGTGCGATGTTCTCAGACTCTTACTGGGATGTCATTGGTGAAGTAAGCCTGATGAGTGTTTTTAGTTTTAACTCAAAGGTCACCACTTTTAAGTATCGGCAAAAGAAGATTTCGCCTCTTCGCCAGTGAGGTCTAATTAAATTGTTTTTCTGTATCGTTCTTTCTCGATTGTATTTTGCATCGGTTGTAATAGTTGATTGTTCTTGGGACAATAAATTCGTCCAAGTTGTCTTTTGGCTTCTGTTTTGTTTTTGCTCGCTCACAGAGATAAGAATAATATGTTTTTGTGTTTTGGGAGCTGTGAAGAGAGTCAAGCGTTCACCTCGAGATAACAATTGAGACTGATACGATTGAATTACTTTATATGTTGATTTCCTGTTTCGCAGCAGCGGAATCAATGAATTTAACGTATTTCCCTATTATCAGTTTACTATATAAGGAGTAATATTTTCAAAATTAAATCAGTTCAATTTGAATACGGTTTAATTACAATATTCCTGAGCATGAAATTCATTTTAATCTTGGCTTGTTTAGCCCTCTACGTGGCCCACATTCAGGCCAAGATATGTAATGGACTTCCCCGTAAGTATCTACAAATGTTTTTATCTTTATATTTTCTTTTTTTCACTAACCATATTCTCATTTTCAGTTACCCCAGATTGTCTTGGTACCGGAACGAAAGGGCATTCAGGACCTGGTTGCGAAGTCAACTTTGAATTATGGTTCTGGAATGGCATTTTCTGCGAACTGCTACCTTTCTATATGGGCTGTGGAGGAAACAACAATCGCTATTGCTCCCAGAGAGAATGCATGATCAAATGCGATCGGCACTCGAGAATACAGATATAAATTGATACTGGAATTATGTAATTGAAAATAAAACTTTTTTTTCGAGTTTCCTTCCTTTAAATTTCTAGTGTTCTTTACATATATTGAAAAAACTTTTAAGACGAGTATGCAATAAAATAATTTCTTCATACTCATATTGTAACTGTTGTACTTATTAAAATAATCTAAATAAGATTTTTAAACATTTCGTAAGTATATCTTAAAAGATTGATATATTACAAGATTTTCGAAATTCGTTTTAATCAATTTTTCATCCTTGACTTAAGACTTTACTTTTTAAGATCTGAAGAAAACACATTTTATTTTATGTAGCATGATTTTCTTAAATTTTTGTAATGTAATTCAATCAATATGAATTTTGCGAAGTTAATATTAAACTCTTCTCATACACTTCTTTTGGCAATCGATCAGATCGCAGTAACGGTTTGTATTGCCACCACAGCCATAATAGACCATTCCCAAGCAGGTTCCATTTCTCAGATCGTAATACCACATTTCGTTATTGGTATGCCTATGGCAAAGTCGGCCAAATCTGTGTCCTTCGTCCTTTGGGCCTTCGCAAGTCTGTCGAACTAGAGAATGCAATCCAGAATACTTGAATACATATATATAGTTATTATATTGAATTACTTACTTGTTCGTACATATCCACGACAACTGTTCTGGGCCTGACAAAGGATTGTACATAAAGCTAGACAAGTCAGAGCTAAAATTAATTTCATATTAAAGATATTTGTAAATTAAACTGTTTTCGAACTGATTTTATTCTGAAATTGGTTCTCTTTATATAGCAAATATTTGTATGTATATTGGGATTGTTGATTCAAGTGCTCCGAAACAATTGCACCGATATAAGATTCCATTGTATATTGATATTTATGTCAATATACCAGATATAACAATAATGCGTACAATTGATTTATACGAAGTAATTGTTATAAAGAAAATGCAAAGTTGTACATAATGCCAGTATCAATTTATTTCAGTATTCTCATTCCAATTGTAGTTGCAGTGTTTTATCCATTTCGAGGACAATGGCTCTCGCATTGCCTCTTGGTGCAGTAGCGATTCTGGTTGCCGCCACAGCCGTGATAGACCATTGAGAGGCACTCACGGCCATTCCAGTACCACATGTTGTTGTTGGCATGGCAACCATGTCCCGAGTGTCCCGAATTTCTTCCACCGCCGCAGTTCGGGTTATCTGTAAAGCAAAAAAAAATGGTAAGTTCAAAATCAAATTTAAAAATATATTTTCCAAATACTTACTGGGAAGTCCATTACATCTCTGGGCCTGAATGTGGGCCACGTAGAGTGCTAAACAAGCCAAGATTAAAATGAATTTCATTCTCAGGAATATTGTAATCAAGTCGTATTCAAATTGAACTGATTTAATACTGAAAATATCACTCCTTATATAGTAAACTGACAATGGAGAAGTACGTTAAAAATTATTGATTCAGCTGCTCCGAGACAAAAGCATAAATAATATTCAATAATAGCATTTATGTATAACACTTTCATTTGTTCTTTATTTAAGACAAAACTATGTGTTGACTAGTTAATTCCTATATATTTATCGGCAATATTTGAATCTTTATTTTTAAGAATTCAAGTACAAATAAAATATTTTCTTATGTGTAACAGAGAGCTTAAGTCATAATGTAAGCATGCCGACAGATTTCTGATTGATATCAAACTGTTGCAATAGCGACCAAAAATATCGGTTGAAATATTGCATATGAAAATAAATACTAAATATCGTATCGTACTGTCGCTCACAGCGCCAATAGTTCCATTTTTTTTTTCTCTAATTTATTTATCCTGGCGCAAAATTTAAATGTTTAATTTATTCAATAAAGTTCAAATTTAATAACCCAAAAAAACTATAAAACTGTCCAAGTATAAAAAAGAAACTAATTTTTTTAAACGATTTTTTCTGGCTGACTTTTTTATTTGTGGCTTGATGATGGCTGCCACCTAGTTTGCCATTTGAGCGATAGTGAGTCAAAAGAACAACTTGGAAGGAACATGTTCATTTGCTCAGTTCAGTGAGCAACTCTTTTTTGTTCACTCACTCATGAGCAACCCAGCACTTCTCGCCTTTGGTTCGTTCGGTTTCGGAGAAGAAAAAATTAAATTTATTTTAATTTTTTGTTAATTTTGTTCGTTATCGAATGAATAATTTGCTTGCGGTACAGCAACATTCAAGTTCAAAAATTTGATTTCAATTGCGGCTTAATTGTTGGACAGTTTTATATTTTGTTTCATTGTTTTCCTTTCAACTCGCGTCCCTGTGCGTGCGTGCGTGTGTAGCGGTGTTTTGTGTGTGTGCGTGCGTTTATACTTTTTTTTATAAAGTAACGAAGGAGCATTGTAATTTACAAGTGTTTTTGTTGCTAAAATGCAAACAGTGAATTAAAAAAGTGTCTCGATTGCAAGAAAATGCAACAAATTACGTATATATGTACATAAGATAGCAGCAAAACAAGGTGAGCACCGTGATCTCAGTCAGAAGAGGTTCATTTAACTCTTTTGTGTGTGTGTGTGCTTGCTCTTATCTGCTGCCTCAGGCAGAATCAACGCCACCGCAGCCCTTTGATTATTATTATTATTCGCTTCTCCTTATGCTCGCTGCTGTCGCTGTCGCTCTCACTCGCGCTTCCCGCTGCCATCTCAAGAGATGCCGCCTACTCAGCGCAACGTCTCTGCTTGATTTGCTTCAAAATCAAAGTCTGTACAGAGGGAGCGAGAGAGAGAGAGAGAGCGCGTACTCACACTCACACATGTACAAGTGCATCCTACATTGATTCGAGGAAGCAGATGAAGAAGAGATGCAATGCAATGAAATGAAGAAACAGATAGCCTGCATGCACCCATACACATGCAATTAATCATTGCATTGTGTTTACAAATCGTTTAATTAATTAAACTAGTTTTGTTCTCGCATTAAGCTTAGCACAGTTTTCAACCAAAGTCATGTGAGGTGGGGTAAAAACCGTTCTTGGGGTTTCTCACAAGAAAAAAGAAATAGTTGAAGAGCATTTAGAATATCGCAAGCGTAAACAACCAGAATACTGTCTGTGTGAGTGTGTGTGTGTGCGTGCCGCCCGGGGCTGCTTGGGTCTCTTTTGGGCCTGGGGGCTGTTGCTGCTGTCGTTGTCGTTGCATGTGAAATATGAACACAAAAATAGCATAAGAATTTCGTTGTCGGGGTGCGCAACGTTCGTCAGCAGCAATAAAAATTAAAAGGCAAACAGCGATAAGCGTGAACCAACCCAGCCCACCTTATAAGTAAGCCCTGCTCTGACTCTACTCTCTCTGTCTTGTCCTCCCCCTTTAGCTTGTGCGTGCACATGGCAACCCTGAAGCATAACGGTGAATCTAGCACATAAAACCAAACAAATGCAAATGCATGGGGCAACATTATTGATGCGTCTCTGGCACGGCAAATTCAATTGCTCTCTCCCTCTCTCTCACTCTCTTTCTTCAATTTGAAAAGCCCCTTTTGAGCTTTGACTTTGATAAGGGCTGCCACCATTCCGAGCTGCTGCTGCTGGTGGCTCCTGTAAACTTTGATGGACATCATTGAGTGATGTGCCCTAATTGAAATTGAGTGGCAGCTCTGTACCTGCCTTCCCTGCCTTCTCCTACCTCTTTCCACCTCTCGCTTATCCTTACTCATATTCCCCTGCTCTCTGTGTGTCACCTTCTTCTTCTTTTTGCTGTTTGTTTGGTTTATTATGTTTATGTGGTTTGCAGTTTCATATTACGTTTCCTATCGCGATGTTTGACAAGTTCAACGCCTGCGGTTTCAATTACAAGCGACGAGTTCCGAGTACAAAGCTCATTCCAAAGTGGGCTCTACTTCTCTGGTCTCTACTTTAAGTACTCTATGTCAGATAATTTATTTAATTCAATAAATGCAGGTATATTATGTTAAATTTCTATTAACACATTAACCCGAAGCATTTTATTTATACAAAATCTATTTTATATAAATCGTAATATTTTCTTTGTCAAACAATTACTTACTTTACTTACTGTGCAAACTTTCTTCAAGCAAAAGAGAGAGAGACAGAGAAAGAGAGCGCGAGAGAGATCAATTTGACCTCTTGAGAGGTTGATAATTGTCGTTTCCCCGTTACCGTTTCGTTACCTCGCTCACCTATCAAGTTGACTCATCTCTTGTATCTGCACCAAATCTACGTGACTGACCAACAACTGCCTGGCAAACATCAAAGCTCAGTTGTTTTTCTTTTTCAGTTGGCAAATTCTCAACCGGTTCAACATCAGTTAGTTTCTTTCCCCCCACCTCCTCTTTTTGCCCCCTCGATCCACTTCCAGCATCTGCCAGCAAATTGGATTTGCTTACGTTCCCATTTCCCCCATTTGCTCAGCGGGTCACGCGAACAAAGAAAAAAAAAAGCACAAGTCGCACACTGGTTCGCAACGTATTTAAAATGCAGCAATATTTGGATTAAGAAATTATTGATGATATTAAAATGCCTTCATTATTTATATTCGCTAATATATTAAAACTAAGCTGACCTGAATAATGTTTATTATTTGAAAAAATCTTTTTATTGTTGGCACATTTTATATAATAAGAATGTGTATTTAATGTACTTTATTTAATTTAAAAATGAATTTAATTTGCATTATTTTTAAATTTTATCGCATCTCTCAAATATTTTGAAATATTGGTCAAAAGTAAATTTAATTTTGCTCAATAAATTTGATCAAATCTTTCAACAAATGCGAAAGATTTATTTTGAGTTGTTTAGAGGTTTTAAAGAGCTTGCCATAAATTATATATTTAACATTTAAATATATTGCGAACCACTGTGGATCGTAACGGAAGCTGCTCCAACAGCGTTTCCAGTTGCCGAAGTGCTCAAATAAACAAAAGCAAATCAAATCTGCATACAAAAACATAAGCACAATACATACACACATTTTACATACATATATGCTTATGTTTTTGTATGCAGATTTGATATACATATATTGAGATTTGGTTATATATTGACTTAAACATAATAAACAAATTGGCACCATGACTCCCATATGTAGTGAAAAGGGAAGGGAAGAGGTAAGGGCAGGGAAGCTACCAAAATGTCGGTCAACGAACCAAAAGTTTTGCTGTTGTTGTCAGGAGAATGCATTTTATTTATATGTGTGTGTGTATGTGTGTGTATAGGTGTATGTGATCGCTCACTTTTGTTTATACAATTTAAACAATACAACGTTGTTGTTGTCATTGTTCATTTCGTTTTCAATTAATGACAACAAAGCAGCATAATAAATAAGTAAATAAATATGTAATAAATACAAACAAATGAAGTCCCTACCTCACTCACTCTCCTTCCCTCTCACTCTCCCTCTCTCTCTCTCTTTCCCTCTCACTCTCCCTCTCTCTCTCTCTTTCTCTGTCACTCCTGACTTGCATTGTCCATATATAGAAATCGTAACTACTCGACTCGAACGCGGCGTATTACAAAAGCCGTCATAACCACAACATCAAGTCTATAAGGCTTCCGTTCAAATATGGCCAACAGTCGATTCGTCGATTCCCTGAATCAGTTGACAACGAACTGATAAAGAGGGGGGGAACGGGTAGGGGGCGGTGGTGGCGACTTGGCCTCGTGGGCGTCAACGTCGCAGATGACGCAACCTCATTTCGTTCAACCGTTCTTCAACCTGTTGAGCGCATTCTACAAAATTATCGACCCATTACAAATACGAGGTGAGGTTAAGCGCTGGGCATTAGTCTTCTGCTTCTTCTTATTCTAATGTGTATGTGTGAATAACAAATTTGCATTAATTTGCTGATAACGTGAAAAAAACAGTATAAAAAGCCTCCAAATGCTGTCTAAGCAGCTTAACCCATTGTGACCGACAACAACTGGGTCCAAAATTAGACCAACGATTGACATGTTCGATATTGTAAATTAGACTAATTGGAAAGTGGAATTTAAGCCTCTTTTCAATGACTATTTGAAGCAGAGCTCGTAGTCTGTATTTGTCAATTTTTCTATTGACTAAAAAAGCATTTACAAAATAGTTGTTTCAAATTTAATTGTATACTTATTAATTATTATACATTTAATTCAAACTTGTAGTGTATAAAATACACAAAAGAGATTGTAATTCAATTTATTTATTTTAAGATTTATTTCAATTATTCAAATTTTTGATTCAACTTAAATAAAAGAACGAAAATAAGTCAAAAAAAAATAAAATCTTTGACATTAAAATTTCCTTAAAATTTGTAGAAACCACCTGAATATCAAAAGTGTAGATTGTTTTATTTATTTTCTATTTCCTGTCATCTAATATATGTATATATCATATGTATATCTAATCGCATAAAATCGTAATAATCTTTTGTAAATGCGCAGAAATTTATGTACTTGACTTCTGCTCGATTCAATTTGTTGCTCTTTGGTTCGACTGTCAGCCGGAAATTGTGTATTAATATAGAACAGAGAAACAAAAATATCTTTATCTGTCACATGTACATGCGAGTACTACGTATAGCAACATTTGTATTTGCTATAACTAATGGCAAATACATACTTAGTATGAGTGGGTGTATGTGTGTGTGTGTGTGGGTGTGCTAAGTTCAATACAAAGAAAGAGTGCAGAAGAAAGTGACGACTAACAAAGAGCTTTACTTGCAGTCTAGGCACAGTGGTATAAGATAGATAGATAGATAGATAGATAGATAGATGCATTAAAGAATAATAATATAAAATATATTTACTAGGTCATTATCAAACTAATACCAATAAATGAAAGATCTAATAGGTAATCTATAAATAATCAAAAAGATACTTTCTCAAGCAAAAATCAGATAGGATAGATGACAATAGATAATGCAGATAATAAACAGAAAATGACCAAAAAAGGGCAACTTAAAAGAAAAAGATACACAAAAGAAGCAACTGTGAACAAATGCATAATTCGATATTTATAACTAGCTCGTATATCATTTGAAAAGCTCTTAAGCCAATTACACGGTGCATCAATCATCAATGAAGACAGAGTATGTGTGTGTGTTAGTGTGTGTGGGTATATATGTGGGCCAGTGTCTTATCTACACACACACACACACAGGTTCAACTGAATCAATTGCGGGCAAAAGACAAAAAGGAAGTCGACGAAGAAATAAAAAGAGTCAAAGACGATATTAGTCACTCTACACTTGTCGATGGCTTGTCCACACCACAAGTGTGCGTATGTGTGTGTCTTGGTGTGTGTGTGTGTGTGTCTTGTTCGCTAGCGCGTGAAGTTATGCGCCCAGTGAAGACCTTTGGGCCAAAACGTTGTCATGTGAAGTGTTTTCCCGCACTCGCACACCTGAGCAATAGCCGAACAAAGGTAAACAAATGAACGCAGACAAGTCAAAGGGAAAAGCCGTGACAAGCAAAGACTCTAGAACGACTAACGAATACTCTAACAACTCACAAGGACAGAGGGTCAAAAATAAATTGAAATTATTAAAGATGCAAAGGAGATTTAATAAAATTATTTAATATCTAATTTTCTACAAAATGAATTTACGAGTAATTGAACCATATATTATTTTATAAAACTTTTTAATAACTTGAACTTATTATAAAATGTTTCTTTTTAATTTCAGAGCGAACTCAAGCAGCAATAAATTGCAGCAAAGATATCCATCCAAAGTCTTAGCCATAACGTGAAACAACACGTCCAAAGTCAAACAAAGTCTTGCCATTTTATCGAATAAACAATCTCAACTGCCAGCCAAACCTAAGTAGAAGAGCCTTGCTTTCAACAACAACAACCAAAGGCACACACACTTCTACACACACACTGATATATAAGTTTAGCAATTAATTGGGGGCAGTATGGAGCTGGGCCATGTTTGAGCGCTTCCGTTTAGGCAACCTGAGCAGAAACTACCGATTACGCTCCGGAGGCTCCACAGAACTGGCGCGCGACAAGAAACAACAACGGCAACAATGCGTCACCGTGCTGTTCCTAGATGACATCACGCACACCTTTCGGATCGAGGTGAGTCCTCCAACTAACTCCCTGCCCAACTGCCTCTCCATTTGATTGCATATTCAATAGTTGCTCATTGAAATGCGCATAATCATAATGTTATTAATAATAACAATGATTGCAAAATGTGTAAATAAAACAAAGACCTCAAAGATAACGATAGAAAGTCGCCTTGTCGTGCATTGCGTGTATTATCCACTATCCGTCTATTCCATTGTTTTCTGTACTCATCTTCAAATTGAAAAGTGCATCTCAAACTGAATCTCACTTTCATTTTGGGCGGAACAAAACAGACACAACACGCACTTGTCCAAATGCCAAACACGATTCGTTTCGTTTAGTTTCGTTTCTCCAACTCGAGAGCTGGCAAATTGCGATCTGCCCAGATGAGATTTGTCTACCGAAATTGCAATCAAATTGCCGTCATTTAGTCAACTGAAAAGTGAAATTTCTCAACCTTAAGACAATTAAACTGAAAGAAAGGCTCATCACAGTTATTAACAGATTCAAAACTATTTTACAAATTGAAGTAACAAATGACAGTCTAAAAAATTTTGTTTGGTGTCTGAACTTTCTTGAGTAGTTTCTGTTTGTTAAGAAAATAATATACAATTTATTTAAAAAGTTGCAATCAATTTCTAAAATCTAGAATCGCATTTAAACATCTTTATATATTTTAATATTCATTTGTATTTTGTATAATTGCACCAAGAAGAACATTGAGATTAGCTAAAAATTAATTTTTTAAAGATGACAAATAAATAAATAAATTAATTTTCTATATCTAACAAATATTTTTGTTAATTCTTGCAGAAACGTGCAAAAGGCTCTGAACTTTTAGATCAGGTCTTTCAATATCTCGAGCTATCCGAAAGGGACTATTTTGGTCTATTGTTTCCACAGAAGCCTGGCGACGTTGTGGTAAGCGAATCACTGAGTGTATTCATTATGTATTCAGTTAATTTAATGTTGTCTCCGTTTTTAGAGATGGGTTGACGCACAGAAGCAATTCAAGAAGCAATGCAGCAGCGTCTCGCTTGACAATGATGCCGTTCCATTATTAGAGTTTAGAGTTAAGGTGAGAGCAACTCCTTTTTCTCCTTCTACTCCTAGTCCTGTCGTTACTTCGACTCCTGCTAACGCTTCTACTCTTCCTCCTCCAACTACACCTTCTACACTCTTACTCATCCTCATCCTACTTCTTTTATTCCTAATTCTAATGCTTTTACTTCTTATGCAACTCTCCTCTTTGTACTTCTACTACATTTCCTATTTCTACTCCTATTAATGCTACTACTTCTCCTTATTCTTCTCAAAGTACACCTTCCCTTCCTCCCCAATCCTATTTTCACCTAATAAGTCTTTTTCAACTACTCCTACTCCTAATCTACCTTCTTCTCCACCAAAACCTACCACTTCTTTTTCTCCTACTCCCAATCCTCCTCTTCTCACTTTTGATGTGTCTTTAATCCCTTCACTTCTCTCACCATTCCAGTTCTTTGTCAGCGATCCGAGTCGCTTGCAGGAGGAGTTCACACGCTACCAGTTCTATCTGCAGATCAAGCGCCACATTCTGCTGGGCCAGCTGCCGTGCTCCAGCAACACCCAGTGCCTGCTTGCCAGCTATACGGTCCAATGTGAGTAGCATCCACTGCTCTAACTGATGCCCTGAGTAACTTATCCTTATCCTTGACAGCTGAATTGGGTGACTTTAATGCCGTGGAGCATCAGCCGGGCTACTTGAGTGGCCTGCAACTGCTGGCGGAGCAAACGCCGGAGGTGGAGCGTAAGATCTGTGAGCTGCACAAGCTGCATCGTGGCCAGTTGCCTGCGGACGCGGAGTACAACTATCTGGAGCATGGCAAGCGATTGGAGCTGTATGGCATTGATCTGCACAAGGCGACGGACTCCAATGGCAAGGAGTTGCAGCTGGGCGTCTCGGCGGTGGGTCTGCTGGTCTTCCAGCACGGACTGCGCATCAATACCTTCTCGTGGAGCAAGATGGTCAAGGTGTCGTTCAAGCGCAAGGACTTCTTCATCCAGCTGCGACGGGAGCCGAGCGAGAGCTACGACACCTTGCTGGGCTTCGGGATGAGCAGCCATAAGCATGCCAAGGCCTTGTGGAAATCCTGCGTGGAGCATCACAGCTTCTTCCGCCTGAAGAGACCACATCGTCTCTCGCGCTTCCTCAACATCAGCCTGGGCAGCAAGTTCTATTACTCGGGCCGCACAGAGCTGCAGGCGGTGCAGGAGTCCAAGCAGCGTGGCCGCATCCACAAGGTCTTTGTGCGCTCGCCCAGCAAGCGGCTGCTTGCTGCTGGCTCCGGAGCAGGAGGCGGTGGCGGGGGCAGCTCCGTCGATGGGACGCCGCTGCAGCTGCACAATGGCAACGGCAGCGGCTCCGACAGCACCGTCTCCCACAACGGCAAACCGTCCACCATTCTGACCATCACGAAAACAAGCCGTCCACACGACACGTCCAAGGTCACGTCCAAGCAGGCGGACGCAATGCCCCGCAAGGCCTGGGAGCAGCACAGCGACGAGTACGACATTCAGCTGTAAGTGCTATTTTATTTACAATTATTAGCGGGGATTCAAACCGAAACGAATATCGGTTTCAGTTACGGTTTCGGTTATGTTCGCATTTAGGATTTCGGTTATCGGTTACGCGAAATCTTTGAACAAAGGTTTCGTAACGGTGAACCGGTTTTTGTATGTTTCGGTTTTAAAATACGGGTATGGTTTCGGTGCACAAAAGAAAATTTCTTTTGCAAAAATATAATTATTTTAATAATATAATAATAACAACTTATCACTGCGGACGGCAGTCCGCGCTAGTGACGAAAGCAGAACGAAGTGTGCGAAAGCGACTAGCATATATACACAGGAAGAATGGAAAATTTGCTATGACTGTCCGATCAGGTCGAGCTATATACCGATCGAAAGGTATCAATTGAACTTACAAATGTGCATACTAATACTTTTAAAAACTCACCTGGTTCGTGAGATAAACAGGTGTAAGTGGGAGGGGAAAAATTTAAATGATTGGAGCAAATGGGGCCGGTGGAGCCTTTTTTATTTTTATTTTAATTTTTTACTATTCTTATCAAAAATACGCGTCGAATGACACCTTGATCATCAAAATCCGACCGCTGGTTCAAAAGATAATTAATTTTGAAATTTTTAGTGGCCTTCCGAAAATGAGATGAAAAGTCAGTTTGTCTGTTTGTCTGTTTGTTTGTATCAAAGCGTTGATTTAGCTTAAAAGTTTGAATGAGGAATTGTTCCCGCTCAAAAATCTAGAAACGTTTGCTCTACGACTTTTTGGAAAAATCGCTAGTTTAGCGGGAAATCGCTAAAAACCGCTAAAATTGAATTGAATTGAATCTATATATCGTTGCAAAGGTATTTCGAAGGGCTCTTAGGCATACCTTCAAAGTTTTTTTTTTAAGTAAAAAGGTAAACGGCTACAGGTGAAACAAGGTATTTTTTTACACATTTTGGCGATTTAAGAAAAATCTACACATGAGATCACTTTAAAGTATGTTTCATGTTATAGGCAATTTGATTCCGCGTTTTTTGACATATAACACGTATCTGTCAAAATTCGTTTGGACCAGATATTACCTATTAACTGAATATACCTTTTACCTTCACACTACTGCATGTAAATATGCAGTATATACACTGCTTGCAGCGTAATCCGGAAATAAACTGCTTGCAAGTGGTGAATTCCTTTTTGCGGCAGATAAATCATTTTATAATAAAAAGTATAGAGTCGTTTGTTCTACGACTTTTTCGAAAAATCGCTAGTTTAGCGGGAAATCGCTAAAAGTCGCTAAAATTGAAACCCTCATAGCGTCCAAACGATAGAAGCTACAGATAAGATCTATATTTCGTTGAAAAGGTATTTCAAAGGGCTCCTAGGCATACCTTTAACGTTTATTTTTTATTTAAAAAGGTATAATGGGAATAGGACAGCAGCTGCAAAGTGTCATATCAGCCAGAGTTGAAGAGTGCTGATAGCTTATGCGCTGGGCATGTGTGTTTGTAAAGGGGACCAGTGTTGCCAGACAGTTTGTTTTAGCTGTACAAATAATAAACAAAATTGACAAAACTATACTTTCAAAAAATATTGCAATTTCAAAATTTCTGATATCCCATAAAAAAAACCTCTTTACGAGGTAAAAGTCTAGTGACGAAAACATTTTCTTGCCCCAAAATTTCTGATATCCAATTTTGTGACGAATAATATTAAGTTTTACACATAAATTATTTTAAACAAAATTTTTGCATTCGGCACTGCGCAAAACAGTGAGTTTTATTTGGTATTAGAATTGAGACATTTTAGCGCAATGTGCCGAGTGCCAAAATGTTGTTTAAAATAATTTATGTGTAAAACTTATTATTATTCGTCACAAAATTGGATATCAGAAATTTTGGGGCAAGAAAATGTTTTCGTCACTAGACTTTTACCTCGTAAAGAGGTTTTTTTTATGGGATTTTACATTACTTTCATAATGTTTCATTCACACATTTCACTTATTTTTTAGTTTTATGTAGTTCAATTGCATTTCAACAATTTTAATATTTCATTTAACAAATTTATTTTATTTGCGCTAATTCAGTGCTTTGAAAATTCGATCATGAATATCACAAATAAAAATTCAAAATTAAACATAGGAAAATTCAAATCAAAAATTAAAATTAAAAATTAAAAATAAAAAGAAAATCAAAAATAAAATACAAAACTAATAACAAAATATCAAAGATCGAAAACAAGACTTGTGAGTCGAATAAAATCGAAACAGTTCAACATTTTTCGTTTTTAATTATTTTTAATTTGTTTTTTAAATTTTTGTAATAAAAATTGAAAATAAAACATGCTTTTAAAATTGTTTTTAAAAGTTACACCATAACTATTTTTTAAAATTTTTAAAATAACAATTAAAAATTAAACTTTTTAAATTTGTTTTTATAATTTTTATAAACAAAAAATTTTAAAAAAGTTTTGTTTGAAAAACCGAAATTAAGCCTTAAAAATGAAACGGTTACTAAACGGTTATTTCGGCTTACAGAGTTTGGGTTTTAGGGTTTCGGTCAAATGAAATTTGTTCTTTTCGGTTACGGTTTTAAATCTCAATCGGTTTTTACCGGTTAAAGGTTACGGTTTCGGTTAGGATTTGAATCCCTGTTTATTAGTATTGTTTAATAATCATTTCTCTGCTTACAGCGACGTTGGCTTCATCGAGCAGTGCACGCGACGCTTTGACTCCGGCACGCCCTCGCCGATGCCGCCCGCCTACAGCTCGGGCCAGCACAGTCCGATGCTGCTGCCCACGACGATAGCGGACGCAGTGGGTCAACAGCAGCCGGAGAGCGGCAGTGATCTGATCACCATGCGGCTGCTGGCCGACGAGCAGGGACGCTATGGCTTCAATGTCAAGGGCGGCGTGGATCTCGGCCTGCCCGTGCAGGTGTCCAAGGTGGTGCCGCACACGCCCGCCGATCGCTGCTCGCCCCGCGTCTGCGAGGGCGACGAGGTGCTCATGATCAACGGGCGCGACGTGCACGGACTGCGGCACGAGCAGGTGGTGGCCATGATCCGCGACTGTCGCCATCAGTCGAGCGGCGAGCTGTTGCTGACCGTGCGGCCCAAGCGATCGGCACCGTTGCTGCTGGAGGAGGAGCCACTGTATCAGTATGTGCCCGAGAGCGATGAGATTGGCTCGCACTCGAATCTGCTGGACGGGGATGCTCTCTTCACCCAGAGCCTCCTGCTGCTCAGCGATGGGCTCGCGTCGGGAGCTCTGCTGGCCCAGTACGAGCTCATGTACCGCAAGCATGCCGACCTGGCCATCACAGAGGCCCGCAAGCCAGCGAATGCACCCAAGAATCGTTACCGCGACATCTCCCCCTGTAAGTGAATCCCTGTCATCCACAAATCCGTCGTTGTTAATGCATAAATCCTTCCAGATGACTGTACGCGCGTGTCGTTGGTCAATTCGCTGACGGGAGACTACATCAATGCCAACTATGTGAACATGGAGATACCGGGCGGCGTGGTGAATCGCTATATAGCCACACAGGGTCCGCTGGCCAGCACCACGACGGACTTTTGGCGCATGGTGCAGCAGGAGAGCAGCCATCTGCTGGTCATGCTCACCACTGTGATGGAGGCGGGACGACAGAAGTGCCACCAGTATTGGCCCGTGACGGGGGATGAGCTGCAGCTGGGCGATGGCTTCTCGGTGCGTTGTCTGAGCGAGAAGCCCGACGAGACGGGCAGCTTTGTCTTTCGTGAGTTTGTGCTGCGGGATAAGCACGAACAGCGGCACATTCATCACATGCAGTACCTGGCCTGGCCGGATCACTGCGTGCCCTCCGATCCCAATCTGTTCCTCGAGTTCACGGAGCGTGTGCGCGCCGCCAGAAATCGCACGCTGCTCCAGGAGATCGAGGAGAGTCTGAAGCAGGTGCGACTGCTCGATGCGGATGCCGACGAGAACGGCGGCCTCATGAGCGAACGCAAATGCGCGGCCAGCAATGGTGCGACGCCCGAGGACGAGACTCCAGTCTCCACCAGCGTGCATCAGTAAGATAGATACTTGATGACATTCGGTCTGAGATTAATGGTTACCCTTTTACAGATGCATCAGTGCTGCCAATCCTCCAGTGATTGTGCACTGCTCGGCGGGCATTGGACGCACTGGAGTGCTCATACTCATGGACACTGCCCTGGCGCTGATGGAGGCACGGGAGCCCGTCTATCCGCTGGACATTGTGCGCACCATGCGTGATCAACGGGCCTGCATGGTTCAGAATGTGGTAGGTGACCAGCTGCCATTAACTCTGGACCATTTCTAATGATCAATTGATATTTTCAGAGTCAATATCGCTTCGTTTGCGAATGTATTTGTGCTGCCTACATGAAAATCTCGCGCAGCAGCGCCGCCATCAATGACGACGACGATTGAATGGGCTTCTCCTGCCCTGCTCCAAGAGTTCTACTAGTGGACAATCTAAAATACACATCCTCCTGTCTATATATATATACAAATATATATATGTATATGCCGTCTTGCATGACGCCTTCGATTATTCTCAATCAATCAATCTTTATCAATTATTATACAAAGAAATACTTATGAAAATCAATCTTATTGTTAGTAAAACCCGTAGAGACATACTAAATTCTTAAGTATTCTATTCTATGCTTGCAATCATTATGTATATCATTATAATTATAATTATTACTTATTATGTATTGTCATTATTGTCTATATATTTAATAATCAACGCAACTCTGTACATGTCTGTCGCATATGGGCAATAATCCACGCAAGTGCTGCTGAAAATGAAGAAGAAATCAATTCTAAATTTTAAAAACAAAATAACAACACAACAAAGAGAACAAAACTACCTAATTCAAGTATACAAAACAAAACAAAACGAAACAAACAAAAAGCTAAAGCTAATTAAATAGAATGCATTATTTATTTATATCCCCCAAGTGGAAATTACAGAGAATATATTCATAAACAATCAATAAATTCGATAAATATAAAAAAGGAAAAGCGAAAGAAAATGAGAAAGTAAAAACTGTTAGTATTTTAGCACCAAATTCAAATCGTATACATATATGTATTTATGCCGATAAAACAAAACTAAATAAATATATTGAAAAATGAAAATTATTTCTATTGTTTTTAGCTGGCTTTGAAATCTTCGTCCTGACTTGGAGAAGAAAATAATACATAATAATATAAAAAATATTCGGAGTAAATACATTTAAATTATTTGTAAAAGCCTGACAAAAAAAAGAGGAGAGCAATGGAAACGCCCAGCAAAAATGGATCCACGACCGAGGAAATCGAAGTGGAGGAAACCGAGGACTTTCAAGACCTGGAGGAGTTCAACGAGGACGACGTGGCATCCGGCAGCAATGGCCAGAAGAAGAGCGAACGCTTTGTGCTGAAGAAGTGGGTGGCGCATGCCCATTGGTGCTGGGACGTGGCCGTGGACAACTGTGCCATCTGTCGCAATCACATCATGAATCTGTGCATCGAGTGCCAGGCGGATCCCAATGCCAACAAGGACGAGTGCACGGTGGCGTGGGGGGAGTGCAACCATGCGTTCCACTATCACTGCATCGCCCGCTGGCTGAAGACGCGACACGTCTGTCCGCTGGACAACAAGGAGTGGGTCTACCAAAAATATGGCCATTAGTTAAATTCCGGTTCAAGTTGAAGTGATTAGAATTGTGTATTTGTATTAAATCAGTTGTTGTTTTTTTGGGTTAATTGTAAATGTAAAGTAGCGGTGGGCACGCAGTGGCTCCGGGAGCAGCGGCTGCTCCCAACTTAGGTAGAATTCAAAATTCGTGCCCACCGCTGATGTAAATGATGACTGCCTTTCTAGGCCTGTTGTGGCTGCATCTCCTGATCCTGATTCTGATCTTGATCCTGATTCTGATCTTGATCCTGATTCTGATCCACACCGAGTAGTTGCTGTGCCGTCGGTCTCTCGCCCGAGAGCTGCTCCAGTTGACTGAACAGCGCGTCACGTTGCTCGGCCAGATTGGCGTACTTCTGCTGCAGCTCCTTCTCGCGCTCCATTTGACGACGCACGTCCTCCTGCAGGGACTCGAGGCGTCGCGGCACAGCGATGGCTTCCTGCTCGCCCAGAAACCGGAATGTGGACAGCGACAGGGAGTTCTGTTCGATCTGCGCATAGGTGTCCTGGAGCTGTTTAATCAGCACCTGAGCACGCGCCTGATATCCGCCCGTGAGGATCTTGAGCTTCTTCTCAATCTTGCCGCATCGCTTGGCCTCCTTGGCCATGTGACGGCGATTCTGCTCCAGTCGCTTTTCGGCCGACTCCAGGCGATCCTTTTTGCTGGCCAAATTGGCGCGCGTGTATCGATGCTGCGAGGGCAGGTAGAGCACCTGGCCGAGACACTCCTGCCACACCTGGGCGTACACGTCCAGCGGCAGCTCGCCGTGGGACATGCGCTCCTTGACCACATCCATTTCGTCGGCCAGCATTTGCTTGGCATCCGCCAGCTCCTCCTCCGATATCTCCTCGTACGGATTGGCCTTGAAGTAGCTCTGCAGCTGCTCCAGCTTGTGCTGCGACTGACCCGGCACCGGATCCTTCACAGAGTCGTAAACTAAACAGAAAGATGAACATAATTAGTAGATATTTACTTGGAGTAAGTTTTCATCCACTTACGCTGCATGGTAATCATCTCATGCTTTATCAGCTCCTCGGCCTGCTGCTGCTCGGTAAGATTCTGTTTCTCCGACTGTGGCCGCAGGATCTTTGTGTTGACCTCGGTGGGACGCGGCAGACTGCGCTGTATGACCTGGGAACGTTTGGCCAGGTCGCGTTTCCGTTGCGCCTCCTGTTCGGCCAGCAGACGTGCGTCCACATCGGCCTGATCTTCGATGGCGGGCTCGTGGCCCGTCTCCATGGGCTCACTGTCCTCCTGCTCGGGCACCACAATCTCGTAGTCGTTGCGTGGCGCCGGCAGAGTGGCCAATCCTTCTCTCAGCGTCGACTTGAGCTGCTTCTGGTAGTTCTTGAACAGAGCTGGCGTCTCAGTGACGCCCATGCTCTCCTCGGCATTGATGCTCAGCTTGTCCCGCACAAAGGCAGGTGTTGTGGCGCTACCCACGGCTCCAGTCTTCAGCACGGGCACCAGAGCTCCCGAGGCGGGCGTCAGAAAACCAGCGGGCGTGGCAGCGCCGCCGCCCTCACGCTGTGTGCGAAAGGGCGTGGCTATGACGGTGTTGGGCGTGGCAATGGCCGCCGCCTTGGGCAGCACGCCGGAGAAGTCGGATTCGTGCAGTGGCGTGTTGAGGCCGCCCTTGAGCGGAGTCTCCGTGTGCGTCAGCGCCATCATGTTCTGGGCCTCCTGCATGATGCGATCCGTGTAGGGCGCCGGCGTGCGGGGCGTGGCCGTCACTTGGGGCGTGATGGAGTAGTCGGCCAGCAGCGCATCCGTCGTCTCGATGCCACTCTCGCCGGCGATCTCCTTGGCCATCTCGCTGGCACGGCCCAGCTTGACCACCTGCTGCAGCTCCATGTCGGAGATTTGGGGCGTGGGCAGAACCAGCTTGGAGCGCTTACGCTCCGGCTCCATGTTCTGCAGCATGGCCGTGGGCACCTCGTTCTCCTTGCGCTGCTTCAGCTTCTGCTTGTCACGCTTCCGCTCGCGCTCCTCCTTCTCGGAGCGCAGCTCACCATCCAGATCCTGCTGCCGCATCTTGTTAAAGTCCGGCTCCTGCTTCTGCAGATGCTCCTCGGAGGTGTCATAGAAACCATGTGCCGGTCGCTTCTCGAAGGGAATCTCCGCATTGTAGTCGATGCCCTTAATGCGCTTCCGGTTGCCACTGCCGATGCCAGCGGCGCGCAGCTCGCGACGCTTCTGTAATGTGGCCAGACGACGCGCCTCCTCCAGCTGCTTCTCACGCGCCTTCCGCTTTGCCTTCTTGCCCTGGGTATTGGCGAGACGGGCACGCGCCTCCGACAGCATTTCCAGCTCGTCTTCGTCCATGTCCTTGGGATCGGGTCGCGCGGGCTTCGTCTCCGGATTGGGATCGATCTCGCCGGGCTTTAGCTTGCGCGGGTCGTCCATTGTGTCCTCCCCATCCTCCTTGCGTTGAGCCTGATCGCTGCAGAGTTCAAAATGAATAGATGTCGACGGGCTTTTGGGCAACTTGGGTACTTACAGCAGATACTCGTAGCGCTCCAGGCATTGTGCTGCAGTGCGTCCAATAATGGGTGCTATTGTGCGCCACTGCGTCGGCATCAACTTGGCCAGGTGCAATAGTTTCTCATCCTCCTCGCGGGACCATTCGGTCTTCTTGATGCTCGGATCCAGCCACTCGTACCAGCGTGCCTTGCACTGTTTCGCCGACTTGCGATGCAGCAACGAGGCAATGCGGCTCCATTGATTTTTGCCATATTTCATGACAGCCGCCTTGAGAATTTCATCCTATAAGAGAGACAGAGACAGAGAGGGGAGTGAGTGGAACGCGTGGTTTGACTTAAATTCAATAACTAAGGGTCTCGCACTCACCTCCGTATTGCGCCAGACGCCGCCTTTGATCATTATGCGCGGCATTTTGTCGCTTTATTTTTTAATAAACTTTAATTACAAGAAAATTACTGAAAACACATCAAAAAAGTTTTTTGCTGTCGGCTACCGCCAGTGATGGTCCAAATGTAAACGTATCTATCGAGCGATAATTATGATGGAGTGTGACAACTCTAGCTAAAAAGTACCAAATATATCGATATGCTAACCAATTACTTGTGACGTCATTGCTGACTTTATTTGTATATTATAATTTAAAAAAAGATAACAAATAGTAACTGGATTGATTTAAATTCAATTAAATTTAAAGTATTTAATAAAATATTTTCGTTTACTTTTATTTTAGCAAATGCAAATTTGAATTGAAAAGTATCGATAGGTGAATTTTGTATTTTTTTAGCTGATTTTCGATAGACTATTTGCAGCTCTAGTATGCAATTGTTTCGTTGTTGCTGTTGTTGTTGGTTATCAGATGTTTTGATATGATATCAGATCAGTTTTTGTCAGCGAAATGTAATGCGAAATTAAGAAGATGCAACAAGAAGAGTAATTAATTCCAAATGCATTACAACATGAACGACGCGGATGTGGCGTTCTCGAGCTTCTACAGCACCGTGGGCAACCAGGTGAGCACTTTTTGCCAGTTGTTATGTTTGTTGTTGTTGTTGTTCCCAGTGAGAGTTGATCTCGCCGTTGTCGTTGTCGTTGTTGTTGTTTAGCTGCAGCTTCACAATGCCGACCTCTCGCTGTCCACGCCGATACACTCCCTGGATCACGACAATTTCACCGGTCTATTCGACGACGACCACGCTCTGTTGAGTATTCCAATAACAACGACAGCAGCGACCTCATCGCACAAGGGAAACGCGGGCGGAGTTGCCGAGACCGCGTGCATTCCCTTTGTGCAGATCCACACGACAGACCTGCAGCAACAGTCGGAGCCGGGCCGCAGTTACCGCAATGGATTTCGGCGGAAGACAGCGGAAATCAAATCGGAGGCGGAACTCATCAAATCCGAGCTGGCCGAGGCGGCGGCCAAGGAACGCATCAATGCCACGCCCACGCCCCCCACATCCAAGGCGATATCGATGGGTGGCGACGTCTGTCCAGACACGGACACAGTGCTGGCGACACCGCTCAACAAGTGTCCCAACTGCCCGTTCCTCAGCCTCTGCCAGGTGCGGACGCAAACCCACATCAGCGGCTGCTTCGGCGTCGATGCGCAGAGACGCCTCCAGTGTCCAGGTGAGCATGCACTCAGAGTAATGTAATATACAGTTGTCGTATAAAGTATTTTGACAACACTTAAGTTAAATCTACTCGTAATTTGAACCGACTTAATGTACATTTTGGCTTCAATGGAAAGGTCATTTAAATTCCGTTTGAATGATACAAAACTTTCCTTAATCCATAGAGTACCCATTGAAAATTTAGAAGTTTTGTAAACGTCTACTTTTTTAACTTATTTTCCTCAATTATTTAAAAAAATGCTTTGATGCAGAAAAATTCTTCAAACAATTCTAAGAGTGACTAAAAACTGATTAATTTCAAAAATCGTTTCTCTAGAATTTTTTATGATAATTTGAAAATTGATGAAAATTAATATTTTAACCCACTTTTCTTCCTTTTCATATAAAAAGTGGCTTTTTAGCTATTTTCAAAAAATCATAAAAAAAATACTAGGGAAAAAGATTTTTGAAATCACATGCGCTGGCTCTGATTTTGAAATAAATGGTTCGACAAATGTCAAAACCCAAAATCAAAAATATTTTATAAAAAATCGGGCGAATCTTAGTAAAATATTTTTGCTTTTCCCAATTTTGTCTTCCTAATTTTAAATTCTTAATAGCTGTATTCCAAATTTTGGATTCGTTATTTTGAATTCTTAATAACTCTATTTCTAATTTTGGATTCCTGTTTTCTTCTTCCAAATTTTCGTATTCTTGGTAATATTTTTCGACAAATATACGTATGTATTTTATAATAAAATAATTTAAGCGAGTTTTTAGTTTGTCAAAACAGTTACACGACCAACTGTAGTCTTAAATGTAAATCATTTACCTGTTAATGGTCAAATGCTGTTTTGCAGGCTGTGCGAATGTGTTCTACAACATGGACGTGCTGAATCTGCATCTCAGTGAGGATCACGAGCTGGAGCCACAGGAGATATCCACGCTGCTGCGGTCGCTGAAGCTAACTGGCCAGACCAATGAGACGACCGCCAAGAAGACGCAGCTGCCGACGACGAAGAGTCGCATCTTCATCAAGAATGTCGATTGTCTGCGGGAACCGTTGCGGGAACAGGATGTCAATCAGTTGTCCGACTTTCTGCCGCTTTTGTCATCGCCGCCGGACGGCAGCTCTGGGAATATACTCGATCTGCTGGACGATGTTGTTGATGTGGAGGCAGTGAATCAACAGCAATCACAACACCATCAACAACAGCAACAACATCAGCAACATCAACAACATCAGCAGCAACATCATCAGCAGCAACATCATCAGCAACTACAACAAGATCCAACGATCGTTGTCCAAAAGCCGCCAGGTCAAAAGATATCCATCAAAAGTGTCGACGTGCTGAGGGAGCCAGCATTGTTGCCCTTCGACTTCCAGTTGCCCAGCGCTGTGGAGCAACAACAGCAGCAGCAGCAGCAACAGTTGCCCCAGTTGCCCACGCTGATGATGCCCAACAATATGCTGGACGTGGAGCCGGAGAAGCCGCGTCAGCCCAAGATCTACATTCGCAATGTGGACATTTTGAAGGAGCCCATGTTGTTGCCTGGCATGGGATTCAATGGCGTGCCCGCTTCCAGTGGCGCCAGTCCCGTGGAGATGTTTCCCGCCGAAACGCTGCTAACGCCGACGGGTCCAGTTGGTCCGTTGCCCGGATTCGAGCCCGCTCTGGCGCCGCTGGCCAACATGTGCGCCGAGGCATTCAGCTTTGAGTCCGTGCTCAGTGGTGCAGGCACCGCCAGCAACGTCAGCAGCAGCAACAACTTTAGCGCCCTCGACCTCGACTTTGGCGTGGACTTTGAGCACAGTGTGCCCCTGGTAACGGAGCCAACGCCACCGCCAGGACCAGCACCACCACCACCACCGCCGCTGCCGGCACCGCCAATGGCCAGCAGCGAGCAACTAACCGATTTGAGCGCAATCCAACAGGATGAGCTCAACAGCTACTTGCCAGTTAATCCACATCCAACAACAGCGACAGCAGCGTCGACGACATCAAAGCAAAAGATCTTTATCAAGAATGTGGACATATTGAAGGCACCACAGCGTGGCACTTTGCATCTGCGCACTGTCGACGAGCTCAATCTGATGAATCGCAACGAGGTGGAGCATCTGATTGTGCCCAATCGCGAGCCGTTGCCGCTGGAGCTGCCACTGAGTGCGCCGGCAACAACGCTGGATTCCTCATTGGTCGACTTTCATCAGCAGCCACAGGAATCGGCGCCTTCTTTGAGCTACGACGACAGCTACGATTTGGCGGAGGATCTGGAGTGCTGGCCCTGGATGGAGGAGGCGGCGACAGTGGGAGTTGGATCGGAGCAGGAGACAGGAAACAGCACGCAGCTGGAGTTGCCGCACAATGCCGAGGACATACTCATCAAGGATTTCCCCCAGTTGTATGCACCGCAGACGCCAGACGTGGCCACCGTGGCACCTCCACCTCCGCCTCTGGTGCCCGTCACAGCCTCTCCAGCGACGACTGCGATTGCCACAACCACTGATAATCTGAGTGGTCCTCCAGTGCCGCCACTGGTACCGTTGGCAGCCGAAGCTCCGGCCGAGAAACCCGGTCGCATCTATGTGGCCAACAACCTGCTGCCCGCTGCCGTCGAGCCACCGCTGCCCGGTGGCACCTCGGTGCGGGGTCGTCCCTACGGGGCCAAGCAGGCGGGTCAGGCCAAGCGACGGCCGGCCCAGGGAGTTGCCCAGGCGCTGGAGGGCGGCAAGTGCACTGTGGAGGGCTGCATGTTCCGGTTCAAGTCGCCGTCGACTCTGGAGTACCATGGACGGTGTCACAACGGAGCACTTGGCTCGGCACAGCCGATGATCTGTCCGGAGTGCAGATCGACGCAGTTCAGCAACTGGAACTGCCTGCACACGCATCTCTGGCGCACTCACGAGATCGACATGGAGCTGTACTGCTGTCAACTGTGCAGCTTCAAGACGCCCATCTACTCGCGGCTGGTCAACACCCACGCCAAAATCCATTCCGAGGAGCGCAACTACAAGTGCGAGCAGTGCGGCAAGGGATTCAAGAACACCAAGCAGCTGAAACCATCGACGACTCCATCGCACCCAGGGCCTAGGCATGGCCAAGTCCAGTGCCTCGGAGGAGCAGGCAACGACTCCGACGCCCACTCCGCACACAGCTCCGACGTTGCACCGCTGCGAGGATTGCGGTGCCGCCTTCAAGCATCGGAAGACGCTGCGCGAACATCTCTGCAAGCAGCGCAACGAGCAGCCTCAGTGCTCCAGTTGCCAGGTAGGATTGGGAGACTACATTCCGCCGCACAGTGCTGCCATTTTAGCTAGATAATCTGGCTAGAAATCTGGCTAATTGGCAGGCTATTAATTTTATATAATTGAGGTATTTAGCTAGAAAATTGAGGTATTTAAACATAACAAGCGACAGTGTTGCCTGTTTATGTAGAAAATCTGGCCAGAGATCTGGCTATTTTTTATATTATTTGCAGTCTATTCATTTTATATATTGCCTGTTTAGCTAGATAATCTGACCAGAAATCTGGCTATTTTTTTAAATTATTTGCAGGCTATAAGTTTTATATAATTGAGATATTTAAATATTACAAGCGAGAATGTTGCCTGTTTAGCTAGATAATCTGGCTAAAAATATGGCTATTTTTAAAATTATTTGCAGGTTTTTCATTTTATATAATTGAGGTACTTAAATATTACAAGCGATTGTGTTGCCTGTTTATCTAGAAAATCTGGCTATTTTTAAAATTATTTGCAGTCTATTAATTTTATATACTGCCTGTTTAGCTAGATAATCTGACCAGAAATCTGGCTATTTTTTAAATTATAATTTAGATATTTAAATCAGCGGTGGGCAAGACATCTAAATTCGGGAGCAGCCGCTAGCTCCCAGAGCCCATGTGTGCCCACCGCTGATTTAAATATTAAAAGCGACAGTGTTGCCTGTTTAGCTAGATATTCTGGACAGAAATCTGGCTATTTTTTAAAATTTTTGACAGATAAATTGAATATTCTTAAAAAAATCTATATATCCTTTGTTGAAATATAATTTAATTTATTAAATTGAGTTATTTGAATATTTAAATCAGCGGTGGGCACGCAGTGGCTCCGGGAGCAGCGGCTGCTTCCAACCCAGGTAGACTCTAATAGGGTTGTTGTTGATGATGTTGTTATAGTGCTCCCGAATTCAGATTTCTTGCCCACCGCTGATTTAAATGCTATTTTGGATTATACAATTTATTCGATAAGATAAGATAATTCATAATCATATTTAAAATTGTATCATCATTATCTTGCAACTAATCTTAAAACACGTAGCTGTACAAATGCAATTTTTGTATCATTGTTGGCTTCAAACATTTTAATGCTTTTAGCATTTTAGTGAATTTATAGCTCTTTTTTTAAGGATCACTTGAAACTCTTCAATTAATTGCCATGTTATTTTCAGCGCGTCTTCAGCTCGAAGAGCAGCCTCAAGCTGCACATGCGCAGCCATCAGGCCAACAAGCGTTTCAAGTGCGAAAAGTGCGAGTTTGAGGCAAACGATCACAATTCCTTTCGACGTCATCTTGCCACACATCGGGATCCCAAACGCTACGCGTGTCCACACTGCGATTTCAAAGCCATACAGAGCACTGCGTATCGGGTAAACTTAAGATATACTTCCAATATTTCTCTGTTTAAAACAACGTTTTCCACTTGCAGATACATCTAGAGAAGCGTCATCCGGAGCAGGAGCTGTCCACCATTATATACAAATGTAACGTGTGCAATTTTTCCAGCATCAATCGTGGCCTGCTGCTGGTCCATCAGGCCAAACATGAACCAGCTCCAGTTGAATCTTCAAAGATCAAAGTGAAGAGCAGTTCTCTGCTCGCACATTCCAAGGAACAGGATGAAGTGGCTTTTCTGCCGCCAGACAGCGCTCTGAATGCCTAGAACATTGTTTATATTTATCAGATTTATATATTATATATATAGCATATAGTTTTGTACAAATGGAACACACAATGTGCCGTCGAAGTTGAAGATTAGTTTATAGATAATTTTATACCAAAATTACATATGCCAATGTTAGTTATGTCTAGAAATTTCCCAAATCTTTTCAAACAATGCGATTTAACTTAGTTGAGTCGAATCGATTCAATTAAATCTATGTAAATACTAAAAGTAAGTATATTTTGTGATCTGCCTTCAAGCAACGTTCGTTAAAATTTCTTAACAGAAAGTTTGAAAAGATTTTGTCATCTTCGGAATTCATCGAAGATTTGTTCCTCTTCATTTGATTGTCAAGATCTTTTGAGTTTCTCCGAATCATCTGTAAAACATTTATTGATAGGATGATTTGCTTTGTTATTGTAAATATGTATATCGAACAAAAAAAAATATATAATATATATTTCGTAAAAAAAAACAAACATTTATTTAGCTAGATTTTAAAAGGTAATGTAAAAGAAGGTTAAAAAAAGCTTAAGCACAAAGAAAAATTTGTGATTTTAGGCATTTGTTTTAATTTAAGGCCCTATTCTCTTTCAGCAAAAAATTTTTTTTTACTTTTTTTTTTTGCATTTTTTTATAGCTTGGACATTTAAGAATATAACCCTAAAAGGGTTTTTTGAAATTCGAAGTACTTTAGGAGTTATGGCCTCTTTTGTCCAGCAATGTTAATGTTAATGCACGTGGAGTCAAAACTTTGAACGCGTTTATCTCGAAACCACGTTTTTCGAGCTGGCGGCCACGATTCCGCCAGTTCTACTGAACCGATTTGGATGAAACAAAGTTTAATCGACGTAGAATTGTCACCATTCTGGCCCGTAGTAAAATAAAAATTTTGCGATTTTTTTTACTATTTTTTTTTTACACTAAACTACAAAAAAATGGGTGCAAATCGATTTGTCAATTTCAAGTGGCCGCCATTTTGTCAAAAAAAATCGCAAAATTTTTATTTTACTACGGGCCAGAATTACATCTATACTGATTATAACCCCGTTTTTTTTCATTTCCGACGCTCCGGAGACCCGGAATCGTGGCCGCCGTGACGACACCTTTTTTTTCAACCCCCAACTTTGAAGTCTCATTACTTTTTGAACACCCCTCGTGTCGAGGCAAAAAAAATTTTTTTTTTTTCTTTCATTCATTACTAATTCAATAAAAAAAACAAAATTCAAATATCTTTTTGCGTATTCAAATGAGAATTTTTTCAAAAAAGGTCCAAAAACAGCAAGCTGAAGGAGAATAGGGCCTTTATCATTTTAAGAATGTCTAAAAATAGTTAAAGCATCACCAGTGTTGTACAATTACAATGTTCTCAACAACGTGCAAGTATACGAGTATTTTATGTTCGGAATAACAAAGATCTCTCAGTTCTCTCTTGTTTATGTATTCGTAAAATATAACTGTCGAGCTGTGCAATCTTTTAAGTCTCGCTTTAGCAGTCGATCGGGTAGCAAGTTTGTCGCGTATTCGAAAGATTCAACTTACATATAATATATATAGTATGATGCATCAAGTACACATTCTACTTATTTAGAGGTGTTGATTTAAAAGTAATTAAGTGGTAAACGTGTATCAGTGATAAAACAAAACTTATCTAGTAATGTATATTGTGGACAATCATATATATCTTTTACTATAACCTGCGATACCATAACCTCAAAGTTTTAAGTTGATTTTACAGGCATATAGTAATTTAATCTTTCAGATAATCGACAGTTTATCAAACAGTTTCCCCTAACATTGCGTGATTAAGCATTAGACTGGACTGGACAAGACAACTATGCAAACTAGTTAGTAAGTGCCAGTTGAGAGTACGCAACTAGAAGATACCCTGTAATTATTTGTAAGATAGCCGCCAGGTGGCGCTTTGCTTTATTTTTATACAATTTACAAAATACTGGCCAAGTTAATTCAGAAATAAAAAAGAACCGATTACACATAATTCAATATACCCCATATTATACTAACTTTTATTAACCTTGTTGCACTTGAGAGCGTTGTAATTTAAAAATACAGCGGTGGCCAAAAGTATTTTGGCACCCTTTAAAGTTAGTTCTAGCCAAATTGTGAGCTTACTTCATGGAAAGTTTGGTATCAATGGAAAGGTCTTTTGAATTCCTTTCGAATGATGTAGTATTTTCCTTAACCCATTAAATACCCATTGAAATTTTCGAATATTTGTAAACGTCAACTTTTTCAACTTTTTTTCTCGATTTTTTAAAAAAAATGTTTTGATGCAGAAAGTTTCTTTAAACAATTTAAATAGTAACTGCAAAACAAATTTTTCAAAAATCTCTTTGCTAGTATTTTTTATAATTTTTTGAAAATGGCGAAAAAGGCACTTTTTCCTCATTTTCATGCAAAAAGTGCCTTTTTCGCCATTTTCAAAAAATTATAAAAAACACTAGCGAAGAGATTTTTGAAAAATTTGTTTTGCAGTTACTATTTAAATTGTTTAAAGAAACTTTCTGCATCAAAACATTTTTTTTTAAAAATCGAGAAAAAAAGTTGAAAAAGTTGACGTTTACAAATATTCGAAAATTTCAATGGGTATTTAATGGGTTAAGGAAAATACTACATCATTCGAAAGGAATTCAAAAGACCTTTCCATTGATACCAAACTTTCAATGAAGTAAGCTCACAATTTGGCTCGATCTAACTTTAAAGGGTGCCAAAATACTTTTGGCCACCGTTGTACAATAATATTTTTAGTTTTACACACTGGTTTTCTGATAATGAGATTTTACAACTTTGCATTTGAAGCGCCACAGTTATCCTAATACCCTGTAATTCTGATATTATGCACTGGGTCGTTCATGCTTACATTCATTTGAATTAAAAAAAGTGGAAAGTTTTAAAAATTTATTAAGGGGTATGTCAGAGAGTCAGAGAGTTTTCTTGTTTGTTGGCATGTCATTGCTTTCAAAAATTTATTTGGGTTTTTCTTTAGTACAGAAGAACTATATACTGTGCACTGAACATTCATGTTTAGGTATTTGTATGAATGAATTCAAGTGAATCACAGTTCTTTTTAAAACATTTATAAAATTTCCAGAGATAAGAATAATGTCGGTTGAATCACCACAAAAATGCTGAACTTTTACCTAATCATTTACATTTTCTAGTGTTTTTTTCTGAAACTACTTATAAATTTTTAGACAGTTTTAATACATATGTAGTTGGCAGCACAAGTAGTTTAAAAGTATAAAAAAAAAGAAGACTACAAAAAACACCACGATTTTAAGCCAAGCAGGTTCATTATAATTATCGATATTTGAATATTCCAACCTTCATAAAATTGAGAAAATATTATCAAAAGGAATGAATGTCCTAATATCTATAATGTTTATAAATCAGGTACTATATTATATATTAGAAAAATTGCAGATTTTTGTGATTGTAGAGAAATTCAACCCGGACAAAATGTGGATGATCTATCTTCTGCTCACCATAAGCATCACAAATGCCGAAATTCCCGACTGCGATTACTTCGACACAGTTAGATTGACGGAAAATAAACAGTTTCCAAATGGCTCGTATCTGTACAAGAAAGTGATAATTCCTAAGGAACAAACTGGAGAATACGATTACGAGATTCTGGCGGATGGAGAAAGGGTGGATGTGCCAAAGCATCTCAGAGGATGTGCTTGTAAACTGGGCACCTGCATAAGATTCTGTTGCCCAAAGAATCAAGTGCTAGTTAATGATGAGCGCAGGTGTAGTGGAGACATTAACAGAATGGTGGATTTTGATCTTTTCGTGGAGCTGGGTCTGCCCAATGGCAGTCGCGTGATTAAACATCTAGTGGATGAGCTAATAATACAGGAGGATCTGCCAGTGCCCTGTTCGGGACACTTTTACCTCGATGCCAGTCAATACGAAAGAGATGGATTTACGTTATTCGAGGTTTGTTTGAGATTTTGTCTATATACTAATTGTAAGTAAACACTTTGACATTTTAAAGAATGGAACTTTACTACGCGAATATGATAATACCATGATTTCCAAACGAGAATATTGTATCCAGCCCCATCCGATCCGAAGTTCGGGCAGCGATAGCATGGTCACCCTATTGCCACACTTTTGTGAAGATTCCCCTCCAAATCGATGGCCAAGCACTATATGTATGTATATGGCAAGTTAACACTCATTCCTTCGATCAGTTTCAATATATTTCAGTGCTGACTCTGACCATTATCTGCCTGATTCTCACGATTATCGTGTATCTGTCGCTGCCAAAATTGCGGAATCTTCACGGGATTTGTTTCGTATGCTACTTGGTCTGTTTACTGGTGGTCTATATGTTGCTTCTTTCCGACAAATGGAAGTGGATTATGTCCATGAAGGCCTGTCAAGCAAATGGTATAAGATAATCACATTTAAAATTCACATTTTAATCGAATTCTTCACTCTTCCCATAGGTTACATTGGGTATTTTGCAGTAATGGCGGGATTTCTCTGGTTAACTGTCATCAGTTATGATCTGTGGAACAGTTTTCGAAGCAAAGTCAACAATATTCAACAATATACGCCCAAATATCGGTTCGGGATCTATAGCATCTATGTCTGGGGAGTGGCTGTAGCTCTAACCACAATTGTGATTGTTATGGATCATACTCTGGATGCAGATAATGAGGATCATTTGCCTTGGATACCAGGAGTGGCACTCTATAACTGTTGGATCAAAAGTGAGTTGATCAATTGAGATACTGATGGACTGATGGACTTATAATCACTTACAGCCGATGACTGGTCTGCGATGATCTACTTCTATGGCCCAATGTCACTGCAGATCATTTTCAATCTTATAATGTTTGTTCTGACGGTGAGATCAAGTATTTTTACTTAAAAGTTATTTTTATTATTTGAAATAATCTTTGACAGGCTGTTTATATTCTGCAAGTCATGGAAGAGACTAATGTGGCACGACAGGAACGCCAAAATCGTCTGAAGTCTGATAAGCAGACGTAAGAAATTGACTTGAAATCGATTATAATATTTATTACAATTTTATTTATTTACTTTAGTTATGGTTTATTTGTACGTCTCTTTATCATCATGGGTGTAACCTGGACCTTTGAAATCTTCTCGTATCTATCACAAAACAATGAAATTCTGGAAAATATATTTGTACTCTTCGATTATATTAACTATGCCCAGGGAATACTCATATTCATTATGTTTGTGCTCAAGCGTAGTGTCTTAAAACTATTTTCGGATCGGTAAGTATTTCCCGAGCTATGGATAAACTCTGAAACACGTTTTATAATGGGGTTTCCATACTTTATTGTAAAGACTAATGGGTATAGAATCAACATCTGATGATGAAAATGAAGAGATTGTACTTCAAGAAAGGGAAGGAGAATTGACAAGAAGAGACATCGTCCCAAGTATTTTAAATTAGGTAAAAACAAGCTGGTTTCTAATTTACTTTCATCTTGTTTATTGGTGTCTGTTTAGTGTCCCATTATTAAATTAATAGTTAATAATTATTTTCCATACTAACGGTGAATGTTTCGCATTTTCTTGGCTTTTCTTTCGCTCGGTGTGGGTGCATTCTATTTTACTCATATCCTTGTCTTAACCATTTTATATATAGTACAATTAATTTAATAAATTGTTTCATTCAGCGTTTGTCACAGGCGACAAAGTTTCCAAAATACTGCAATGAGTTCTACAAAGAGTTCGTATTTAAGATCGAGTTCTTCAAGAATTTCTAACAAGACGATTTCTAAACCGGATGGAAGTGAAATATATTTTATGAAAAAAACTCAGGCTCCAATTTGTACAAAGCAATTATGATTCTTATCTATTAACAGTTTATATTTTGAATGTATTTGACAATTTATTTATATAGATAAATAAAAACAATTAAAGTAAATGAATTATTAAAGTGAAGTTAAAGATTTTCGTAGACTTTTTATTAACTTCCGTGAGTTGTTTATAATTTATTTAAGATTTTGAAAAGCCAAAAAATTAGTTTGTGACGTCTGTTTCTGAAATATTTGGTCAGTTAACTGGTATGATCATACGGGTAAGTATATATCATTATTGTCAAACACTTTAGGATATTATTTATTTAAATGAAGGCTGGCGTTAAGAACACGCAACGTTTAGCAAAGTCCTATAAAAGGGCATGAATGCGGTAGGGACTTGATTAGATAATAATGGATAAGTTGTTGCGAGCAAGTCAACGTATTCTGCCCTCAAATGCCGCTGAGGGCAGACTTGGATCAATCGAGTTGAACCTGTGGCTGGCACAGTTGGTCGGGCTGCCTCTTCTTGGCCTGAAACGGGAGACGCGTCTGCAGAGGATCTGGATTTCATTACTTGGAGCAGTCGTGCTATTCTCACTCTTTTGGTATGTCATTTTCGAGCTCTACGATCTCTGCCTGAATTGGAAAGACCTCGACAAAATGACACAGAATCTTGTGATGTCATTGACTCATGTGATTTATTGTTTAAAGGTGAGCTCCAAACTAAATAAACCGAAGTACCCCATTAAATTTAATTTTTTAGGTTTTTAATACCTTGTATCACTATGAAAGTCTAAAGGATATTGTCCAGAAGTTGAGTGCCATCACTCGAGCCTGTGTTTTATCCAAGAAGCAAACGGAAACTTTTCATAAAGCTGAAGTGAAGAGCAAGCTGGTTATGCTCATGTATTTTCATCTTGTGCTCTTGCCGGGTGCAATGGGATTGATTTGGGTTTTATTATGTAAGTAGACAAAAATATTTTCATTGTATTATTATCTTTAACAATTGAGTAGTTCCAGATGATTTAGCCGGCATTCGCTTTCCGTACAGAGCTAAACTTCCAGATTTTCTGCCACCGATCGTACAATACTTATATATGGGATTGAGCGCTTCCCTCTTGGCACTGGAAATCACAACCATTGACTATCTGAATATATTGCTAATGAGTCAGATCTGTATGCATCTAAAGGTCCTCAACTTGGCCTTTGATGAGCTCCACGTGACTCCGGATCAGAGGCTGAGGGTCGAGCCTTATGACTGGCTTATATCGATCGTCAAATATCACTGCGAGTTAATTGTGTAATTATGATGTAGACTTAAAGAATGATCCTTTAGATTATAGATATTTTTAAAAATTGCAGTCTACGTCAACAAGTGGAGAGCATCTACAGACTGCCTGTAATGTTGCAATTTGTCAGTTCCGTGGTGATCCTCGCCATGACGGCATTCCAAGTAATCGTGGGCGATGGTTCAAAGAGTTCTGTTATTATGGATCTTCTGCTCTGCTGTGTGCTTTGTCAACTGTTCCTATACTGTTGGTTTGGAAACGAAGTCTACGAACAGGTGAATAATACATGAAATATATTTTAAAATTAATTTAGTTATTAATTTCGATCTTTTCATCGTCTAGAGCAAAACCCTTTCAACCTCTGGTTTTGGTTGTAGTTGGCATGAGTTTGACAAAAAGTGTAAGAAGACTCTGCTCATATTTATGATAAATGCGGACCGTCCATTTCTCTTCACTGCTGGAGGATTTATGGATCTCACTTTGCCAAGTTTCACATTCATCATAAGCAAGTCCTATTCTATTGTGGCCGTGCTTCGTCAAATGTACAGCAGGACTTAAGAATAAATGTCAAATGTAAACTATTAATCATTATAACTACACTAGACGGCATATTTATTTTGACATCATTTAAAGTTAAATCTACTCGTAATTTGAACCTACTTCATGAACATTTTGGCATCAATGGAAAGGTCACTTCAATTCCGTTTAAATGATACAAAGCTGTTCGTAACCCATTAAGTACCCATTGAAAATTTTGAATTCTTGTAAAGGTCTATTTTAAAACTTTTTTCCTCGATTTTTTAAAAAAAATGTTTTGATGCAAAAAAATTGATCAAACAATTTTAATAGTAGTTGCAAAAAACAATTTTAAAAAATCTCTTCGATATTATTTATTATAATTTTTTTAAAACTGCAAGAAAGACACTTTTTGTGTGAAAGTAGGAAAAAGGGGTTAAAAACGTCATTTTTAGAATTTTCAAAAAAATTTAAAAAATACTAGCAAAAATATTTTTGAAAAAAATTTTTTGCAGTCACTCTTACAATTGTTTGAAGAATTTTTCTGCATCAAAATATTTTTTGGAAAAAATCGAGGATAGAAGTTGAAAAATTGACTTTTTTTAAAATTCAAAATTTTTGATGGGTACTTAAAGGGTTAAAGAAATTGTTGCATCATTAGAGCGGGATTTAATTGAATAGAAGATTAATTTTAGAAACCCGCATCAAAACATCTTTATTATATGCAAAATTGACAAATTTATGCTGTATGAAGACATTAGTGGTTCACTGTATATAGATAATAGAAAACAATTAAAGTAAATGAATTATTAAAGTGAAGTTAAAGATTTCCTTAGACTATTCTAGACTTTTTATTCACTTCTTTTCCACAAGTTCATGCTGTAAGTTGTTTATAATTTATTTGAGATGCTTTCTTAATTTTGAGAAGCCTAAAAATTAGTGTGTGACGCCTGTCTCTGAAATATTTGGTGTGATTATACGATTAAGTACATATTATTATTGTCCAACACTTTAGGATATTATTTATTTAAATGAAGGCTGGCGTTAAGAACACGCAACGTTTAGAAAAGTCCTATAAAAGGGCATGAATGTGGTAGGGACTTGATTAGATAATAATGGATAAGTTGTTGCGAGCAAGTCAACGTATTCTGCCCTCAAATGCCGCTGAGGGCAGACTTGGATCAATCGAGTTGAACCTGTGGCTGGCACAGTTGGTCGGGCTGCCTCTTCTTGGCCTGAAACGGGAGACGCGTCTGCAGAGGATCTGGATTTCATTACTTGGAGCAGTCGTGCTATTCTCACTCTTTTGGTATGTAATTTTCGAGCTCTACGATCTCTGTCTGAATTGGCGAGACCTCGACAAAATGACACAGAATTTTGTGTTGTCATTGACTCATGCGATGTATTGGTTAAAGGTGAGCTCCAAACTATAACTAAAATTAGCCCAAGTGCCCTATTAAAATGTATTTCTTTAGGTTTTCAACACCTTTTATCACTATGAAAGTCTTAAGGATATTGTTCAGAAGTTGAGTGCCATCACTCGAGCCTGTGTTTTATCCAAGAAGCAAACGGAAACTTTTCATAAAGCTGAAATGGAAAGCAAGCTGGTTATGCTCATGTATTTTCATCTTGTGCTTTTGCCGGGCGCAATGGGATTGATTTGGGTTTTATTATGTAAGTAGACAAAAATATTTTACTTTTTTTTTTTGTCTTTAACAATTGAGTAGTTCCAGATGATTTAGCCGGCATCCGCTTTCCGTACAGAGTTAAAATTCCAGATTTTCTGCCACCGATCGTACAATACTTTTATATGGGATTGAGCGTTGCCCTCTTGGCCCTGGCAATCACAACCATTGACTATCTAAATGTATTGCTAATGAGTCAGATCTGTATGCATCTAAAGGTCCTCAACTTGGCCTTTGATGAGCTCCACGTGACTCCGGATCAGAGGCTGAGGGTCGAACCTTATGACTGGCTTATATCGATCGTCAAATATCACTGCGAGTTAATTGTGTAATTGTGATGTAGTCTTAAAGAATGATCTTTAAGATAATATATATTTTTAAAAATTGCAGTCTACGTCAAAAAGTGGAGAGCATCTATAGACTGCCTGTAATGCTGCAATTTGTCAGTTCCGTGGTGATCGTCGCCATGACGGCATTCCAGGTGATCGTGGGCGATGGATCAAAGAGTTCTGTTATTATGGATCTTCTGCTCTGCTGTGTGCTTTGTCAACTGTTCCTGTACTGTTGGTTTGGAAACGAAGTCTACGAACAGGTGGATAATACATAAAATATAATTAAAAATTAATTAATACTTTTGATCTTCCAGAGCAAAACCCTTTCAACCTCTGGTTTTGGTTGTAGTTGGCATGAGTTTGACAAAAAGTGTAAGAAGACTCTGCTCATATTTATGATAAATGCGGACCGTCCATTTCTCTTCACTGCTGGTGGATTCATGGGTCTCACTTTGCCAAGTTTCACATTCATCATAAGCAAGTCCTATTCCATTGTGGCCGTGCTTCGTCAAATGTACAGCAGGACTTAAGAATAAATGTCAAATGTAAACTGTCAATCAATTTAACTACACTTAATTATGTACTTAAGTAATAAAGTACTGTATCACACTCACTTATTGACTTGCATGATTGTTACACTACTAACGACTTCGCACTTCAACGGTATCATTATCCCATTAAGCCCAATGAGTGTCATTAATTATTTAGAGCTCAAACTATAATAGGTATCCTATTTACAAATATAATTTACTCACCTATGTAAACTAAATTACGTAAAAACTTTTTTAAAATTAAAATAAATTGAATATCTCAACGAAATCTGTTCTTTTTAAAAGGGAACACTTCAGTACTTTTTAAAAAGTCTAAGTCTTAATTTTAAAGTGAGACAGACACGAAAAGAGTAGCACAAAGGGAAGGCTCTGCTTCGCTTTTTCCACTGTGATCAATAACCGACTCTTATACTTAAACTCTTATACGACCGGCAACTGTTGCGAATGTTTATTTTTTTGTTAAAATGAAATTGGTAGAGAAATTCGCAAAACAAGATTGTTCTCTGCGTTTGTATGTATGTATAATTTGTTTGTATATTATATGTTTGTATTCGAGAAAAATGCGAGAGAGTTCTCTATACAATCTGTTGACTGTGGTTGCACAGTGGTTGAAATGTTATTATAAAGTAAATGACTTCTGTTATTTTATTTGTATATCCAACACTTATCTTTTAAATTTTACTTTATCGAATTCAACTCAAAGTCCGCTTTTTGATTATATAGAATTTTATCTTTTGTTTTTGTGTATAACAAATATTGCTTAAAATTTTCAGACATTCAAATATACGGGGGTGCCACTGAAATCGCTTTCGCTTGAATTTCACTTAAATTTCATACAAATTAAGTGAAATTCAAGGGAAAGCGATTTCTATGGCACCCCAGATATTTTAAGTTCCCAATATTTCAGTTATTTATGCACAATTGCCCATATTATTTATTAAAAAAAATAACCTGATGCAAAAAAAATTTTAAATTAGAAATGGTTTTTTTGGTGTCACTGTGCAAAATACAGAGCTCAAGTATCTTAACGCAAAGCGTGGGCTAAGAGACAGAGAGCGAGAGAGCATTAAAGAAAGAGAGAGTTGTTTAATATCGCAATGTGAAACTTAATAAAAAAAGCTCATTTAAATATCAGCAGCAGACTTGAACAAACATTTCGCTCTCGTAGCGTTAAAAGCCTTAATTAGAAAAAATAAAATTAAATGAAATGATTTAATAGAACTTTTTGCATGACCATCTGGATGGTAACTAGTGTAGTAATTGAGAGAGGGTGTGTGCTTCTTTGCCAATTCGTGGAAGCGAATGAGAGCGCTGACGTCAACTGACTGGGAATAAAATTAAAAATAGCATTGTCAGTATATTCCTGTTGCTCGCCGCTGATTGAAGCTTTTCTTATACTTTCTCGTAGTAAGATTACTCGTTTACTATACAAAAGTGTGTGTAAATTATTCAAATTACCACGTTTATAAATTCTCAATGAATTTTGTTTACATATTCAACCACTAACCGGCATAAATGTTTACAACAACGATTTGTAAATTGAGAATTGTTTGTGGCAAAAACTCAGCAGACAACAATGAAAATACTTGTGTGTGGTTTGTGTATGGAGAGTGTATCCCAGTATGTTCTTATGAGTAATTCACTTCGGCTATACAATTAAAGAAAGCTGATTACTGTAGACAGTGAGAGTAAGTGGAAAGAGAGGTGAATAGACCGAGCAATTGTTTGTTAGGAATTTGACAACATGATAACGCCCACAAAATCACCGACAGCTTTGTCATTGTTGACACTTTCTTGCTGTGGAAAATATAATACGTATCGCGATATTTATATTCTGCCAATTAAGTATGCATATCATGTGTTTTTTATTTGTTGCTTGGGACGCTTTCTCAGAACAGATTTGAAAATATTTTTGAAAAAATTTGTTGGAAAAAATCGAGGAAAAAAGTTGAAAAATTTACCTTTTTTAAAATTCAAAATTTTCGATGGGTACTTAATGGGTTAAAGAAACTTGTTCATCATTAGAACGGAATTTAATTGAATAAAAGATTAATATAAGAAACCCGCAACAAAAAATCTTTATTATACGCAAATTTATGATGTATGAAGACATTAGTGACACACTGTATATAAAACTCTTGTTCTGACTGACGTTTCAACGTGTAGGCCAAACGGTTAAGCAAAGAAAGCTGAAATTTTCACACAACATATCGGAGACAATTTTATCGTGCACTAAGACGGTGTTTTGCAAAATGTGACCAATTGCAACCAACACTTTAAAACAGCGGAAGAAAAAATATTTCAATTTTTTAACAAAAAAATTGTATTTTATATAAATTTGTTATTCAGTATAAATTTGTTATTCAGTAAACCTGACAAGTAAGGAACAGCCTTTCAATCCCCCTAGTGTATGCATAAATTTCTTATTGGCTTTGCTGCCAAATCAATACAATGTGTTCAATTTCCAAAATCAATTTATTATACAGCCAGCGGGTAGAGTACAACTGAAAACACATTGTAGTCATATATGTATTTGCTCTGTAAATGGAAGTATGTATACATTTGCTATGTATATGTATGATGATGTCAGAGAACTAAGATGTATAAAGTGATCATATACATATGTATGTATGTTTGTTCGCAAATATGGATTCGTTTAAATAAAATTTAAACATTTCAGTATTTCAAGTTTTTCATTATTTGAGATGTATTTCCAAGAATTCAATTGATTATTTGTTTGATCACGATCAAGCTTATGCACAGACATACTGATGGGTATTAAAACTTTGTTATGAAATATGTAACCACAGAAACGCGATCAGCTTATAGATTCAAGCTGAGCACAATAACTGGAATCAATAAACTGATCAAGTTGAAGACAATAACTTGTGTCTATATGCTGATCACGTTTCTTTAATTCTTGGAGTTGTGTAGTCAGGAATCGTCATCAGCGATCTCAGACAGTCTGACTCTTTATGTATGATAGTGTTTTATTTTATTTTTAACTTTACCTTTATTTATTTATTTATTTATAAGAGTATGTTGTCATAGGGTATCTTGTCGTCGTGGTAACTGCTTCCACTAGCACCAGATGTATAACATATGCGAAAGCAATTAGCAAGAGTCGAAACTTTTGCAGTCTTGAATACATTTTAGTATTTGCGAACTTATTTTCGAGCATGGAAGTCTAAAGATCGAGCAGACATTTATGAACTTTGTGAAATTTCTAAAGTACGAATATGAAATACGTGTAAAAACGTTTGCATAGTTTGTGTACAATAAAATTTACTTTAAATTAATTTTAATCACCACATAGCGTCCCGATATCGAAAAATTCGTTTGCTTCAAAGCTCCTTAACATACAATTTTTTCCTATATTGAATACTGTTTGAAATAACTTTTGGAAAATCCATTTCGAAAATTGAAAGAATCCCGGAAACTTTATTCTTTCATTTCGGGTTGATTTCCACAGAAGTCATAAAATGTAAAACAAATTTATTAAACAACGCCATAAATTGTTTGAATTAATGAATTGAATTAATTTGCATGTTGTCATCGTTGTCTATTCTAAATAAAATAAGCCGTTAAGTACACATTTGAAAGACTATTTAGTGAAAATTTGACGGGAAGTTGACAAAGCACATCGGGACAAAAAAAAGAGATGTTAACAAAATTTAAATGCAGTACAAAATATATTTGTAATTGTAATATATGTATTATATTTTCGGTATTAAAATTATTAACAAATTTCTTATGTTATGCTAAAGGGAACTCTCCGAGAATCATCATGCGAAGTTGGATAGGACTTCTGCTAACTCTGCTTTTTATAAGCAGCATAGAGTCCGAAATTCCTGACTGCGATTACTTCGACACAGTAAAATTGACGGACAGTAAACAGTTTCAAAATGGCTCGTATCTGTACGAGAAAGTGATAATTCCTAAAGAGCAAACTGGAGAATATGATTACGAGATTCTGGTGGATGGCTCAAGGGTGAATGTGCCAAAACATCTCAGAGGATGTGCCTGTAAACTGGGCACCTGCATAAGATTCTGTTGCCAGAAGAATCAAATGCTCGTGGACGATGAACGCCAGTGCAGTGAAGATATTTCTGGGGAAATAAAGTACGATCCATTTGTGGATATAACGCTGAACAATGGCACTGAGGTCAGAAGGCATGTTCTCAACGAGTTCATTGTTCAGCATGATTTGCCAGTGCCCTGCTCAGGACATTTTCATCTTGATCCGCTGAACGATAAATGGAAATTATTTGAGGTTTTGCTGAGTTAATTTCAAATGTAGTTTGCAATTGAATATAATAACATGCTTATTTTAGAATGGAGCCTTACTGCGTCTTGGGGATAACAAAAGTCTGTCCAAGCAGGAATATTGCATGCAGCCCCATCCCGTTCAGAGCTCGGATGGCAAGGGAACAAATTTGATGCTGGTGCCGCACAATTGCTTGGATCCAGCTCCAAGTCAAATGCCATATCACATACGTAAGCCAAGGAGACGACTTTTGCTACTAAATATGATATAATTTCATTCCCAGTAAGAGTTATCTCGGTTATCTTGTTGCTAATTACTTCCTTCGTTTACCTGTGGATCCCCAAACTTCGGACTCTGCACGGTTATTGCTTCGTCTGCTATATGCTCTGTCTCGCTCTGGCATTTGCATTAATCACTAACGATAGTCTACACAAGAACTGGGGTCTATTCGGATGTCAAGTAAATGGTATGCATAGTTGATTTTAATGTGCATAGTTGATCCTTCAAATATCTGTATTCCTCTCAGGTTACGTGGGCTATTTCGCAACAATGGCTGGATTCTTCTGGCTGACTGTGATCAGCTACGATCTGTGGAACAGTTTCCGGGGAAACAACTACAATGTTCGACGGAGCACAAACCTGAATCAATTCTGCAAGTACAGTCTGTATGCCTGGGGAGCTGCCGCTCTGCTAACCATAATTATCATAGTTGTGGATAGTAATTTGGATCGAGATAATGAAGATAATTTGCCTTATCTACCAGGAGTTGCAATGTACAATTGTTGGGTCAAAAGTGAGTTGATGCTTAAACCAAAACTGCTTATCCTAATAAAATTTATCAATTGCAGCCGATGACTGGTCTGCAATGTTATATTTCCATGGACCAATGGCACTTCAAATCATCTTTAACCTGACAATGTTTGTTCTGACGGTAAGACCTGGACGACTCAATGTTACTTATATTGAAATGTTTATGAAATTGTAATCTTCTATAGGCCATTCGCATTGTGGAAGTGAAGAAGGAGCTGGAGAGTTTGAATTTACCCGAGGCACGCGAGAAGCACGTCAAAACGGATAAGCAGACGTAACAATTTTGAGTGATCACATTATAGGCTCAAAATTATATTGTTTTTTTTTACTAAATATATTTAGGTACAGAATGTTCGTACGCTTGTTTGTCATCATGGGCATAGCGTGGACCTTTGAGATAATTGCATATCTGGTGCAGGACAACGGTACTTTGGAACGTATCTTTAAAGTCTTCGACTACATTAACTCTGCCCAGGGCATCATCATATTCGTTTTGTTTGTGCTCAAGCGAAGCGTATTGAATCTCATTATGGATCGGTAAGTATCTTATTCTTATAAATATAAATTATAAATGAAATTTCCTCGACATTATTACAATTCAACATTTTATGGTAAAGAGTTCGAGGTATAAATCCAACTGATGATGAGGACGGATCCGATGAAGAAATCGCATTACAAGACAGGAACGGCATTGATAAAAATATCGGTCCTAATATTTTGAATTAGGTAAAACAATTGGCATGTCAATTACTTTTTTGTATTGTTTGTTGTTGGTTAATTTAAAAATTCTAAGATTTAAGTTGTCTGTCCTTTATTTATTAAACTTTGGACTAACAGATTAACCCGTGAATGCAGTTTTGGTTGTGGAATAACTTTTATAATTTATTATTTGTTAACGTGGAGTTTGTTTGTTTGTTTTGAAAATTAATATTGTAATATGCATATTTAATGAGTTTTATTTTTCAGAATGCATCATGGGGCATTTCCAACAACAAAATACCCATTTCCACAGGCAGCCAGAGAAATGCGAAAGAAGACCGAGAAAACTACAGAAATAACGTCAATTTAGGTATTTAACATTAATCCAGGAAATTATTTAAATAAATTTTTATAAAAGGTCGGTTTATGAAACAGTGAGCATCAAAGAGTTTTAGATGCTTAGCATTTGACCACTTTTTATTCCCTGTGCCCATAGAAAATTATAAAAAACTAGTAGGAAATACTACTGTTTATTGTAATCTCATAATAAAGTTTATATATTCTTGATCAGTATTAGAATTCTATGTACTTAGTCATCTCCGACTGTTTGTCTCGAAAATTTGAGATGGATCTTTGATTTATAAATTTGATTTATAAATAGAGACAAAAGTTATTCAAGAATAAAAATATTAATAAACACAAGTTCTTAAAGGGCAGGGTATCTTAAAGTCAACTATTTTTTAATAATTTTTGTACATGAAAGCCTTAATAATAAAATTACCTGAGTCTGCTTTTTACAATTCCTATTGTTATACAGAGTTTTATTTATATTTACTTAGTTTTATTGAAAGATAAAGTCATTCTTAAATTTCCTATTTTGGGGCAAGTGTATTGTATTGTTTAAATTTTACAATTGTAATATCTGCATTGGTTTTGAATGCATTAAGACCTATAAAGTGCCATATTTATCATTGAATGACACATAATTTTGGGTTCAAGTCAAAGTTTTTCTGACATCTGTTCATGTTAAGCACACATGTGTATATGGATTTCGAATATAAGCTCCAATATTTGCAGTATTGAATCAGTTTGCATTAAGTAGAGCTCTGCGTTATCTTCCAAAGATGAAATTCATTTTAATCCTGGCTTGCCTGACACTCTTCGTGGCCATTACTCAGGGCCAACGATCTTGCCGTGGCCGTGTTCCTCCTGGTAAGTAACTGAATATGTGATAAATATTTAAGCTATTTAAATATTTACATTGTCTTTTCTACTAGCTGAGCAAAATTGTCTTGGCGGCAGAGATTCTGGAACTGGACGTCGGCGTCAATGTCGAAGGAATGCCAATGACGATATGTGGTTCTACAACCAGGGAACTCAGTCCTGCAGGAAAATGTCATATCGAGGCTGCGGTGGTAATAGGAATCGCTATTGCTCGCTGGAAGAGTGCGAAAGGCAATGCAGGCGTGCTGAACCGGAAGTTGTGACTCTTCCAACTGTATCACTTGAAGCAGCTACAAACACTAATTAAATTACAAATAAAGTACGAAAAATGATCAACAAATAAAGTTGATAAATTAACAAGATAAATGAGTTTTTTTAGCACAAACTTTTTAAATGATTTGACAAAAATTTTTTTTAAATAAAAATGAATATTTAAACAAATTTGTTGTCAACTCAAAACTGTTTATGAATCAGACTCAACAACCTGTAGTTCTGTCGAGTTGCATTGACAACTTGTTGATGCATTTTTGACAATATACAAACCCATGCATTTTTCATTATTGCTAGGTTGGGTTTAATGACACTATGACAAATGACTTTGAGAAATAATTATAGGCAAGCCCAAACAGTTTCTAGTGAATAATAGGAATAATAGGCTGGCGCAAAATGGGCGTCAACCCTTCAGAGGGTGTGACAACTGTGACACGAAATATGTGACACGCTAATAGAACCATTAAATTAATTTTATGTTGAGGATAACGAGTTGTTATAATTCGAGTTAAAAGTATAATTTAAATTAAATTTTATTTAATTAGTCTGATCGTTCGCACTCAATTCTGCAAGCCTTTTGAGAGCAGAAGCGATTTTTATTACCACCGCAGCCTTTGTAGGACAGTTTTCTACAGAATCCACTCGTTGAATCGTAGTACCACATTGCATTATTGGCATTCCTAAAGCCTAGTACCGACGTCAGAAAAAAGGCCTAGCGTAAGGTCAAACTCCATATAAAAAAAACGCTGGCGTAAGGTGAATAAGAAGAAGACGACATTTATCTCCGCTTGTCGGTCCGCACGTCAACTAAACTGAAACTAAAAACGGAGTTGCCAGATAAGGAACGGGCGTTATCCAGCACTGTTTGAAACAGCTGTCAAGCCAAGCGAAAAATATATTTCTTTAGAGTTTCGGTATCTATCTATCTCACTCTCTCACAATAAGTCAAAAGAAATGGCGGTGAAATTAACAAAAAACAGCAGATTGGATCTTTTCAAGACAGCAGACAAAATTCTGCTGATTAACGAGGTGGAAAAGAGGCCAATATTTGTATTTTTTCATTAATTTAGAGGGAGAATCCACGTGAAAAGATCAAAAGCGATAAGTGCACCAAATACCCGCTGTGCTTGCGTTTCATCGCATATTTCTCCTCTATTAATATTAATATACATTTTTCATTGCCTATTCTCTCCTCTTTTTTGCAAATCAGCTCTGCATGTTCATATTTAAAATAAACCGCTGCTGACGCATAGAGTTACCATTCCATTTTATGTTATTTTTCCGTGCTGCATTGGCAACTCTGGCTTTACGCTCGTCGACAGCTAAATATTGTGCATTTTCCGCCGCTAAAAATTTATCTCACGTCGGTACTAGGCTTAAGGCAGGAGGGTCGATAAGTGTGGCCTTGATTTCTAACGGCAATGCATTTCGGATCAGCTGTAAAACAAAATATTTTGAATAGAAATTTTCTTTAAATATTTATAAATTCTTCTTTTTACCGGGACTGACACTACCGCGACATTCGTCCTGTGATTGAATGTGGACAACACAAAGAATTAAACAGGCCAAGAAACAGCCTAATTTCATAGCGAATCAACTTGAATAGCTTTACTTTATATTTGAGACTGTTTATATAGCAAATCAGGGTCTGTAACTCTTATAAGTTTTTTGTCAAAAAATTAAAAAATAAGAGTTATTGGCTGATTTTTATAAAAAAATTATTTTTAATTAAATTGAAATTAATTTAAATGATAAAAATCAAAAACAATTATTATTTTTCAATTTTTATATAAAAATAAACCCCAATTCTTATTTCCAATTTTTATTATAAAAATTGACAAATAACTCTTATTTGTTGATTTTTATTATAAAAATTGAAAATAAAAATCAAATCGAAATATCTTTTGAACCAAAGAAGCCACATCATATATAGACCTATATATATGATCTACGCATCAATACCTTTCAGTTGATATATTATATGTATGTACCAATGCATATACACATGAGTATATGCATATTTTATTATTTCCTTAGATACTTGCCCAGAATCAAAGATTTTAATGTAAATATGGTATTATATTTTTTATTTGTTTAATTTAAGGAACATGATTTTTTTTAATGATTCGGAGGATAGGTTGCACCTTAAGTCCGTCATTACCAGCTTTAGAGCAGAAAATGGCCTTTCCACTGATACCTGTGTAGCAGGCACGGAATGAAGTACCTTAGCCAGACGGTACAGGCGTGGATAAGTGTACTTTTTTTCCTCCCAATAGTTCATTATGTTCACATTAACGTCAATTGGTTTTGGCGAATACCCATGAATTTCAATGGTTGCCAATCTGAGCTCCGGTTCGTCCTCTTCCTCAGAGTTTTCACCTTCGGATTCCACCTCAATTGAGTTCAAAAACTCATTCAAAAGTGAGCATGTGTTTTGCGGTGTTTCTTGAATGCCATTATCCGGTTGATCCGACGATGTCTCCGAGCCTTCTGATGAAACCCGTATTTTTTTAATTTGATTCTTCTGATAATTAAAAAAAAACATAAAAATGTATTATATATGGAAAGCGTCATTAAGCTTACCTGCTTGTTAAATGCAAGTATTTTGCGCATCAATTCTACCAAACGATTTTTGGCTGCTGCCAGCTGAAGGGGATTCTTAAGAATTATTCGCCTAATTCTGGGATCCAAAAAAATCGCTGAGAGAACAACTTCATTGGTTGTAAGTTTTTCCTCCCGACTCTCCAAGCTATTGGCTAAATCGGCACTATGAATATTGCTACTCATAGACTTTATCATAAGTTTTGTTTCAAGAAATAGCTTGTAAAAGTCCCCAAAACAAAGCTGTTCCTTTTGCAACTTTTTGGTGGCTGCAGAAATCGGCTCCAGCACAGACAGCAGCACTTTAATGTCAGCCCATTGCTTATCTGTTAGCTGTTGGTTTTTAGGCAAGTGTTCCCGAATAAACTCCTCGTATATGCATACACTTTTCAGCATTTCATACGTTGAGTTCCACCTTGTGGGCACATCTGTGATAGGCAGGGGTAGAGCTGTAGTTGAAATTGCAAGTCTAAAAGAAAAAAATTAATCTCTGTTTCATTAAAATTCCTCATTTTGTATTCTTACCTGAACCTTGGTGTTCGCAATGTTTTTACAAGCTTTCGTGCAATTGTAACAATATCATTCCTTGCATCTACATTCAAAAAGTCTTTTACGGCTAGTTGCATCGAGTGAGCAGCACATCGAATTGATTTAATCGAAAAAATTTCTATGTCTCCCATCAGCTCTTCATTTTCGAGGTCAGAATTAAGAACACTTTCGGGGTCTTCGTTCAAGAACTCGATTGCCTTTAAGACATTTTTACCATTGTGTAGTACTTGCCCTTAAAGGAACGCTTACAAATTTTGCACACCGACTCATCTGGTTTTGATTTAAAATCAAAAAATTCACGAACTATAGCGTCACGTTTACGACCCATCGCAAAATTTCTTTTAAAAATCAGATATTATTCTTATTTTTGAATTTTTTGTATAGAAGTTATAATCGCTACGGTCACTGTAAGAAACTGAACTTAACTGAGCTGAACTGAACTGAAACCAATGTAGACAAAAAGATGCTGCGTTAACGCATGCTGCGTTCGTAATTCAAATAGAGTTCTAAAAAATAGACTTTTTTGCAGTTTATCCAGGTTGAAGTGGTAGGCAAAAGATTTTACACATAATTATTATTAAAATATTATCATATACTCATGTGTATATGCATTGGTACATACATATAATATATCAACTGAAAGGTATTGATGCGTAGATCATATATATAGGTCTATATATGATGTGGCTTCTTTGGTTCAAAAGATATTTCGATTTGATTTTTATTTTCAATTTTTATAATAAAAATCAACAAATAAGAGTTATTTGTCAATTTTTATAATAAAAATTGGAAATAAGAGTTGGGGCTTAATTTTTATATAAAAATTGAAAAATAATAATTGTTTTTGATTTTTATCATTTAAATTAATTTCAATTTAATTAAGAATAATTTTTTGATAAAAATTGAAAATAAAAGTTTATCCTGTTTTCGAATTTGGCGTTCAAAAATAACATATGTCTGTTTTTCCCACTCTTCTGGGACGCTTTTTTGTGCTTTGATTTTTTTAAACTCATAACTATTATTCGCAGTCCCTGTAGCAAATTGATCAGTTGTTCGATTATGTATCAAGATTATTGATTAAACAACAGCTGTTCTTAAACAAAAGCCATATTTAGCTAGTCCTGAATATAAAATATTAATTTTTTGTATAGAACAAGATTTTTCAACTTTTTCTTAATTTGAAATTAAATACTATTTTAATTGTAAGTGGTAAACTTTAATGTTATATATTTCGTAAATATTATTTTTAATGTATAAATAAAATAATATAAAGTTCTTTTATCCCTATTTAACAGATTCTTCACCTTCTCTTTAGACATCTTTTCGAGGTTTTACTGCATGTTTTTGCTGGTAGCAGCTGTAGCTTAATGAATGATCTGGGTATTTTTAATTTGCCAAGTCGCTATATAAGCACATACATATTTTGAGAGGTGCATTAGTTCAAACTGAGCAGAGTTTGAAGAGTTCTTTCAAAATGTTATTCATTCTAATCTTGATGCTTTCCTTAGCATACGCTCAGGACATTGACGGTTGTTCTGGAAGTCCTGGTGAGTAAAATAATTTGATGGATACATTTTTCATTTGACTATATAATTATTTGTTCCTCACTCAGCTGATCCGGATTGCGACGGCATTAAAGATGTTGGACATGCGGATGAGGCGGGATGTGATCTGAATGCCAACGAAATGATGTGGTACTACAGTGGCAAATCCTGCAGCAAAATGGTTTATCTTGGCTGCGGTGGCAATCGAAATCGCTATTGCTCTGAGTTTCTTTGTCAGCTCTTATGTGAGCGTGTCTATAATAAAGAATCAATGACATGGGAACAAAGACACTTTTAAGACGCCAGAAAATAATTCAGATTTTTTATTAAATTAAATTTCATCATGTAGCTTAAGCTCCACTTTGATATTAGTTAAAATAACCATATTTTGAAACATCTGTCGCGAAATAATCATTAATTAAATTGAAGTCAACAATTTGCTATATAACGCTAACATTTTTACAGATTTAAATCAGTTTAAACAGAACTGTGTTTTTCTAAACTTCTCTTCAAATGAAGCTCGTTTTAATTTTTGTTTTCCTGGCGATCTATGTTGTCCACACTTGGGCCATCAACTGTCGGGGACGTCCTCGTGAGTCCTTGAATTTGTATACTTATCTAGTAACAATAAATATGGGCATTTCCACGGAAAGGTCCACCGCGGCCAAAAACGTAAAATTGATCAAAAATTCACATCTTTTGAAATTTTCTTTCAGAAATGTTTTTAAGTTATTTATTTAAGCAATATACACTGGAAAAAATTAAATAGGATGAACATATAGATTCTACATTGGAATAAATTCACTTTTTCATATTTATGTCAATTTTCTTAAAAATTGACTTCCAAAATGGACCGTTTGTATTTTAACGATTACACTTAGTAGGTCAGTAAAATTGTAACATGAACCATTTTAATTCAAAGAAATATATTGAAAATTTAATTTAAATAAGTTTTTCGGGCTGTTTTGGGCATATAATTTTTAAATAGAGAGACAGAAAGAACATTAAAAAGTGATGGTAAAAAATGTCCCGTGCGCAATGTCCCGTGCGAAATTACGTCAAATTGAATCAAAAAAAAAAGTGCAAGTCATCTTTGAAAAAAATCATAACCATTTTTAAGAGGCATCTATGCACAAGAGTTAAAAATAAGTTGCAATAAAATATTGCCTCTGGATTCGCTGAAATTGGCGTTTGAATTGGTTGACCTCACAAGTCACTTCCGTTTTGTGTCCCGTGCCAATCACTTGAATTTTTCTATTTTTCTTCAAAATGAAAAATTACCCAAAATCAATCTTTGCACCAATGAAAGAGCTAATCAAATGCTATATGTTAAGCCCTTCATCAGAAAAAAAAACCGTTTCCTTTTTACCGTTTTTTTACTTTGAATGTGTACGAATGTCCCGTGCACGTCCCGTGGAAATGCCCATATGTGATTTTTATTAGTTGAACAGAGCTGCGATGATGTTAAGGATAAAGGTCATTCAAAACTAGTTAGATGTAAGGCCAACAGCAACAATAGAATGTGGTACTACGACAAGAGCAAACACGGCTGTAGGTTCCTGAACTTTGGAGGATGTGGAGGCAATAATAATCGCTTCTGCTCTAAGGCAGAATGTGATTCCAAATGCAATGTATAATATTTTTAAAATAATTTAAACATATTAAAATATTAAATATATCATGTTTGATTGGTTATGGGATTTTAATTGAATTATTATTATTTTATCATTTTTAGAAACTATTATCTTTGAATATGTGTGTAAATGTATGTATTTTGGATGTTTTTTGGTAACAAATAATAAACATATTAAAATATTTGTTTGTTTTATTATTTTTATCATTAAATTAGAAACTATTATCTGTGAATATGTATGCAAATATATTAAGTTTTTTTTTTTTGGTAATGCATTACTTGAAGAATGGGCCATAAGTGGCTCAAGAGTTGGTTGAATCCGTCCCAAAAAGGATAGAAATGGTGGTTGGCCAAAGGGATAGTAAGACCAAGTACTAATTTTTGTTGTTTAATTAAAAACTAAGTTTCAAAATTATTTTTTTTTAAATGGTTGAAATAAGTTGTGGCATTGTTTTTGTTTGATTTTTAGTTATTAAAAAATATTTAAAAAATAAATGATATCAGATTTTATAAGTTGAAACATTAGACTAACCACCTGCATTTAAATTTTTCTGATATCTCGTTTAGTTTAGATTTTGAAGACGCCTAAACTTTTTTCAAGGTGCTGGTTGAGCTGATATCTACTGTATAACTTTATCAAATGCTCCCTAGTCAAAGCACTACAAAATTACCATCCAAACTCAGAGCGAATATTCGTGTTTATACATTTGAGTTACTTAAAGCTTTCTAACAAAAGTGTTGCATACTTTTTGGCTGCTGTTAGCGTTGAGAAAGCTGTGTGCAGAGCTTGCAAGTTCGCCAGTAGTTAACAGTGGAAGTCTTTAACAAGCATTGCTCACTGGCAGCTCTTTTCACCATTTCATATGTTCGGTAGCGGTTAAGCAAACAAGCAAACAAACGGAATAGGCGGAAAAATTAATTAAGTGAAAAGTACGTTAAGTTTTGAACGTTCAAGTTAATTGTTTATATGTTTGTATGTGAAAGATAATCGAAATTCAACTCGTTGGGCTGCTCGCTACCAATTAAGTGAGTGCGTTTTCCAAACGGAATGCTTAAATATTTGTGAACTGTGAACTGTGACTCTTGATACGCGTATTTCGACATCTGCCTTGCCTGTTGGGATTTCAGTCTCAAGGCCAAGCTCTGTGGCATCCGTTCCGTTCCACAGTGATCTTCGGAATCGGAGCCTTGGATATAATATTGCCTGGTCTGGCCTGGCAAATAAAATGTGATTTTTATGGTTTGCAAAGAGAGCAAGAGCTACCCACAAGTTTGTGTTGTTGCAATTTTTTTTGTTGTGTCTGAATCGTTGAATCTTTGACAATATACATATATATATAAACATACATGTGTGTAGTTGCCGGCACTTGAGATTCAATGTTAAGCGAAAAACCAGTTTCATTTTTTTTTTGGTTTTAACTCTCGTCTTCGACAATGTCGAATATAATTCGGGAATACCATGGAATAAGTTTCCCACTCCCTAAATATTGATCCGGCAAAATGGCAGAGACACGTTTCATTATTAATACAATACTCGCATTTGTTTATACATATACAAATGTTTATAATAATTAGCAATTGAAAGCTTTTGGCGAATCGAATCAGTCGAAGACCACCCCAAAATCGTTTTTGATTCGTAATCTTTGTGTTTCTCCATTTGGATAGCACCGACAACCAAAATTATCGAATTAACCTATTATATCATAATGATAATTGCTTTTTTTTTGTCGTAGCTGACTTTGAACACGTACTCAGGCACAAGGCAACTTTAGTATATTAACCATGTTTACTTTTAACCACTTAAAATACGCCCTACGTGTCATTCAGAGCTACATGGAGGTAATACCAAAATCGTATATCCCAAATAAACAGTTTTCTAGTCAATAAATTTTAGGATGTGGTATGAGTAAACCTTCAATGCTTATCTTTTCTCCACTTTTGTAACTGTATACGATGCATTTTGAACTGAAAACAAAGAATGTGAAAAACAAAATCAAAACAAGCATAAGAATATTTGATTTCTCAAACCGAATTTGGAATACGCTTCTAGAGAAGTTGAGTAATATTATTGTAATATATATCTAGAGAACTTACAGAAATGAATAGATCGGTCTATTTGTTGTGTATTTTACAACTAATTGAAATATCCACATGTTATTCAATTAACTCAAAGTATAATGAATTCAATGAGAATTGCGATGAGACTACAGAGATAGTCAGTTTTACAGTTAATAGTGTGCTTTCAACTGTCACCGTGCAAACTCGCTTTGAAAGCTTTACCAAGTGCTGATCTTTGACTCATTGTAATTAGTTTGTTTTCGTCTGAGCTTTTTGCCAGCTTCAGCTGGCTAATTGAATTGCAAGCAGTGGCAATTAAATTGATAAATAGACAACATCAAAACACTTGAAATCACAGCTTGAAACTGTTTGCCCCAGGCGAATAACATTAGCTTGAGAGCAAATCAGCAGGTTTTTTAAATATTTTTGACCATTCAAAGCATTCATTCACGATCCACTTATCGGTTTGTTTACATTTCAACTGGGCAACTGTTGGCGCTCATCTATCAATTGGCATGTGGCTTTTGTTTTGCCACCTACACAATGCGTGAGAAAGAAATTTTAGCAATGCGCCGAAAGTCTGATAACATTTCATATTTCGCCGACAATTCCATGCTCGATCCACAAGTGCAATAGAATTCCACCTAAGCGATGTACTTTAACAGTTGCACAGCTAACAGCACGCCAACATTGAGAGTGCACTCGCGTCCACCTACAATCCACTCTCTGTAAAGTGAGGATGGAGCTTTAACAGCGCTCCAACATTTACAACACAGTGCAATCGCATCCACACAAGATCCACTCACACGCCTACGTAAATTTACGAAGCAGTGTTTCCAATGCCTCTAACTACACAAAAACAAGGCCGGTTAAACCAAAAAAAATACAGAAAACGGACAGATTTTTTTTTAAGGACAAAAAATCGGGACAAACAAACATATAATATTAATTGATAAAATAATATCGAAGCTTTAAAAATAACTTTAATCTTTATTAGCCAGTAAAATATTTTCCACAGAAAATGCATAAATTTTTTAGAAAATGAATATATTAGAAGACACATACTCGTAGTTGTATTTGTTAAATTCTTTGAGCGACTTAGAACAATAAAAAATGGACGAATAAAAGATAAAGTAAAATAAATTAAATACAAGTAATTTTCCGTTAAAAATTGGCAACACTATTACGAAGGAACTTTAACAGCACAGCAAAAGTTGACTAACAGTCAGTCAGTCTTAACGTTTAACAGTGCTAAACGAAGAGCAGAAGTTTATCAATTGGCGTGTCTCCATTTTGTGCTCAGTTCGCTTAAGTTCGTCGCGCGTTGTGGACGCGTCGCGGAATTGAGAAAGAGAAAAACGTTGATAATAACAATGAAGTTGTTGATAACTCATTAATATTGTAAAATCACAAAAGTTTTTGCTTTCTTAATTACTATGATAATCTAACCGGTTGAAACGAGCGTCACACAAACACGCATAGGTTGGTGATCAGAGTGTTATAGGGGAATTACCTGGAAGCGCAATATAATTTATTGAATTTGTTGATGATTTTGAAAGATCTGACATTGAGAGCTTCCCATTATCGAAGCGCATTGTGGCAATAATCCATATTTTATGTGACCACACAGATTTCAGGTTTTGCGAGTGTCTTAACATATAAATATAAGCCATTAGTACAACAGAGTTTTGCGAAAATGAATGCGATGTATTCACTTTTGTGACAATATTCCCGGGTACTTGTCATCCAATGTTTATCAACAACAACACCAACAGCAACACCAACAACGACAACAACAGAAATCCAGTTTGTGAAGTATTTAAAAAAAAACCCAACTCAGCAAATACTTTAAAGAGAACCGCGAATCAATGCGTTTAACTGTTGAAGCTGTCTTGCATACTGAACACTATTTACTATCAGTAATATACATATCTATATGCATATGTACAAATCTATGCAAATACAGAATGTTGTGAAGGTTTTTTCAACTTGAAAAGTGACAAAAGATATTTACAAACAATACTGAGAAGTAAAAACAACGTTGAGCAGAACAAACAACTTGATTGAAGCAAATATTCTACATATATCAGAATATATAGACTTTAGGTAAGTGCAAACGTCTAAGAGATAACGCTGTGTTGAACCAACTCAAGAGCATTTTAAAAGCGACACCAAATAAATTGTTTAGATGCCATTCTGTGGGCGTTTACAGACAAAATATAATATACATACATATAATTATTAGCACATGCCATATTAATTTGTATGAGATATTTCCGGTATTTAGGTTTATCTGACATTCGAATCCCTTGCTAATTGAAGATGAAATTATTTCTGGAATTTAATATATGTATTTCTATTTATTTATCTAATTTTTGTATGCAATTTAAAAACAAATTTATTTAGAATTTCTAAATTTGGTTAATGGTAATCTATTTTTAGACCATACTCTAATAAAAATGCTTCAACTAATGAGTCTATTTCTTGAGTAAACTATTTCATTTGTGTATTAACTAAATCTCTCATTAATTTAGAATCTATTTTGGTTAAGTAACCTAATTAAGTATCTGAAAATCTTTTGCTGTCGTTTCAAGAAATGGGATCATCAGATAACATAATCTCTCTCTGTTGTAATTATTTTGGTATTTCTGTATTTGCTAATTGCCCATTCAATGTATATTTAATTTTTATGGTTCATAAAAACTAATTTATGGACTGGTATATTACACGAATATCAGATTTGGGCATAGTTAAATGGTAGTTCATTCTCTGAGTCAGTCAATTAGTTGGGAATTCCTTGACAGCTGTTATATAGTTCGAATTAGCTGTGCTAATTGTATGACAAATAATTGCAAAGTGTCTTCAAAAAGCTGTTTTCTTAACTGGGCTAATATCAAACACTTGTTGCATTTGTTGTTGAGTCATGGCAGTTGCCATTTTCCGGGAGCAATTCACTCATATCAATATGTAAGGCTTTGGCCCAACCTAGAATTTTGATATGCGGGGAATTCACCTTGAAACTGTTGTGCTCATCATTCCCATAGATTCCGTTCCCACTTCTAATTCCATTCTCCTTTCCGCAGCACTTTCAGCTCTTTGCAAACTGAATTTGTTTACAATTTGCACATTTGGCGATTGTTCATATGTTTTCTTCAATTGTTTATTGTTTGCCTTCACCTTTCAGCTTTGTCGATTTGTTTATTTCAATTCCCCTCATTCTGCCGGCAATAAGTATTCGAATTGAATGCACGGTCTTTTTTCAAGAAGTTCAATTCAGTTTCAATATGACACGTCTCTTTGTTTTTGTAAACACAATTCATCATGATAATTCTCAAATATGTATACTATAATATTTACCATATTGTGGGATTATCTCCAATGACAATTCAGCTGCATTCAACTGCTGTTTATCACGCAGGTGGAAGCTCCTCTGGGCTGCACTTCTTGATAAGCGTAATTAACTTACACTTTAATTAGTTGAATGTATACATCTATCTCTCTCATTCAAATTTATTACTGTACATAACAAATTTATGGCTTTTTAAGTGTCATTAAAACACAATTCCTTTATCAAATATGTATCAGAGTTTTATTTATTGCTTAAGACGAACTAAGCTTACTGAGAAAGTGACCATGGAGAATATGTGGATTTAAAACAATTTATAGCTGCTATGTTTATGCTTTAAACAATTGAAAAGTGTTTAGGAATTAGAGAACTTATAAATATGTATATATTATTTTGAAATTATAGAGATTTTTAAGAAATAAAGCGACCATGAAGAACTTATTTTTGTATTGATAATGATAATTAATTCATCTACAATAGATTTGAAATACACAATTTAATTTAAGTAGAGAAAATTTGAATAGAGGAAATTCAATTCAATAAAACGTACACATTTTTTTGATGTTTCCCCTTGATTGATTTATGGGACAGAATGGCAACACATGGAAATTGAGGTTGCTGAGGTGCGTTTATGTGTTTAATCCGTCTTGCTCGATTGTTTTAATAATATTTGGCAAGTTGCAAATTACCAGTGAAATTGGGGATATCCCAGGGCAATCAATTTCCTGGATAGGGTTTGGCCCAAAACTGTTTAAAGTGGACACGTGTGTGTGTTTTTTTTTTATTGAGAAAAGCTAAAAATACTTGGAAACATATTTGAATTTGAGGCATTTTCACGCGAATGAAAACTATAAGATGAGATGGAAGACCGTCAATGGGTCAGACCATAACAATGAAAACTGTGGGCCATGTTGTTGCCAAAACGTTTTGTGTTGAATTTGAAAATAATCGCACAAATACAAACACTTGTGGAAATACTTTTGAAGGTGTTGAAGGCTGTTTATCTATCCCACCCCGACCATACCTTGTGGTGGGTTTCAATTTTGAAGTTCTCTATCTTTCAGTTTATTTTGCGGTTGCGGTTGCGATTAGTTTACTTTGCCTCTCGCCCTGACCAAAAGCGTCAAGAACCGTCCACACTGATAAAAGTGCACAATCGAAATGGCGAGCGACATATAATTAAACAATAAAGAACTAAAACAAAACTCGGCTACGCTATCTGACATCAACAAGTATATAATATACGCGTATGAGTACGAAAACGCGTATTTAAAAAATTAAATAGAAAACATTAACGTTTGGAATTCAAATAAACTACGCGCGAAATAATCATAATTGTTGTGAGTTTCGATTAGTAATAATGATATTATATTTTATGGCTTTTATTTATTCCGTGAAATTCACAAGTGTTACACTAATTACCATAGAGAATAAGTAGGAAATGGACCCCTGAGACAACGCAATCGTTGTCGTTAACAGAATTCTAAAACATATATTGCGCATACGCCGCGTGACACGTTCCGAGCTCTCGTCGTATCGTCCGTCGACATTTTATCAGCAGCCGCGTCGATAAATCTTGCCCCGGGGGCTTTATGCATTTTAGCATACATACATAATTAATAAATGCGTCGCCTCCATTAATACCTCGACTATTCCTTCCAATTCCCCCCGTTTTACACAGCTGTGACTATTATAAAATAATTTATATACATATATATATTCTTTGATCAAAAGTGTTGTTAGAATAATGCATAGCATTGCCAAAATTGGACTGTTTTTATTTTTTTGATGGCGCCCAATGAATCACAAAGTCGTGAGTTATCGTTGTTATCGAGCGAAATTTAGATTAATCTCAACGGAAGCAATTAAGCAGCATAATTGATTAATCATTAACTAGATCAACTTATTGCATTGTTTTTCTTCAGTTTCGTTCAACTTGTGAATATATTCAGTAATTGGCGGGTTCTGGGAAATCAATAAGTATCTGGTAAATACTCTTTGTCTGTCATTAGCCCCTCTTGGCATTATCTTATCGATAAGAATTTCAGTTCTCTTCGCTCTCGCTGTCTCTCTTGATTCGCATTACGCATTGTGTAAACTTAAATTGTACATTTTTTATTAATAAGTTGATACTCGTATTATTGACAATTTGCTGACATTATCGGATTCTATAAAGAGTCCTACAATTAGCATTCACACAGGAGAGAGAGACACACCCATGAATCATGAGTCGTAAGCTATGTTTAGCATTTTAAATCAATCGATGGCACATCTGTTTTCCGTATAAACTGAAAGAAATCAGAGCTAACAATAACAATAACTATAACAACAACAACAGTTGTTGCATTTATTAAACAAATAGCAACAAAATTATTATTCAACAATTACAAATTTCATATGGAAATCCGGGAAAATCGTAATATCAATAGCTGCAAATGCCACTCATAATTCAGTTTAATGGCCATAATTCTGGCAATTTTCGAAATGGATCTTATTGATTGAAAGAGCGAGAGAGAGAGAGAGAGGTTAAGAGTGAAAGGGAGAGTTAAAGAAGGGGGGTTTAATGTTTTGATTGGAGTCAAGGAGTCGGTGTTGAAATTTCAATTGCATGCGAAGCGATTAATTATGCTAATTTCGCCAAATACTCCCACCCAAATATCTATCTGTTTACCCATTGAGGCCCCATAAATTTAACGATAATTCTTGGGTGTGCACAGTCCCTCTACCCCTTCCCCCTACAGCCCCCTCCATTTACACATCTCCACTCTTCGCGGCAATGTCAATGTCGCCAATTGTTTACTCTGAAGTCCACAATAAATGCAAATATATTGCGATCAATGTATTATAGCCGAATTTGACTTTCCTTTATAAGTACTTTGTTGGGCCCTAATGATGTTAGCCCGATAAGATAGTGGCCCCGAACAGGAAGGGGTTGACTTTTCGCATTTGTAATGAATTTATTGTGCGGCGTATTGGCCACAAATTGACAGAATGGGAAATTGGATTGTGAGTGGGGAAAAAGAGTGGGAGTTGTTAACGCAAAACAATAGACCGAGTCTGGGGGGTTAAATGGAAAGTGAGAAGGAGCGTTTGACAGGATATTGACAGTTCTTGGCGTTTAGTATCAATTTAATAGAAATTCATATATATTTGGTGCCTGTATGTTTAAGGATGATTAATGCCCCGCAGGACATCAGGACGCCCATTGCGTGTGTTCTCTCCATTGTCTATTGTCTATGTTGTCCTTGCTTACGTTAAAACATGTCCCATGTGACTTGTTACCCTAATTGGCTTCAACGCCAACTGACGCCATAAATTTCCAGTTCCCTCTGCTGCTCGATAACCTGTTGAAAAGGTTAGCGTAGTTTTAAGTGTGCTTAAATGAGATCGAGACAGCTGAGTTGAGACTGAAGCTGATTACCTTTTAATCAGACTTTTTAACTTGTTTGATTGAAGAAATAAAAGTAAACTTTAGAGAAAAAGAAAGCACAAAGTTGCATATTAAATTTTACGATATGCTTTATACAATAATCTGGATTTTTCCTAAAAATTTCATTACAGTTGGATGATAGACTCAAAGAAAAGATACAATTTTTATAATTTATCTAACTAGCTTTTTACTGAATTTTATCACAACAGGATAATACACTCGAGAGAACCAAGAATCAATTTTCTGTAGGTCAATTTTGTAACCATAATTTGATTTTTACACAATAATTGCAGGGTCTCTCATAGTCGAGCTCGCTCGAATTTTATCACAATTGTATAATATACTCGAGGAACTCAGAAATAAATTGTTCGCAGTGTAGGGCCAGTATGTAACCATATTTTGCATTATACACAATCCGTACAGGGTCTCTCACAGTCTATCTCGCTCAACTTTTATTACAATACGATACTACACTTGAGAAAACCAAAAATCAATTCTCTGTAGGCCAAGTTTCGTAAACATAATTTGCTTTTCACTTAAAAATTACAGGGTCTCTCACAGTCGAGCTCGCTCGAATTTAATCACAATTGTATACTTTATACTAAGCTTTATACTAAGCTAAAATACTCTTCAACAGGTTAAAAAGTTAAACTTTTATACTAAGATTTCTTAAATAATTTGATTTTTTCGTACTTTTGCAGGGTCCACAAAATGCGAAATCAAATCCATCACAGAAGTGGATCTCTCTACTGTGGCGTCACAATGATTGGAGTCGTCTTCCTAGTCCTGTTCCGCCTGCTGCCCGGAAGTCCCTTCGGTGTTCATGCCCTGGGGGAGGAGGGGAATTATCACGATCGCAATGGAATCCACACAAAATGCAGTTTCTTCGACACGGTGAATGTGACGGGATATCCGTCGTTTCCCAATGGCAGCTACAGTTATGAGGGAGTTCTGATCCCAAGACATTATGTGGGCACTTTTGACTATATCTACACTGATCTGGTGGATAGAATTGATGTGGCACCGCACACTCGTGGCTGTATCTGCAAACTGAAGCCTTGTATTAATATCTGTTGTCCCTGGGGATATATCTTCAACCAAACTGAGTGTTTTAAGGACACGAGTACGAGTCGACTATGGCCGGAGCCATTGTTAAACATAACACTCGGAAATGGATCCATTCAGACTGTGGACATGTATGAACGATTTGTGGTGCAGAGTTTCAGACCCTGCCGAGAGATGTTCTCTCTGAATCCGCAGGCGTTCCAATATGATAGCTACCAACTATTCGAGAATGGCACTTTACTACGCGAAGACGATATGCTATATATTTATAAGAACGAGTTCTGTCTGGTGCCCACAACTGCCAACGAGACGGATGTTTATTACCACATCAATCCCGCCAACTGCGACATGCTGACCGAGAACACTACGGTGAAGATCATCAATGGATTCGGTAAGTCTTACACTGATAAAAAGAATGTATAACTTAATAAATGTGTATTAACAATCATTTTTAAATCAGCGAGAAAACACTTTGATTTAGCTTAAACCATGCTAAAATGTCAAATTAAACGTAAATCTGATAAATACTAAAAATTAAACAACATTTTATTAATGATCAAATATCGCAAAAGTAAATTAAAATGAATTGAAATTTATTTTATGAGATTATTATTTCAATTTCATTCAAAAAAGCGAATTATATTTTTGTAAGTATTAATTAAAAATGTTTAAGACAATTATTGGTCATATAATAATTAAAATTCTCAATCGGTTCAGTCTTCACTATCTTTTATACTAAAGTCTCTATTTTGAAAGTTAATATTGTTTGATTTTAATAAGAAACATATACATACTAACTATTATTTGTACTTCCATTGTCATTTATCTCTGGTAATTGTATTCTTTCTTTAAGCCATGATCTTTTCCATACCCTTCATGCTGTTGACGATTGCCGTGTACCTGCTGATTCCGGAGCTGCGCAATCAGCACGGAAAGTCGTTGGTCTGTTACCTGTTGGGTCTGACAATCGGGTATACCCTGTTGTTGTGCATCATGTTGATACAGGGCGTCGATCCGGATGGAATACCTTGCAAGGTCTTCGGCTATACGGCGTATTTCTTCTTCATGTCCGCCTTCTTCTGGCTGAATGTGATCAGCTTTGATCTGTGGCACAATTTCCGGGGCACTCGGGGCGTTAATCGATTCCAGGAGAAGAAGCGATTCCTTCTCTACTCACTCTACTCATGGGGATCGGCGCTGGTCTTGTTAGCGTTTACGGTCCTGGTGCAGGAATACGCAGACTGGTCGAAGCAAGTGAAGCCGGGCATTGGCGGTGGAGAGTACTGTTGGCTGGACATGACCAACTGGTCGGCAATGATCTATTTCTATGGGCCCATACTCATTATCCTTATGGCCAATACCATAATGTTTGTGATGACGGCCTTCAAGATTCACGGCGTCCAGCGGGAGATGGCCAGGATAATAGCGAGAGAGGATAGCACCAAGAATCTGCGCACTGAGAAGGACAAGTAAGCGCAACATTGTGTATAGGAAATTTGAAATCTCACTCAAACAGCAATCCTTTAAGATTCGGACTCTTCTTGCGACTGTTTCTGATCATGGGAGTCACCTGGTCCTCCGAGATAATCTCCTACTTTGTGGGCAGCGACAAGCAGTGGTCCAAGCTCTTCTACGTCTCGGATCTGTGCAATGCGATGCAGGGATTCCTCATCTTTATGCTCTTCGTGCTGAAGAAGAAGGTCAAGCATCTGATATCGAACAGGTAAGTCTTTGATCCGATTATTTCCAACTCTTCGATCTCGATTGTATTGTCCGTATGTATAAGTTCATAACTCTGTGTAAGTCCTTGAGTCTGAGTCTCTTCCTTGAATGTCTGTGCATCTGAATTGTATCTGACTTGTATCTTATTTTGACTCAATTGATCGTTTGTCACCTGTCACATGGTCACGTGACTAATTCCGCCCATAGAACGGTGCGAGTCCGTAGTCTGCACCAGACGGAGAGCGTCACAGTCGCCGGAAGCAGCTACTCGATGCGTCAGCGGTTCATGGATGCCTCGAATCACATTCGCAAGATGGTCGTCATACGCAACGCATTCGCCAACTCGACGAGCGCTGTTCACTCCCATAACGTTTAAGCCGCGAACGAAGAAGAGGCCTATGTATTCACCTGCCAGTAAGCAGTGTTCTCTCTCTCTCTCGTTCGTTCGCTCGCTCGCTCGTTCTCTGCTTCCTCTTCGCTTTTGAGTGTTGTACAACGTGACAATACTAATATGACGAGTGTCGTAGCAGTCAGTCGTGCATGCAAACTTTTATTTGAATCTTAGAAAGCACTCAATCAGTTTTAAGTATTTCTGCAGCTAGTATCTAAATTGTATCTCTTGTATTTCGTTGTCAGAATGCTTTCGGTATCGCTAACGCTAAAGAACCGCAACAACAATATCAATACCAATACAATACCAATACCAATACCAACAACAATACAAAATCACAAAACATAAAAACCCAACAATACCCAACATAATAATGAGAATGCAAAAAAAAGCAACTGCAAGAGGCTAACACCCAAAAACCTGAAACCAAATCCAAGCCTAACGAATAAAATCCGTCCATTAATTGTACAAAATAGCTAATACCATGTAACCAAAATAAAAGTAAGCTAAGTACCATAACTACACACACATGCTTAGTATATCCATAAATGTACATCAAAATATGTTATCGTCGTCAGACTCTTGAAGCAAAAGTCACCAAGTTCGAGTCAATCGACCTCGACGAACTCAACATCGACCGACATTAGTTCGCCGCAGGATAAGTTAAAATTGAAGACATCCTCAGGCAACGGCAATGGCAATGGCAAGAGGCCGATCCACAACAACAATCCTCAAACTAGATCAAATACATAAATCAAAATATAAAAAAAGGTAAAGCCTCCCAAATCTCCCGTAGTGCTACGAGTAGTGTTCGGCAAAACCGTGAATAACCAGAGTTATATTTTTTATAAATATATCCAGCTCAACAAAAATGCTACTAAGTATTCCTACTCGCTATCTATGCTTTAATATCTATAACTAATCGCATGTAAATCAATTCAAATTGTATTACTATAACTAATTTCTCTGATTTCTGATTTCTGATTGGTGATTGCTGATTTCCCATGAATAACTCCTCCATAACCATTTGCATTTCCAGCTAACACTCGAATATGAAATATCATACACTTATCGCATTCACTAATTACATATATTTAACGGTTTATCGGTGCCTCTCTCTCTTTCTGTGTGTTATCAAACCATTAACTGCAATAGTTGGTAATGATTATTTCTAATCAAATTCTCTCCCTCCTTCGATATCAGATGCTCGAGTGCGCGCGAGGGAAGCCATCAACGTCAGAGTCAATATTCCACAAAGACCACGTCCAGCAGTGTGGCGAATCTATCGCTGCAGGAGAAGAGTTCCGCGGAGAAGCCTCTAGTGTCATCTCTAGATCAACAACAGCAACAACAACAACAGCGTACAACCAACTTCCGTTGAATGGGTCTATAGAGTCCAAGATGACGTCACTGCGTCGTGTTTTATCATCGAATAGCTGGGATCCGGATCTGGATCCAGTGCCCCCTCCCAGCAGCCATATTATATCGTAGACTTATTTACAAAAGACACTACTTCTACACTACATCTACTACTACTAATACAACTACAACTACAATACATGCATATCTATTTATCTGCATGTGCGTGTGTGTATGTGTGTGCGTGTGTCTTGTGATGTTGTTATCATTGTCTTATTGCCATATGATTATATGGAAGTGATTTTCGGAAATTGACATTACTTGGATCTGTCCACACTCTCTCTCTCTCTCTCTTTCTCCAGCGCAGATCCTAAACGTATTAATTAATACAATTCTTTGTTAATCACATACTCACGCACATATGTATATTATAATTATGTTTGAATTATGTATTTACCTAAAATAAAATACTATTTTATGTCAATTTTAAATAAAAAGCCAAAGAAACCAAATTCAACAGTTTCGAATTTAATTCTTGCTTCCGGTTTCAGCGACAGTAGAAATTAAGACAGTCGTAAAATGTTTAATTTACAAAATGAATAAAATTAAATTGAAGCACAGTTGAATTTCCATAACTTGAATTTTTCTCTAGCTTGAGCTAAATGAGTGGCAGTAAAATTAATAAACTTAAGAAAATTAGCTCTATAAGTCGTAAGTCTTCATAACTCGAACCTTTTCTTTGGATAATGGTGAGTCAACTTAGGAAAGTTCGACTGTATTTAAAGTTCTATGAGTATGTGAAATTCATTCAAATGGCTTTTAACCTGTAAACTGTTCCCATTGAACTCTGCGCTGTTCCCATGCATCATAAACGGACAGTAATTGCATGCTGTTAAACTGTTCCCAACAGTAACAGTCACAAATAAACTGTTCCCATTTAGCTTACTGTGCTGATAGCAATAGCATACCTTTGAACTGTTCCCGCTTAGCTAAAATAGCGTGCTCAAGACTGTTCCCCATCGATAGCATCTTAGCGCAGACAACAACCAAATTGGTGCTGTTACTCGCTGTAACATATGTAAAAGCTCTAAACTGCGCATACAACTTAAAGTTTTTAAAAGCCAGCTGAGCTCATTGTTGCTGTTCTTGTATTCTGATTCTCACTGTTGTTGTTTTAACTACCAACAACAACAACAACAACAAGAACAATGGCAAGAACAACACAAATGAATTTTGAATGAGGCTCGCACACTTGGCGTTGGCTGAGATTCCAATTCGAATCGACTGGGCTATTGGATAAATGTGCATGTGTGTGAGTGTGTAATATATGCATGTGTGTGAGTCTAGGGCTGGTTCTGTTGCTGTTGCTGTTGCTGCTGCTGCTGTTTTCTGTTTCTGTCGCTTTGGGGCTTTGCTTTTGCTGACAGACTGGCTAATCAGTTAGTCTGTTTTTTATTCTTGGCCGGCATGGAGCGTTGACGGTTTGCCGGTCGTTCGAAACGCGAGAAAGCCAACAACGCATCAAAGTTCGCTTCCCCCTCCCTCCCGCTCACTCTCTCTCTCTCGCACATACACGCGTTTCTGTTGTTGTCGCAATCATAGCCGTTTTTAGACGTCGCCGCATGCGTCTGCGTCTGCGTCAACGTCTGCGTCAGCTTCGCATTGTTGCTGTCAATTCGTTTCGTTGTTGTTATTTGTCTTTTTGTTTGCGCTGACTGTGCGTGTGTGCGTGTGTGTGTGTGTGTGTGTGCGTCGCGTTAAGACCAAAAGCTGTGAGCATCCAAAAACGATCGCAAGTGTTTATTTATTTTATTAACATCGACAGCGACAGCGACGCCACTGCCTGTGACGTCACAGGCGTGCAGAATTAAGTGTTTGAGCCACAAACAATTACCACAACACACCTTGCCACTCCCCCTGCCCCCTGCCAGCCACTCTCCCCTGGCCAAGTTTACAACCATAGCGTGTTTAATTGTGCAATTAGCAAAAGATCAAAGAAAACAAACAAAATGTGGGCGATGCTCGTGGGGATTATCATGCTCGCCATCATTAACATGGCCACAGCAGCAGCAACAACAAATTTAACAGCAGCAACTGGCAAATTTCCCTGCGCCTATGCGGATACGGTTAACATAACGAACGGACTGCGTCTCAAGGATGGCTCCTATTCGTTTGGGGGCGTGGTTGTGCCGCCCCAGCTGATGGCCGAGTACAACTTCAAGGTGATCGATGGCGTCGAGTATCGAGCAGCGAAACATTTGCGGGGCTGTGTCTGTCTCATCAAACCGTGCATTACCTTCTGCTGTCCGTCCGGGCAGGTTTTCAATGCGGACACTTGGAACTGCACGAGACCGGAGACGGAAAGACAGACGACGCACATTGAGTTGACCAACAGTAATCGCAGTGTGGATCAGGTAAAGATCGCCGATCATTTTGTGGTGCGCACGGAACTCGGTTGCCACAATAAATTCATTGACAAGAAACACGATTCCTTCTGGCAATGGGATCTCTATGAGAATGGATCCCTGCTCCGGGATGGGCGACTCTGGAGCACCGATGAGTATTGCTTCACGGCCCTGGAGCATGACAAGGTCTGGACACTGACGCCCCTCAATTGTGAGCGCTTTCAGCGTGGTTATCGCATCTGGATCTATGCCATCTGTGAGTCCAAACTGCCAGACTTTCCAGAATCCTTACCTAATCTCTTACCTTGCAGGCAGCATCATTGCCATACTGATCAACATCTTCATCCTGTCCCTGCTGAGTTCGATCAATACGGCACGCAAGAGTCATTATGGCCAGTTGATCATTTATTATTTGCTCTCGGTGATCGCCGGATACTCCCTCCTCGTCTACCTGACCCTCAAGAATCCCATGAATCTTTCACACGAGGCATGCCGCAATATTGGTGAGTATAGAGCTCTACAGTTCCATCTGTTTTTTTTCTAAGTCTATTATTTTTTCAGGATTCCTCGCTTACTTCTTCATCGTGCTCTCGTTTGTCTATCTGGCCATGTGCAGCCTCGACTTCCTGCTCAAGTTCCGCCTGAAACCTATTCGGAATTGGGTGCGCACCTTGTGCTACTTTTTAGCCTTGGTCTTTGTGATCGCGTTGCGGTTTCTCGTCTCCTTTGCCCAGGACTCCAATCTACCGAAGCACTTTAAGCCCGGCATTGGCGAGGATTACTGCTGGTTCGATGGTTTGTAATTTATCTTAAGACTAGGATGTATTATAGTATCCTATATCGTCTTTATGCTTCGATCAATGATCGTGGACCTTCTCCTAAGATCATTTTTTTTTTTATTTAATAATTTATTTCGATATCGAGAACTATGATATGATTTAGTATTCCATTAAACTATCATTTATATTTTATAATTTTATGATCTATGATCTTTTTTATTATTTTATTAAATATACCATTTAGTGTCCTGCGATCAGTGACTAAATTTCTTTGTTTTTTTTATATATTAGGTCAATTAACACTTTTTTAATTTTCTTAATTCCCTTCTATGATCTTCTGATTAAATCTCATTATCACTGTCATTATTTCCTATTCTATTAAACCTTTTTCCCATGATCTGTTGATCATTTGCAATTCTATTTCTAATGAATAATAATTTAAATTGTTATTTTTATTGTTTTTAATATCTCTTGATTTCTGTTTTAGTTTAACAAATTTTCTCTATTCTTTCAGTACGTCTCTGGGGCTTACTGATCTACTATTACGTTCCCATTCTCCTGCTGCTGATCTTCAGCATTGGCTGCTGCATCAAGGCGTATTTCGCGATCTTTGAGTTGCCAGCAGACACTCAATATGTGCTGGGAACTCAACTGCGCATCATGAAGATTCAGTAAGATATCCCAAGTGATCCATTCCAAGTGATCTCTTCAAATCAAACCTTCCTTTTTTTCCTCTTAAGCTTCTACGCCTTCACGGGGTACTTGGTGGGCGTGTTCGCCGTTTGGGTGCGTGAGATGATTGTCTATATTTTGGCCCGAGCTCGGGAGCATTTCTTCATAATAGACTTCTGGAGCGGCATTTGCATTCTGGGCCTGGCCATAGCTGGCTTCACACTCCTCCTGGGCAGAAATATGCACGTTAAGACCTGGTGGTCCATCAATGTGTAAGTAGTATGATTAATCTACCGATTACTTTAACTAATCTGACTAATTTCTGCATTTACTTTTAGTGAATCAAGTCAGACCGATCTGAGCATTATAAATGCGCGTGTTTACAAATTCGATGAAAAGGGAGATCTCAAATCCCCAGGTAGGAAAACCTTACCCAAAACTTTTCAACTTGTGCTAATTGCATTCAAATTTAATTTAATTATAGATTCGCCATACAGACCAACGGTGACATCACTTTAAATGACAAACAACTGCCTCAATTTGAACTCTGGTATTCACTCAAGATGATTCACCTTTGATTCATTCTGGAAGATTGCAATTATTATTCAATATAAGCAATATTAAGACTTGTTATACTACTTAATAATTAAACATCAGTTTCTTCTCGAAATTATTCCTTAAGCTCAAATATTATCAAGAATTCCACGTAAACTAAGAATAAACACAAACAAAACTGAACAATTTCAATAAATGTCGATAAAAAGAATACTAAGTATATCATTTTATATAGGTAGTTTCTATTGAGCTCATTTGAAGGAATAGTTAAGTTGACAATTTTCCTTCAACTCAGCTTGACTCTTTGCAATATTCCTTTTATACTTTGTACACCCTTTGGTTTTCAAGGTTTAGTTTTAAATTTTTCTTATATAATTTACATTAATCTAAATAAATTTATAACTATTAATTAGTTGACGGGTCTATATTTGACATTAAATAAATAATATAAGTATATAGTACTTTAATATATTTGTTTAACTTTCTCTAATTTATAACCCCAATTCGTACCCTGTAAATTTTACAAGGATCCAACAATAAACACAGAAATTATAGTATCTTTTAGCTGGACACTTTGAACTGAATAAACACTTTCACTTACAACACTTTATATAACGATTATAAACTACAAAGAGTCCAAGTTTTGCCATGTGTTATTTCCCTGAATAAATTCTCGATTCGCAAACAGGTGACGAGCCCCCAAAACTTAAGTAAACCCGACAAATGTCCACTGTCCAAGTTAAGGGACATGCATGAAAGAATGATAGAAAGTGGGAGGTCGGCGAGTCGGGGGTCAAGTTGCTTAACCTGGTCAACGGAAGAGGCAAGTCACCAGTCAAGTGGCACGCCACAAATGTGCTGTTAATGACGCAATTACCAACTGTCCGTCTCCGTTTTGTCCTATTGACGACCTCGCAGCTACTCGGTCTGTATCTTATTATGGTTCACCCCCACAATTCGAATACTCTCTCTCTCTCTCTGTACAGAAAGTTCGATACGAATTGTGAAGACGCTGTAGAAGGGAATTTTTATTAAAGAAAAGAAAGGTCAGTTTAGTATAGGATTGAACAAGTTATATCTTAATAATCTATTTGAATATATTATAATCTATTAATATAAAAAATATATATGAAATAGAAATTGATAAATAGTTTAAAAAATTGCAAAAATAAGAATTGCACTAACTATTCTAACAGGATTGTTATTATAAAAAGTTAAGAAGGTTAAGAAGGTTAAGTTAAGAAGTTATTATTCTAATAATACAAATTGTTTTTCAACATTTGAATAAAAACTTCACATTTAGATTGTCCTCATCCGAAAAATACTTTCTCATTGCTGCTGTGCGTAACTGAAAAAAATTACCAACATATCCTAAAATTGTCTAGCATAATAAGTTGAAAATGTATGAAATTCAAAATTATTATGCTGATTATTTTTTTGTGATTAGTTCTATTATTTAGGGATTATGGTTTCATAATGCTGAGTTTGTAATGGAACTTACTTTGTTAGTTAACTGATAAGTTGTAAAAAAGATTATTATTAGATCCTAAAAATCCCAAGAATATTCCCCAGGGATTTCAACTGTAGAGTAATACCAAGTCCATGTTACTATGCCTGTTGTGGATGTTGTATGCTCAGTTTCAGTTTTCTTATTGCCCAATGTTGTTGTAAACAAATCGCCGGCAACAACCCAACCACAACTACAACAACAACAACAATTTGGTGCTTTTGGGTGTGTGTCTGACCAGACGTTCCATTTCTTTCCATTCCATTCAATTCAATCGGATTTGATTTGGATTTTGCGCTCAGTTGAAGTTGAACCTGTGCCAGGTGCGGATGATCTGAATCCAAGTTGCCAAAGTTCTTGCCACACTTCCCAGTTGAATTTTCAAATAGTTTGTGATTCAACGTCATTGTCAGTGCATTAGGATTATTCTCGACAAATATTTGATATGCGATTTTTTAAGATAAACAAGCATAAATTGGCATAATAAAGCGAAACCGAAAGCGAAAAATAAACAGTTGAGGTGATTAAACAAATACAAATATGCTTTCGACCACGACGCAGTTGTGGCCTTTAGTATTTGGCCTAATGTGGCTCGTGAGTCAGCGCGGCACGTGTGGCAGCTACCACGAGGAGGGTCGCTATCCCTGTGCCTTCATCGACACGGTCAACATCACAGGCAGCTACAGTTTTGAAAGCACTTTGAATGGCTCCTACATCCACAACTGGACGGTGATACCCAGGGAGCTGGTGACACCCTATGACTTTGTGATCGAGAATGGCATCAGGATTCCAGCGACTCGACATCTCCGTGCCTGCGTCTGCCGACTGCGTCCCTGTGTGCGATTCTGTTGTCCCGCCGGGCAGCTCTATCACCTGGAGAAACGTCGCTGTGAGGATCATCCGAATGCTCCCGGACACAGTCACATGGCCATGGAGCTGCACAATGGCACTCAGCTGCAGCAGGAGCTGCGATCCTGGTTCAGTGTCCACGTCGAGTTGCCCTGCGATCACATGCGAGCTGTCACCAGGGACTCGGAGTATCTGCACTGGACACTACACGAGGTACATACATTCTAAGGATACACTCAGAAAATATGCCATTCAAAATTAACTTGAATGTCTATTAATTCCTTCAATTAAGTGTGAAGCGATCTTAAATTTAATATTATAATATATTGATATAAAAGTCAGATTTTATCCGAACTAGTCAGAATATACCTTATTTGAAGATTTTCGGTATGAGGAAAACGAAATTGAAATAAGATATTTTTCTAAGTTTTGGAAATTCCGAACTTTTGAGATCGTTTGTACTTAAATATTTCCTGCTGAAGTATGATAATTTTAATATGTTTTACTCAGTGTGTGTAGATAACAAATATACCAAGTTTATACTCCCTAATCTCTTTCTAAAGAACGGTTCCATCACCCATCGGGAGCATCTGTTCACCAAGCATTATTGCTTCAGCCCTCAGCTGATTGGGAACAGCACCTGGAGCTGGCAGCCCCTCGCCTGTGCCCCCGAGAAGCTGCACTTTGTTCTGGGAGTACGCGAATGGACCTATGCTATATGTAAGTCAGTGTATATCATAATTGCCTTCTCTCCTCGGACTATAATCAGATTGGAATACTTTAGGGAATGTGCGAATGTCTGAAAGACCAAAAATAGACACAGATTGCCAATAAAAATAATTGTGTAGATTCTCATGCGTGGCGATCAATCCATAATCATCAACAATTTATTGCCATTGAAATTTGTTAGAAAACAAACCAATTTTATGGATATGGAAAATATATAAATATATTTTATACAGGGCATTTCAAAATGAAATGGAAACTTTAGTTAGTTTTTAAGAACTATCTGTCAGATACATGAAATTGATTAGATATATTGGGGAAAGCTGAAATGATGGATAGAAAAGTGATAGGATTTTAGTAGTAGATATTTCCTTTGACGATTACTGATAAAAAAGTTTAAAAACACAAAATAAAGGGAAAACATTTTAAGAATTCGGAAACAAAATTAATATTAAGATCACTTATTTTTGCCTTTTTTTTATTTTTGTTGACCTGTTGTGAAATACGTAATTTCTGGTCCTTTTATCAAAGAATAGATCAAAAATTTCTTTCAATCTTCAACTGAAAGTCGCCTTACTAAAAAATTATAAACGATCTTTTGATAATGCAGACTTGATCATGAATTTTCTAAGAATTCATCTGTCTCCCAAATAAGCAGGAAAATTAAATTTGAATACACATAAAGAAATCTCAGTAATAGTAATAGATTTTGTCGATTTCCAAGATGTTAACCCTTCTATGTATCTTTCAGGTCTGCTGATCTGCATCATATCGATGTTAATAGTGCTGGCGGTGCATTTGATGTGCTCGGATATGCGCAACAGTTTCTACGGCGTTGCGATCAAGGCCTATACGTTTTGTGTTATCTTTGGCTACGCGATGTTGGCACATCTCACGCTCCACGATCCCGCAAATCTGTCAACAGTCGCCTGTCGCATTCTACGTATGTGTATTTCGTCAATTCTCTTGAAAATTGATTTGTATTTGATTGATCTTTGATCTTTAGCCAGCTTCACGTTGCTCTTCTTGGTATTATCCTTCTATATACTGAGCTTCATTTCGTTCAAATTGTATCTGAGCTTCAATGGCGTTGTCCTTACCAAGTTGATGTTCTGGCTGATCCTCGGACCGATCGTCCTGATCGCCATTGGTTGGTCCTTCTTCGTGGGCTTCAGCTATCAGGGGGCCAAATTGGTCTTTGGAGGCGACACCTGTTGGTTCGATCGTAAGTGCTTAAAGTATCTTAATGTTCCTTCTCTCAAAGGAGTATCTTTTTTATCTCTTCCTAGCTCGTAACTGGACTGTGATGGCCTATTCTTTGCTCCATTTTTATAGCCTGTGCGATCAGCACTTTCTTTTACATCCTTACACTGATAAGGATCAGCGAGGAGCCCTATATCGATTCGGAGAAGAGCTTCGACTACCTGGAACGGAATCGCCTGGAGTCCTTCTGGAAGTTCTTCAGCTACACGGCACTCATCTGGTTCGTCTTCGTCTGCTCCTTTGCCGTCAACTATTATCGAGGCGAAAATCCCATTTGAATTATGCCGTTTGCCTTTGCACGGCCTTCCACGGATTTGCCGCGCTTTATGCGCTCATCGGAAAAAATCAACAGATTCAAAACTTTCTGCGTCGCATGGAGAATAAGTAAGCTTAAAACTTTTCCTGAGAGTTCTCTGATATAATATATTATCTCTTTTAAATCTTACAGCGATGAGGACACTGTGGAAAACTCTGTGCCAATGTACATATATTGAGTATTGTTTAATTTACCAACTGGAGTGTCAAACTGTAGATGCAGTTTGGTTGGCACTGTGCAGTTTCAGAGTAACTGTAAGCAATAAGTCGAGTCTTCCACCTTTCAACAACAGCCAACAACTGCGCTTCAGCCGAGACATGAACCCAATAAGCAGCTTTCTTTTTGGTTGGTGTAGCGGATAAAACTTTTTCAGAAACTAACGGAAATTATGAAGATATTGTACTTTTAAATTTGAATGTTGATTTCTTTGATAAATATTTATAGTAATAAAAATTTGTAAAATTACAACAAAAATAATACACATTTGACTATTTTTGAATATTTGTTGCAATATCAATTACGAATATTTGAAATAAATATAGAAAGCTTGATTAAACTAATAATATTAAAAGGATTTTGGATGTAGTTTCAGAGGTAGGAAAACTCTCAATAAGAAACAAGTGCATCTTAAGGATAATTGAAAAAGAAATACTGCAATAAAATTGAAAATTGCCTTAAAATTATAATAATTTAAAAATCAATTTTACAAGAATCTTTAAGAAGTAGTTGGATTAAAGTTAATGCAATCTATAGCTAAAATAATTCAAGAAACCTTTGCCGTATGAAAATAAATTACGTATACGTCACGATATTAAATATATGGAATATCAACCTGCACGAATTAAAGAAAAATTACGTATACGTCATGATTAAATAACTTAACTCGAACATTTATAAAAAAAAAAATAAGAATATGTCATAATATTTACAGATATTCAATTAAATTTACTTAAATGTCATTTGAACCGTGGAATGTCGTAACATGCATTCAACAGATTTCAACAGGATAACAGAATCAGTGCTGGATAAATTAAGCATGTTTAAAGTGTTTCGGGGTTTTGGTCAGACGCGGCATTTTGTGGCGCAACCCCCAAAACAAATACAACAAATTTGTAGTTGTAGCTGTTGCCGGGACTCATTCGTATCGAGTTTAGCATCCCGAGCAGCCCAAAGCCCAAAAAGTATACACAATGCATAACGTAATTTACACAACAAAAGCAAACTGCCGCTGGCCAGAGCAGCTAGCTCGAGAGCGGAGTCCCTCCCTTTGAAGGGGTGTAAGGGGGTTGGGAGTGGAGGGTGGAGGGTGGAGGGGGCTCAAACTCAGGGCTGGCATCGTTTTTCAACAACGAGTTGAAGTTGCCACTAAAGTTGCATGAGAGTTTGTGCTGCCCGTGGACCGTGGCCGAGAGTTTGAAACACAATCCCTCCCCCCCTTGCCATCCCTTGTAGCTGCCTTTCCCTTTCCCTTGGCCACTATCACTGCAGCATATAATAAGTGCACGCCGATTTTGTTTGACATCAGAGGTCAATGGCCGCTGAGCGAGACCGAGCGAGAGAGAGAGAGAGAGAGAGAGAGTGAGGCTGCCGCAAGGGAATGCCAAGCACAGAGATTGCCACAGCAGCCCTGCCACATGCATCCTGCATTGACTGCAGCAGCGACAGCAACAGCAGCAGCAGCAGCAGCAGCAACAGAGGCAGCGCCAGCAGCAGATCCCCCCACCCACCCATTCTGTTTGGCTGTCAAGCGCAAGGAATCAAGTGGAAAGTGAAACGAGAGCGCCAGCTAACCATGCTTCCCCTCTCCAACTCACTTACGCTCCCTCTCTTGCTGCCACTGCGGTGGTGCTCTTTTGATGTGGCCTCGCCCTCGGCCTCGCTAACTAACCAGACTCCCTCGCCCTCTCCCATTCACTCACACACTCACACTAACACTCACCTCACTCTCTGCGTCCATTGCCTCTCTCCCACACAGTTGGCGATTCATCTCGTCGGCTGCCAGCAACAACAACACGACTTCGTGTTTCGGCTCCCGCTTCGTGTGCTCTGCTCTTTTGGCTGGGCATACAGCAGCTTCTTGTGCTCCTTTGTCAGCTGCGTTGTGTATCCATACAATCGAAGCACACACACACACACACACACACACACACACACACACACACACACACACACACAGCATGGATCGATAAAACGTAGTAAAAATTCGTAGTATTGGAAGCTGGAAAAGGCGGCATCATTTTTGCCGCTGCATTCTGACCAAAGGCAGCAAATGGCGACAGCGACGGCGACGGAGACAGCGGCAGTGGCAGTGGCAGCGGCAGTAACTGCAGCAGCGACTGCGACTGCGACAGCGGCATCGGCATTTTGTGTCCTGACGTGCGCACTGGAAATTCATGCGAGGTAGGACATGTTTGGCGCGTTTTTCAAAGTGCACACACACCGAGTATTTATATGTGTGTGTAAGTGTGTGTACTTTGGAGTTGTGCGAGGCTGCTGCAAAAGGTTGCTTTACAGTTTGAAAGGCAGGCACAGGAGCAGCAGCTACTCATAGATGCATATCAGAAATGCGTGCATGTGTATGTGTGTGTGTGTGTTGGTTTAATATCGCTATCGGTTACTCACACACACACACACACGTACATATTTGTAGTTAGAGTGTTTTGGGGAGACCGCGCCCCGGTTTTAGCTCTGGGCTCAGAGGGAACAGGGAACACCTGCCTTTGGTCCCGAGCTCCTGTCCCGCTCCTTCTGCTCCTTCTTCCTTCCATGTGCCAGTCGACAGAACATGAAAATTAATTACTAAATGACTTTATGCTTTTTAATGGCTTGCCCGGCAGTTAAAGGATATTAGACAAGCCATTTAATGGCTAGCTAGTATCTCCTTGGCCAATGCCAATGCCTTAGCCTTGGCCACGCCCAACTAGCTTTGATTGGGAATTCCCATTTTGTTAGTCTCGATTCTTTTTTGTTTTCCTTGCCATTTGTCCATTTTGTCAACTTGGGAATCGAAATTGCATTGAATCGAATGTGCTCCATTGAGGAATTTTCAGTTGGGGGATCACAACTGAAAATGTTAAGCACAAAAATGTGTAATTAAAGTTTTTACAGTTATAGTTACACTTACAGTTACAGCTGTAGTTAGTGTTAATGTTACTGTTAGTACGAGTATTTAGAGAGAGTTACATTTGCATTTTCATTTGCTTTTAGTATTATGTTTGCACTTCGAGCTGGAGTTAAAAGTGATGTGTGAAAGTATTGCATGAAATAATTTCAGTTAACATTTAATTTACATTTTTTAAAAGAAAAAATTTGAAATTCAAATAATGTGTACTAAATGTTTGTATTCAAATAATTTTTTAATTTTTAAGTATCAATTGCAATTTATTCAATATATCATAATTCTTTTAATAAATATTATTTTATAATATTTTGATTAAGTTTGATTTTGTTGAAATAAAAAATTTTCATATAATAATTAATGTTTTAGAAATTATTATTATTGCATAAAATAATTTCAATACACATACTTACAATACGTACATATTTTATACAAAATATTGAGATCACAAATAATTTTATTTGTAATACATTTTTATATTTAAATAATTCTATTATTTTTAAGTATAAACTGAAATTTATTTAATATCTTATAACTTTTTAAACAGATATTATTTTTTGGTATTTTGATAAATTATTTTAATATCATAATTTATGTTTTTCGAAAATATATTTTCGAATACTTTTAATACAATCGAGGCAAGAAATATATAAACATGATTAAATAAGCTGTTATCTAAGATAGGGTGGAACTATATGCCACTATAAATGATAGAAGCCCTAAACTAGACCAAACTCAATTTTGGGTAAATCGAATCGTTGATAATGTTAATGCGTTTAGTTAATGTTCCGCTCGATTTCACATCGTGGGAATGCGTCGATTGTCAAGCTGAGTTTTGGCTTTTAGCTTGGCCCATTTCCGGTCACATCGATGGCTAATGACTTGTTTAGCACCGAATCGAATGGAGTGAGTTTCCAGTAGCTAATCAAAAATGCGAAGCACGCAGCTCAAATCAAATGCAATAAATTATTTATAATTAAACATTTTGAAAAATTTACAACTCGAATAATTTATGTTCATCATATTATATATGTTCAACGAGCAATTGACCAGAATTCTATATAACTTTTTTTTTATTATTTATAATTTATGAATAATGACAACAACAACAATGCTTATCCAAGTGTTGAACGTGGAGCGAGAAAATTAAACAACAAATACGCCAAGAGGTGTAAGAGTGTGTAAGTGTATGTGTCTATGTACGTGTTTGATAATAAGTCAAAGACAAAGAGCCTCAATGGAGGTCCAAGTAACAGACCCAAGGGTAGGGGGAGGCAAAGAGGGAACGGGGGAGGGGAGGGGAGAGGGGACACCCATGGGACCATCATAAATTCATTCATGAAAACGCAGCCCCAACAACGCTTCGTGTGCAAACAAAATGTTGCTTTGCCTATGAAACTGGCAGCTGATTGAACTCGACGGAGAAATACTTGATGTACAGCCAAAGAAAAAAAAAAGAAAAAAATTATTTAATTAACGAAAAGCGGCTACCCGATACCCAGCACGTTATCATCTGGTTCCCTATGGACTTGCTTAAATTAATAAAAATGACTGAGATACCCTACAGTACAATTACTAAGAACAACTTTAGATATTTAATATTAAACACAAACTGAGCTTGAAAAGCTCTGTGAACTTTTATTCCCAGCCATAAAGATCTTCGAGCTTTCATAGAAATAACAACTGAGAGAATTGAATCAATTTTGATTAAAGCTTTAATCATAATGTGCTTTTTCTTCAATATTTCTGACAGTTTAAATTTTTTTACTTAAGATCTACTTACGATTGAAATTTTAAATATTGTTTTAAAGTACATTTTTTATTCAATTTTGATTAAAGCTCTAGTTATAATAAGCTTTTTTTTTGAATATTTTTGAAAGTTTATTTTTTAAAATTATAGATCGACTTACGATTGAAATTTAAAATATTAATTTAAAGTACATTTTTTAATCAACTTGATTAAAACTGTAATCATTATGCGCTTTTTCAGAATATTTCTGAAAGGTTAATTTTTTTTTATTAACGATCGACTTAAGATTAATATTTAAATTATTCATTTAAAGTAAATTTTTTAATCAATAATAAGTATTTTCTGACTAAATATTTTATTTTTACCTTCCGAATATCTAAAGTGATCGTAGCTTTGTCATTGTCATACCCACATACCCACCATGCACATTTTACAGGGTATACAAACACTTTTCACTTTTACACATGTCGCTCTTTCGGATTGCACTCGTATTTCTTTTTCAAAAATGCCCAATGGTTTCGTCTTTGGCTTCGGCATTTGTGTTTCGGGCTCGTTTTTTGTTTATGTTTTTGGGTTTCGATTTCGGTTTTTGTGTTTGTCTTTGGGTTTTGTTGGGTTTTGGAGTTTGGAGTTTGGGCTTGGAACACACGCGTTTGCTCCCATTTCTCACCTTCAATGACACCTTACTGTAATAATCATGAAATTTATATACATATGACTTTGCTTTTCTTTTCTTTGCACATATTTTTCTTTATATTTTATTTTATTTCACATTTTGTTGCTTATTATTATTATTTGTTGTTGTTGTTTGTTTGTTTTCTCATTGCTCTTGTTGTTACTTTTTTTTGTGTGTGTGTGACTCTTGAGATTTATTTCGTGCCTTGCTTAAAAGTTTCATTTGTCCAACTTGTGCTACGAAAATTGAAGCTCCAACTCTAGTTCTCCCACCAGTTGCGTTTCGCTGGAGATTTCAGCGGGAATATGGTTTGTGGAATGCTCTAACTGAATCGGTTTTCGACAGGTGATATTTAAAATTAAAGAATGGATTTTAAATTCTTTGCATATTAATTTGATGTAAAATAAAATATACCTAAATATTAAACAGTTTATTAAAATTTTATTTATTTCAATTGAGTTTATTAGGAATTATTTTGTCTTATTCTGATTCTTACAATACTTCTCATATTCTTCATTAATTTGATTATTTATCGTATTGTAGATAGTTTTTGTAATTGATGATTAATATTAGTGCTTTTCCATAGCTATATAGTATAATAAAAGTAATCATATACAAGATTTACATTTTATTGAAGTTCAGCTTATATAGTTCTTTAAATTTTAATTGACAGTTCTAAAAGATATTTCATTTCAAATTGTTAACTTTTTAACTTTGTCATTCAATCATATTAGATATTCAATTAGACTTTCTACTTCAAATTATGATCAAGAGTTTAATTTATGGATTGAATTTCGATTAATATCTGAGCTTAAATCAGATCAGTTCACATAATAAAAGAAAATACATCCCATTCCAGAATCAACTCGATTTTTGTGGTTCCTTCAATGCTGATGATGGACAGATGTGTTTATGGATCGTCTATATCTGTTTAATTGTAGGGCAACTGTTTTAGCCTTCAACTCTTGGCTGTCATTTATGGCCAACGCGCGTGTAAATACTTAACACAATTTTCGTGGCCGTTGCTTTGGTTTTTGACTTTTGATTTTGTTGTTGTTGTTGTCTTTTTCTTTGGCTTGTCTTTTTTGGTGGTCTCTTTGTTGTTATTTTGTTGCTTTCGTTTTGCTTTCTATGACAATATGCGCAATAATCGTTTTAACTGTAGAAATTATAAGCGTTAGCAATTAAACTTGCACACAACTGTCCACTAACTGGGCCAAGAAGATGGCCAAATCGATTGAGAGATTTCGAATTCAATTCCGATTCCGATTTCAATTCCAATTCCGATTGGGATCTAACGGCCAGAGATTGGAGAGTGAATAACTAGCACTCAATTAAAATACTCAAATGCCAGATATGGCAAAAGTAAGTCGACTTCTTTGTTGTTGCACTGTTGTTGTTGCTGTTGCTCTTGAGGTTCAGCTTGCCACATTCCCATGCAACATTGTTGCAGCGCATATCTGAACACATCTCAGAATGAAGAAGACGCCGACGACGACGACGGAGACGACATTTTTTTCTGCCTTTTTTTGCTGTCGAACTTTTTTGCGGGTCAACGCAAAAGAGGCAAAGTTTTTTGTTGTTGTTGTCTGTTATTGTTGTTGCTGCGGATCCATTAAGCCAAATGATGTGCAGTCTCGCACTCGTACACAGAGGGAAAAAAATCAAGTATATCGTACTTATTTCGAGCTTGATATCTGACTTACGATATTTTAAGTACGAAGTTCAAGTATTCTAGTATTTTTAATGGGTGTTAAAATTCTTTAACTGAGTGTGAAAGTATCCTGTTAAATATAGTTGGAATTTCTAAGTGCCCGTCAAAATGTAGCTCATAGCAAACAAGCCAAAACCATTTGGGAATTCTAAGTCAACGCACGTAAAGACGATGTAAGTATTAAAGTACTTGATTTATGATTTTATGAACTTAATCTGTGTGTTCCGAACTTATATTAAGAATATTGGTACTCATTTCTAGTAATTTAAGAGTCCTACTTCATCTTAGATTTGATATATCTACATGACGATTGTAAGTACTTGGTTTAAAAAATTGTATGCTAATTTTCAGGTATTCTTGCTAATATCTTTTTTTCTCTGTGTACTCATACCACACCAAATAAAGCCTTGCGCAACAAAGTTGCAACTCGCAGACGGTGAACTCGCAACATGGGGCAGGCCAACCATGGAATGGGGGAGGGCCTCGCAGTCACAGTCTCAGTCTCAGTCACATTCAGAGTCCCAGTCACAGTCGCAATATGCAATGCATTAATGAAGTGATTTGCACTTTTTACTCGAGCTCCTTTTGACCACCAAGAAAGAGAACTGAAAGCCCGCGTAAACCACCAAACGATTCCGGGAACAATCCCATCAAGTGCCAAGCCGGAGGTAGGTGATATTTATGACAGCCGTTGTGGATCATGTCACTGTCAGTCCAACTCCGACTCTGACTCGCCATGAACGATTCTCGAGTGCTCCACCCAGATTAAGTGTCCAGAGACTCAAACTCTGCCTCGGACTGGAGTCTGAGCATGAGAGTACCCTGGCTAATTGAAGTGATCGCATTGCATTCGCAACTGATCTTGGTGAGGGAATTTACGGTACATTTTTATTAATTTGCAAGATATTTAATGGTACCTCAATTTAAATATCAGTGGACAAAAGGTGGAGCATCAGTTGAATGATCGTTTTGGCAATAAAAAACTCTAACTGATCTTAGTCACTAAAATCCATAGCTGTCCTGGGCAGGTCAAATTTGATTCTCTTGATCTGGATGAGCAATTTTGCTGCTTATTTTATTAATATGCTAAAAGACATTACATTTTAAATTTAAATATAAGCAATGATCAGTTGAATGATCATTTTTTCGATATTTACAATTTTAATTTAAAATTCTTAAAAATAAATTAAATTTAAAAAATATATAATAACTAAAATATAGTTTGAGAAGCGAAAGATCAGTTGAATGATCAGTTATTTTAAATGTTATCCCAAATGATATTTTTTCATTTATTTATTGAAATTGTCTATTCTTTATATGACTAGTTATATTTGTCTGTAGTTAGTTTAAGCGATCGTTATCTGTTGATCTCTGGTCCATTATTAACTGATATTTATAAAGGAATTTACAATGAAATGCAGAATTTACAAAATTAAATAAAAATTTAACAAATTTGGATCTTAATGATTACTTAATCATTTGACAGCAAGTGAAGATCAGTTTATAGATCAGTCTAGCTGATCATTACATTATATGCATACATTATAATTGTCTAGTCTGTATATGTATATATACTACAGTTGCACTTATCTCTTTGATCTGTTAAAACGATCGTGATCTATTGATTGCACATAATGCATTGTCTTTAGCTTCTGGCACACGATCTCACGAAAAAGCCTCGGCTCGATTCCGATTCCGATTCCTTCGCTTCGATCCTGTCCTGTCATCACCGTCAGCAGCAGCAGCAGCAGACCGAAACCACATTGTGCGCATAATTCACATTTTCATTTCGATTTCCACTCCCGTTTCCCGTTCCCGTTTCCTATTCCCAATGTCTGTCTGTTGATCTGTCTTCTGGGCAAAAGTGGACATTGACCGTCTGCAAGGCGAGTCAATGATCTTCAAACGTGTCAACATTAAAAATAGCAAGCAAATGCTCCAATCTGTCTGTCTGTCTGTCTGTCTGTCTGTCTGTCCACATTTACCCAAAGTGTACCCAGCCCCAGTCCCAATCCCCATTCTCAGACCATGCCCCCTCCTTCTCGTCTCGCCCCCCTCTGCAGTCCCCTCTTCGCCGTCGCAGTCTGTGCCCCATGACAGTCAGATATGTAGACGTGCAGACGTTTGCAAAATGCCAAACCAAACCAAAGACCAAAGACACAATCGAGTCAACAACAAAAACAACAACAACGGTCACAGACAGCAACAACAACAACAAAAGCAACAACAACAACAGGATGTTTGGCGGCGCTATCAACGGAATTCCAGCATTTGATCGGGGCAAATGAACAGCGCGGATCGAGAGGATCGCAGACAAAATGCAAAGAATCAAAATTTATATACATATGCTTGTAAATATATAAATACAGTCAAAATGTTGTACAACGAACTTCTTTTTTGCAATAAAGTCTGCTTTATGAATTCTTTTTTTCTTTCTAAATTTTATGTATTTTGATATCGTTGCAAAAAAAAATTATCCAGCGAATTGTTCTGATAGTGAAACAAATTTTAAATCACACTTTTAATAATTTGCGTCTTTGTATTTAATGAATTACAGTTTAAACTTTTTTTAAAGTAAATATTTATAATGACATCAGGAAAAATAAAATCAATTTATATAATCGAACATTACCGCAAAACAAAAATAAAATTTGATTAGAGAATTTCCTAATTTAATAAGAAAATCAATGGGTGATTTAATTGATTTAGAAATCTGTAGATATCTATAAATTAAATTAAAAATTAATTAAAAATAATTATTAAAATATAGCTAAATAAATAAAACTAGCTATGAATAAAATTATTGATAATTAAATAACAAGTGATCAATTAAAAAAAACTGCAAAATATTCAAAATATCTGTATAATGAATTTTTTAAAATAAAAATCTGTGATTTTCTGGTTTACTATAGGGAGGTAAGACTGTATAAATATAGCGATATATTTATACATATCCGATATACACATGTTGTGCAGACTGACAAAGCCATTAATTACTGATTGCCGATACTCGACGCTTGGCGCTCAATGAAATTTGCAGACACTGTCAAAGGGGGCGGGTCAGACAGAGAAGCAGAGGAGAGAGATAGGGGAGTGTCAAGAGGAGTCAAGGGGCATGTTCATAAAGTGGAAGTGGCAGTGGCAGCGGCAGCAGACGACCAACTTGCAACTCTGTGGCGCTAAGCGAAGCAGAAAGAACCGCAACGGGGGCCATCGTTGCAAATACAACAACGCATTCGCATACATAAATCACAGTTCTCATTCTCGATCTCTTTCTCTTACTCATCTCTCACTCTTTCTGCAGCGATCTCTCACTCTCTAATCGCTGGCTCTCTGACCGTTATGACTTCCGCTCGAATTGAGATGAGCTCAGCTTCAAAGTCAACGATCTCCACACACAAAATTCAAAGCTTCGCTTCGTTTTGTGCAATTTTCAATACAAAATACGCATACGTCTGCATGTGTGTGTGTATGAGAGAGAGAGAGGGAGAAACGATAGAGATAGCGAGAGAAACGACGACGACGACGACTTCCCGTGGTATATTCGATACGTCGCATTGTCCTTGAGCGTTTAGTCGAAATTTATGAAATACATTGAACTCCGGCCAGTAAATTAGTCACTTAAGGCAACAACAACAACACAACGCCAAAAAAAATATGATATACAACATAACAAAAGTTTTGCCGCTCGTCGCATTAACAAAAATTTCGTTGCATGTTCTTTTTTTTTCTCATTTCATTTTCTTGAATTTTTGACCGTTGATTTCTGCCGCTGTCAGGGGCCAATTCAAACTTTCAAATGCAACGGTCATCAGCCTTTTTAAAAAAAGAAGAGACAAACAGAAGATCATATTGTGGGAACAGACACAATTGAGATATCATCGGTGGGTTCAGAAACATATTTCAACAACACTTTCTTATGTAACTTTGACAGACTTAACTGCCATGTCCATATTCTAGGTGGTTTTCTTTTGAAGAGGCAATTATTAAAATCTTAAGGAAAGTTTTTAAAAATAATACTTTAGTTAATTGGTCTACATCAGCTCTATAAATTGCATAAATCTTAAAATAATTTTGTTTATAAAAAAAAATTGATTTAATTATAATTATAATTATTATTATTATTTATTATTATTTTTAATCAAACAGATATTTAATATAATCTTCCTTAACTTGGCTTACAAAAAAAACATATATTTCAAATTTATTTTAATGATATTTCTGATTATGGGTTTAGAGTTAAACAACTCAACTTTTCTAGCTAGTCTCTTAAATGAAGCTCTTAAATCAGTTACAGACGTGAAAATTGGTTTATTTTAAATTTAAATATTTTAAAAGTACCTTTAATTAAAAGTTCGAACAAATATCCCAGTACGTTCAGTCTATCTGAAAACATTTAAAATTGTTTACAGAGTTAAAGAAAATTTTTAAACTTATTTCAAAGATTTGAAATTAAAAACTATGTTTAACTAATGTAGAAGAGCTTTTTCATTAATTTTGAGAAATTTAATTCTGTCTTGAGTTGTAATTGATAGATCATGAGCATAGTTTAAAAATATAATTGGCAAAATAATTTTAAGCATATGTCCTTCAATTCCTAAATAAAGTTATGCATATTTTCATTTAATTTGACATCTAATATTTTTATTCTGAATTTCATGTAGCTTGATGCAATATTAAACTATTATTTTGAGTATAAAATTGCATACCATCTTCAATAAAGGGTCATTCTAAACACTATTATTTTTTAGGTTCTAGTTAAATTCGAATTAAGCAATTGAGTTTCCTTTGCAACACTTTCTAATCCTGTTTTGCATTCTTTAAGATTTATCCCACTGCTTTTAAGCACACCTAAATTGAAGTCGTTACATCAACTCCGTTCACTCAGTCTCCATGAAGGTCACTTTATGGCAGATCCCCCGTTGAACAGTGTCATTATATTTGATATGATTGTGTGTTGTGTCTAGTTGCCGAGCAGTGTTGCACAACATCTAAATGACTACGAGTATTGTACTTATTTTGGCCTAAGCATTGTACACGGTACAGAACACGGCTCTAACCTCTCCCATGTTGCCCATTTCGATCCGTTGCAATAAAAGTCGCATCAAAGTTAATGCGCCAGTTCATAAGCTCCCAAAACTGCACTTTTGTATTGGGCACCTGGGCCGAGCCGAGCCGAGCTGAGCTGAGTTGGCCATGTGGCAAGTGGCAAGTGGCATGTGGCACGTGGCACGCCCCTAAATATGCTGGTCCGCTGCTTGCTTGGCTGAAAGCTAAGCGGCTGGTAAACTTTGTCCTGGCCAAGGACTCGCATGGCAAAATCCTTTGCTTTTGTTTGCGCAAAAAATTGCATTAAACTTTTGCGCAAATTTCATCTCCTTCTTCTTCTTCGTCTTTATATTGTTGTCTTTCTCCTTGTTGTTGTTGTGCAGGAGCAGCATTTTTCCTACACGTAATTCATATTTATGATGCTTCTTTTAGCTGCCAGGATGCGATTTACGCGAGCCTCAAAGTATGCAGCGGTTGGAAAACCAAGGGAAACGTGAAACGCTTGGGATGCCAATGAAACGGAAAGGGAAACGGTGGATTGGGAGAACGCGGCGTTGTCAAAGGGGGCTGGGGGGAGGGCTAAAAAACTTTGCTCAATTTAAAGTCAAGTGTCAACGCAAACTCCTCAAAGGGGCTCAACAGCTATCGACTCTTCAGGACCTCTTTGACTAGCAATCTTCACCTTCCTCTGCCTCTACCTCTCTCCCCTTTCTTCCCCTTTCTTCCCCTTTCTTCTTCTACTACAAGTTGCGCTATTTGCGCGCTTTGACATGCAAAACGCGCGCTTCATTTGACATTTTCTTACATTTTCTAGTTTTTTCCCTCGACTTTTTTTGTTCTTAGTTGTTTTTTGTTTTTGGTGGAAAAGCGACCGGGATCGAGTTCTTGCCTTGTGCCAACCAATTTGCTGCCCCTCAAGTTCAGGTCCCGTTTTTTGCTGTTTGCTTTCTAAACCCTTTCATCAAAGGCGCCACGGCATTTTTTGCGGTTGCTGTTAATATAATTTTCCGCTAGCGCTTTTCCCTTTTCATTTTTTGCCTTTCCACTCATTTTCTTTTATTTGCTCTTAGTTAGCCTGATATATTAAAAACTTTTTTTATTTTTTATTTGATAACTTGTTCATATATTTAAGTCAAAGCTCTGTTTGGCAGGAAACAACGAATGGGAACGATGGAAATGAAACAATTTGGCATAATTTGATAAACTTCCTGTAAGTTTCAGTCATTTACAATTACAATCCCTCGTTTACGTATCCGGAACGTTGAAAATGAAACGAAACGTTTGGAATTGAAACACTTGAACGTTGCTTGGGCAACGAGAGTTAAACTCTTTTTAATTACAAGCTGTCAATTATGATTTTTGACGATATCTTGCACCTTGATGTTGTCTAGGGTTACAACGCCCGTCAGGTGTGCGATGTGTCATGGCAACCCTGTCGAATTCAGCCGGAAATTGTCGCCTCGTTCAACCCCTTATCAGTCAGTCATAATTCCTTTGCCGAGCTAAGTAATTGGCGATGTTCCATCAATGGAGTTGCTGTCAAGTGCAAGAGGCCTAAAGAAAGTCGGGCCCCGTCGTCTGGCTGGGGGATTAACTGTCACGGCAACAACCTGTCAATATGCTACCCCCCAACCCCTCAGCTACCCTTTCAATACCACAACATGAAGTGTGCGTGAGAGAGAAGAGAAGATCTCGGCTTGTATAAATAAGGAAATCAATTGTTATGCCGACCAACGGCAGCAATTGGCATTAATCTTAACGAGAGCCAGGACTTGAAGCAGAACTAGGACTAGGACTTGGAATGGAGTTATTGCAGCAGGCAGCAGTGCTCAAGTTCTAGCTAAGCTATTTGGGGCGTGGCAGACAGAGAGAGAGAGAGCTCAGAAAATGGGACAATGCGCTTTGGAAATGAAATGAATTCAGATGCCGGAATCGCATCGGGAGCAGAGAAAGCACAACAACAGCCCAAGCCAAAGATAAAAAAAGGGAAGACAAAGTTGAAGCTAAGGACGAGCAGCAGCAAGGAGAGAAGAACGATGCCAAAGTACAGTCAGCGAGCGTGGAAAACAACGGCGGCCATAAAGACGTCTGCTTCCTGGTGGGTGCGGGGGGAGCAGGGAGCGGGGGGAGGCAGAAGCTGAGCTGCTGCTGCTGATGTAAACAGCGCACCCCTCACCACCCACCTCCTATCTTCTGTGCTCTTCCCACACAGAGGACATGCTTGTGACTCGACATCTGCCCTAATCATCAGTCCACCCCCTTCCCCCCTTCCCCTCTTCGCTCCCCTCTCTCTCCGCGCGTTAGTTTCATGAAAGCTTTTAGTTGTCTGCAAAATTTTCGGCGCCCTTTTTTTTCCTGCTCATCGTGCGTGTGTATGTGTGTGTGCGTGTGTGTGTGTTTGTGAGTATTTTTGGGGGTTGAATTTTTGGGTTCAGTGATAAGCACCAAGACAGGCGCACAGACGAGGAGAGCATGCTTCGCTCTGTCTCTCTGCCTGTGTGTGTGTGTGTGTGTGTGTGTGTGTGTGTGTGTGTGTGTGTGTGTGTGTGTGTGTGCGAGAGCTGTAAGCAGGGCATTGCACTTTTAGCTCCACACTCCACACACCTTCCACACTCCACACTCCATCATCCACAACCCACACTCCACCTTCCACACTCCACACTCTCCTCGCTCAATCCACATTCGACGCTTTCGCATCCCATTCGAATTCCACGCTGCTCTCAAAGAGTTGCAAAAGCTCTTTTGTTACTTTATGTTGTTGTTTCCTTTTTTTGTTGTTCTTTCAGTTAGTTTTTACCGCTCGTTTTTTTTTAGTTTTTGGGACTTTTTCGGCATTTGCTTTGGCAGCGCTTAGTGCTTTTCGTGAGCGTAAATTTATGCTGTGATATAATTACAAGATAAGCTTGGCGAGTCAACGGCGCACAGAGTTGTCGCAGGTGTCGTTTTTCATTGGTGAGGAAAATATACTCCTGCTCCTTTGCTTTGTGAATGAATCTTTGGGAAGTTTAGTTAGTAGTGAATAGAAGAGTACCATTGAAAATAGTAGTGTGATATTCACTAGGTGTTAAAAGGACAGAGAGAGAGAGTGAGAGAGAGTCAGAGAATGAGACTTGAACTCGACATCAATTATTGTAGCTAATAAGAGTTTGTAAATATTGAGCTTAATGAATATTTTCAATATACATTTTTTAAAATATTATAAACATTTGGAACTGTAAATATCCTGAAACCAAATAAATATATTAATAAATATTCGGGTCTGAATTCGGTAATGAATATTTTAAATATACATTTTTAAAAATATTAGAGATATTTGGAAATTGGAAATATCCTAAAACAAAATAAATATATAAATAAATATTCGGGTCTGTTCCGAATTCCAAACTAAAGCTGAACAATTTTTCGTGTGTTATTATTTTTTAGACATGGTTTGTTAAGATATATTACACAACTAAAAAAACATCTTAAGTTTTAGGAGTAATTTTGTAAATTTCTTTTTGATTCATTTAGCTTAATTTAGTTTTATAACAATATTTTAAAAGTAACAGGTCCAATTCTTAAAATTCAGCTTACTTCCCTATGATTTCGCTCTTTATTTACATTTAAATGAATTGTTGCATTGTTTTTAGCAACGTTGACAACCCTGGCAAGCATGCAACAGTGGGCCACTAAAGGACAGTCTCCTATTCAAACTCACACTTCAGTTCTTTCTGAGATACTCACACTCAGATTCATTCAGATCTATCGCATTACGGTTGCGTTTACAGTTGCAGTTACAGTAACAATTACAGTTATGAGTACATTTACAGTTACATGGCCTCGTGAAGGATTCAGAGTAAAAGGCGCTCAGGAAAACGGACAACATTCAGTTACAATGCGAACAGAGGGAGGTCTGAAGCGGGAAGTGAAACGTGTGGGGGAGCAGGAATGTTGTGGCAACTGAAACAGGAGTAATGGGGAGCAAGGGGGATGGAGGAGGTCGAGCAAAAGCCGAGCGATTTCCCGCGCAGCAGCAGCAGCTGAAAATTGTTGTGCAAGAGAAAACAGGAAAAAGGGAAAAAGGCAGTGGGAAAAATATCGATTGGTTTTTTCTTTTTTGTGTGTTTTGTTTTGTGTTTTTCTATTTTTTGGGTGGGTGGGCGTTGAGGCAAAGAGGGGGAGAGGGGACTAGAAAGAGGCCTGTTGGAATTTCCGTGTTGTGTTTGCTTTGTGGCCAGTAGCAGAAAGCAGGGGCAGGGGCAGGAAGGGAGGGAGGGAGGTAGGGGCAGGAGGTCGCTGTGTGCGTATTCGTTGACTTTGGCGCGAATTTTCGATTAATGAAAACGCGCGCGCTCACAAATTTCCATCAACGATGTTGCAACAACGGAACAAGGGAAAGCCATGGGGCAGCTGCAACAACAACAACAATAACAACAAAGAGCTGCACGTCTGTCAAATGATGCTGCTGCTGCCACGGGCCATGTGGCATGTGGGGCAAGGAGGCAGACAGACAGAAGGGGAATTGGACACATTCCAACTGCGCTTTCGACTGCCAACGATGGACGCCCGGCGAGCAGAGAAATCACACAGACTCCAAAGCGTTGTGGGGATAAAGAACTCGCGAATTGAACAACAACAACAACAGCAACAACAACTGCAACAATAACGGAGAGAACAAGGCGAACAACGACAGCAAAATCTGGCAGTCAGAAATGCTGACATTTTCCCAGCGACAGCTGTCAAAAGGACGAAATGCCAAGGGAAGGACATTGCGATATGGAAAGGGATATGTGTGTGTGTGTGTGTGTGTGTGTGCATGTAGATGTGAATATGGATACGGATACGGATACGGATGTGGCATCAACGGAGGCTACTTTAATGTCTTGCGGTAGGTTTCGTTATTTTCGGGCCTGCGTCTCTCTCTCTCTCTCTCTGTCTCTCGTTATGCAAATTTTATTGATATGCCATGGCAAACGATAACGATTATGTAAAAGTTTTTTGCATGGTTAAAACGATTTTAATACTCACAGTTTATGGGATTCCCCCGATCCCAGTTTACACATGGGAGCAATCCTCCTGCCTCCTGCCACTTGAGTCCAAACAGAACTGAGGACTTTTCATGCTAGCTGATTATGACATGCCTAGAAACGGCCACTGGGAGGCACGTATAAGTTAGGGTTGGGAGAGTAGGGGTGGTAGGGGGCAGTAGAGGTTGCAAGGTTCACTGAAATTGTTTGTTTATAAATAAAGCAGGCGACTATTGATTAAAATTGCGCTTTAAAAATTCATTAAATGGTCGCTTAGTTCAAATTGTACACCAGACACACACACACACACACACACACATTTGCATACATACAGAATGAGCTTCATGTTAAAGATGAGCTTTGGGGTTGCCTCATTGCGGTTTTTCCGGGTGCACATGTTGAATGCTGCAAAGGCTTTAAGCGCCGCTAAAATATGCTGAGAATTTGTAAAAGAGCGAATAACAAATCTGTTGAAATTCTAAAGCGTAAAATATAACGAAATTTTATAGAAAGTTATGTAATATTAAAAGACTTTAAAAAGATACAAATATTTTATCAACGAATTTATCACAAAAAAATCTTTGTATAAAATAATTTTAAGTCGTTATTCATAAATTAAAACAAAAGTATTTTTAAGAAATTATTAAAAGGGTTTTCGTTCTGCTATTAAAACTTTACTTTATAAAAAAGATGTGTGAAAAAATATCAAAGAATAATAAATAAAATTAAAGATAAGAATGAGTATGAAAAGTGGAACCCGATTGGGTAATTTTATATTACATATTCCTATATTATATACTAAATATAATTTACTTTACTTTCCCTTAGCTTAAAATAATCCAAAATTATCTGGGGTGCCACAGAAATTGCTTTCGCTTGAATTTCACTTAAATTTCATACAAATTTAAGTGAAATTAAAGCGAAAGCGATTTTGTGGCACATCCGAATGTTAAGTTTATATTATTTAAGCTAATATAAACTACACCAATAATTACTAGATTTCAAAATATGACAATAATTCCGAATATTATAAATTTCTATACTTCACTCGACCTTTAAAAATGTACATTAATTATCTTGATTATTTTCTAAGCAAATTCAGGAAAAGTCGATCTGTCATTTAAGTAAAACATCCATTAATTGAACCCTAAAAAGTCGAACATTTTGGTAGCTTTGGCGTCTTTATAATTCTTTTGAAATTCCCAAATTCTAAATTTTTTAATTTAAATTTTTAACTCTATAACTCAGCAATGTTTATTTGCCCCTGCACTATTGAAAATTTACCTATTGCCTAACAACATTTGATCGATGTCTTGTGATTTACTGAATGAAAAGTATTTCAATGAAATGTTGTTTTTGTTTTTCGCCCGCCCAACAATGGAATTTTCATGGGTTGCTTATCAGCGCTGATAAGTGAAATTCCCCCAATAAGGCAGACCGAAGATATGAAGAAATTCATTGAGGAAAATAAACTTTGTGTGGAAATTAAAAAAAAATGTCAATAATCAATTTCGACGATGATAAGTTATCGAAGTAGCTCGTAATTGTAACTGTATCTACAGCTGTGTAACGGTACACTGTAAATGCACCCACAGCTGGGTCTGGAATGAATTCCGGGAATGGCAAGGGGAATGGAACTTGGACTGCGACTGAGACTGAAACTGGCAAGTGGATGGATTTGACATTATCTGCAATAAAGATTACAAGTTGACTTCTTGTTTGGCTTTGGCTTTGCCTTTTGACTGCATGTCATAAAAAGGTTTTATGATGCCGACGTCAATGGAAGGAGGAGCATGAAAAGATGGTGGAGAAAGGAAGGGGAGAAAGAGGGGAGGGAGGAGCGCCTGCAGGTGCCCCCAAAGACGAATTTGTTGCATGTCTTTCGCCTCGATTCGTTTTAGAGCTGTGATTATATTATCTTGATTTACGTTTACATTTTTTTTAGTGGCACTTTTTCCCCTACCCCCTCCCCCCTTCTCTTTTCCATCAACAAGTGAAAGTGCAACGTCATGGCACTAGACGAACCGAGAGCAAATGAAGTGAGCAGTGGGAGTTTTTTAAGCGAGTTTGAGGTCGTTACAGACAATTTCTGGCTTATCTTTTATTTGCATTAAAAAATATTTACACAGCACTGTGAATGAAATAAACTGTGAAAACTGTGGAGTTGGAGCAGAGAAAGGGGAAGGGGAAGGGGCAGAAAAGCGATAAGAAGCGGCTAAGGAAAACCGTCGAAAAACCGAAGTAGAAAATCAAGCAAAGGTTTTAATAACAAAATATGCTGGTAACTCGAGGATAAGCGAGCGGAAAAGTTAAAAAGTGCCCAGTTGGAGGGTTACTCAAATGAAGAAAAGTTCAGCGGAAAAACAGGAGAAAAGCAAAAACAATTTCATGCAATATTGCATTTTCCAAGTGAAAGAAAAACAATTTGATGGCCGTCACAAAACAGACACCTTAATAAAAATACAAATCACTGGGGCATTTTCTATTCTTAGAGCTATCGATTTAAATTAACAGCTGATGTAGAGAAACAGGAACTTTAAGTAAATAGTAGGAGACATAAATTCTAGAAAATGTTAATATAATATTATGGAGCCTTTAGCTATTTTTGGTATTTTTAAACATACACATCTTTACCAAATATTAACCAATATTGAAGCATAATGCCGATTCAATCAACACCTTATCTTTAAATTGATTCAATTAAATTGATTTTTCCCCTTGACATATTTTCAAAAATTTCGAAATCTCATAACTTTGTCAAAGCTGGACCGATTTTAATAAATATGGTCTTTTTAATATATTTTTGACAATTAATTTTATAATGCATCTTAATATTGTTAAATTTAAATTTTTTTCAAAATTTTTATGGTATACTTTGTTTGTTTTTTTATAAATAATGTCTTTTAAATCATTAAATTTATTTAAATATTTTAGAAATGTAATTATACCCGTTACATATAAATATAAGTAAAAGGGGATATTGTATTCGTTGCAATGTATGTATGTAACAGGGAGAAGGAAGCATCTCCGACCCTATAAAGTATATATATTCTTGATCAGCATCAACAGCCCAGTAAATATAGCCATGTCCGTCTGTCCGTCTGTCTGACCGTCTGTCCGTCTGTGTGAGCGCCTAGATCTCAGAGACTATATGAGCTATATGATATTATGACTTTTTAACTCATTACCGTTAGCTACTATTATTACCTATCATCTTATTAAATCATAACAAGATCGGACAAAAAGAAAGGTGGTAATGGTTGATTAAAGCTTTTAAGCAATATAAGTGCCTAAAAGCATGCAATAAAAATTTTTAAATTTATTTAAGTAAGTAAAGGGTATCCTATAGTCGGGAGCTCGACTATAGCCTTTCCCACTTGTTTTTTTACACTTATTCACATAGAAAATATAAATATACCATTTTCGAACCAACATTGACTTTATTTATTTTGCTATAAAAATATCAAATATTTTAAACTGTTTCCAATGTTCATTAAAATAATTCTGTTTATCGTCTCAATTCAGTGAATTTAACTTGCAGCCATAAAGTCATGTTTTCTTTCGATTTCCTTTCAATTTGAATTTGTCTCTAAGCAAAGTAGAACAACTTGCGGTATAATTAGATTAACTATTGGCAAATAAAATTGTGTGTGATTTTAGCGCTATTTCCATTTACTTTCCCCAAACAATTAAAATGTTCTCTCCTCATATTCCCAATGCTTTCGTTTTCTTCTGCTTTTTCTCCGTTTCTCAATCATTAAAATCGCCCAGTTGGGGAATTGTGTGTTAAACTGGGAAAACTCTTCGATATGGAAGCCCTCAAGGGCAGCCGAGACAATGACAGCACTTAGAGACATCAAAAAGCGATGCAAAAGTCTCTCAAAGGCAACCAGTTGGCATTTGTCTTCCTCGTTTTCCTCCAACTCCCTCTCCCAACCATAATGCCAAATGCGTCGCCCTTTTCATTTAATATAAAGCAATTTTCCTCTCAAATTCACTTCAATAAACAATTTTAGGCAGACATACAGATACACACACACACACACTCACACACACACACACACATATGCACAGATCAAAAGCAAACAAAAGCGCGACTTTTGAAAGGTCCCGCCGCGAACTGAAGCCTCGCACCACAGCACCACCCACTTCTCAATTACACACAGCACCACAATTGAACTAAAAGTGGGTGGAATAGTTTAACGGCGATAATTAGGCGCAACTGAACCAATCATTTTCATATCATTTTCCATTTTCCACATACTGCAAAGGGATTTGAAGGAGGCAGTTTCTTTAAGATATTTAGAAATATCAAGAAGTCAACATTTAATAGTATTAAAAATTGGGTTTTATGTTTAGAAATTCAAGTGGAGAGCACAGCTTTTGACGCTTAACTTTAACCTTAACCATTGTCACTTGAATCATTTATTTATAGACACAAGAAAAAGTAAAGATTGATTTATTCTACCAAAAAAAAAGTTTATTCTAGAATTAAATAAATTCGGTCATTAAATTTCTTTCTTGAAATTTTGATAGAAATCGATAGATTAAAAGTTTTTATTTACATACATAAAGTGTATTTGAATCTTCTTTTCCACGAAGAGATTTCTGTTTTTAATATTTAAGCATTTTTAATTAAATTTTTAACTCTATAACTCAGCAATGTTTATTTGCCCCTGCACTATTGAAAATTTACCTATTGCCTTTAATTTTATAACTTGCCACTTAGCACCACCATTGTCACTTTATTGAATTTATTTCTGTACAATCTCCATTTTTCTATATTTTAAATATATTTATTTATAAAAAATCATTTGGAGAATGTTTTTCTTTCTATTATTACTACACCTCCATTGTCACTTTAATAGTACTTATTTTAAAATTTATTTTTACACAATTTGCCACTTAATATTATGTTAAAATTTAGATTCTTTTCATGATTCTCGCTCCTCGCTCCTTTAATATCCTCCATGTTCACATTCTTTCATTTAAAAACTCTCACAAATCTCATTTCTGTTTACATTGTAAGCTTTCAATTGGCATTCCCACGCAGTCTCTATTTTCCAGGGTATTTGATTAAGTGGCAGATCTTCCGTTGCCCCACTCCTCTCTTCGTCCTGGCGTTCTCTCGTCCTGCTGTCCTCCCATTTCTTTGGTTGCTTGCTCGTGGCAATTATTGAAAATTGTCAACTGTGAAAACAACGCATGATTCACAGGATGCGATGCTGCGACAGGCGAATTGACAGGCGAGGACAAAGCAGACAACGCGTCCTTAAATGATGAATGGGTGGAATAAGGGAGGGAGAGGGTTGGGGATTGGAGGGGTTGGACGGGAGGTGTAGGGACTAGTTGTGGAACTGGCGCAAACAACGTCAGACAAGTGGCAACTGCTTGGCCTCGACATGACTAACAAGAAAGTCGCCCAGAGTCCTTAGTCCTTCGTGCCGAGTCCTTGGTCCTTGTTGTGTGTGTGTGTGTGTGTGTGGTTGGCTCATTGTGCTGCCGCTGCCTCGTTGTCTGTCTCAAGTGGGAAAAACTGTGAACCGTTTATAAAGCACACACACACACACATGGGCACACACACACACACACACACAAACTTGACCCAATTCGTGTTCACATTGTGCGGGTGTTTATCCTTGACGCTGGTGAAAAATGGCGTTTATGAAGCGCTTATTGTGTTTGAATTGTGGCGCCCGCTTTTGGAGCTGCTTCCGTTTCCGCACTCGAATGGCGTGCGCCACAATGGACACACCAAACCCAGCCCAACTACCCTCTCCTACCCTCTACCCCCTCCCTTGTCACATTTGTTGCTTTTGCTGTTGTGTTTGGCATGCGCCGTTGCCTTTGTCCAGTTTTTGTCGCACGCTTCATCCCCCTGCCTCTGCATCCGTAACATTTTACGCATCTATGGGCCTACCACCCCACCCCCTACCCACTCTGCTGGACACTTTGACAGCCACCGGAAAACGGAAGCGGAAATTTCGTGCCCATGCGTTTTCATTTTTCGTGTTGACACCCCAACGGGGGGCGGAGGGGGAAGGAAAGCGGCCAGCTTTCACATGTGTGCTGTGTGGTGGCTCTTTGTGGTATAGATTGACCATCCATCCCCTCAGTTTACTTGCCCCCCTTCCCTTCGCTCCCCTTCACGCCTTCTTCGTTTCTTCCCACGGCATAAACAAGTCTTAACAGGACATTGAAAAGCAAACCGCAAGTGCTTCGAGCACAAGTTTTGTGGGTGAGTTTTCCTTTTCCCTGCTCGCTTTTCAGTTGGTGGGAGAGGGGAGGGGGGGAGGATTGAAAGTCACTTTTAGAAATTCCAAACACGGCCAGGTCTTCCTTTTTTTTATTTTTGAAATTTTTGTAAACTTTTGTTTCGATCTATTTCGTTTGATTTGTGGGCCTGTCTCGTCGCTGGACAAACAACAGGGTGAGGCGGGAGCAAGGAGGGGGGAGTGGTGGCTTAGGACGAAAGGGAGTCTTGTCTGAGACACCCTACGATTCCAAATTGGGTCATGTGAATTGACAGCCAAGGTTTGTGAATGTAAACAGGAATAACAGGAAAAGAGAACTTATTTTAAGCATTTGCTGTTTTATTTATTTTTTGAATTGTAATGAATGACAAATATTTTAAATATGTAATACATTAATTCTAAAATATTTTAATTTTACTTAAATTTTAATTTCAATAAAAGATTAGCTTGCATTTAAATCTTTTACAATTTCCCCTTTCAAAATTCCAAAAAAAAACTTATCTATTCACATTTATTGTCTTTTATATATATATTCACATTCTACCCCATTTAACTGTCTATTTCTCTCATCTTTCACTTCCCTTTTGAAACACTTTCCTTAAACGTTTCATCATTTAACTATCATTGCTTTAAAATCAATAGTTGAACTTCCCCTTTTCCCAGTTCTTATCCAACTGTCAAGTCTGATTACAGCTCATTCCCAGTCTCCAACATGCCGATTCCCTTATCATCCTCTATTCTCTTCCCTTCTCATCCTCTTTTTTCGTCTCCTTCTCCTTCTCCATCTCAATCCATTTCAAGAAATTTTTTAATAAAATGTAAATTATGCGTCCTCGTTTGATAAATGTCCATTGAAAAAGTTTTTTAGTTCAATGTGTTGCCTTTGTTTTTGCCTTTTTTACAATGTGTCTGTGTTTGTGTGTGTGTTTGTGTGTGTGTGTGTGTTTTATGTGTGTGGTTTTCTGTGGTTTTTCAGTGGCTCCAATATTTTATGCATAGTTGACACGAAATGCGTAACAAATCGTTTCAAAGTCGATGCTTCTGCCACGGCATTCAATTTATAGTTCTTGTCCCACCCCCTGCACACGTCAGGGGTGTAGAGGGGGGTTGTCTCTATAAGGGGAAGACGGGAAGGTTGTCGTAGATGCTGCCTGGCAGATCTGATGGCTATTTCCCATTGTTGTTGTTGCTGCTGGCGCTCAAATCAAAAATAAATAAATATAAAACCAGTGACAGGCAGCTAGAAAGCTTGTACGGGGTGCTGTAGAAGGGAGAGAGGGGAGTTGTGAGTGGAGGGAGGGTTAAGGGGGCGATACGTGGATAACTAGAAGCAGCTGGGCTAATAAAAAGCGAATTTGCATTGAGTTTCCACGCACGTCTCGCATGAGAAATGCAGAAAAAGACAATAGAGATGTGAGTGATCGACTTGTGAATACCCTAGAAAAAAGAGTGTAGCTGAGAACACCCTACAAAATCTGATTTTATTATATGGGACTATATTCAGATAGCTATTTATAAATAATAAGCTAAATTTGAGATGCTGTTGTAGATTTTGGATAATACCCTGTAATATAAATCGGTTTTATGTCTCTCTGTCTACAGTCTCTCACCGTCCTGAATGGTCATTTTAAAATCTTTAGTAAGTCCTTTACATTTTACTTTAATTATAGAATAGTGTAAACTTACTTATAGAATCTTTGACGATATATATTTACATAGAATGTAGAATATAATATTCACACTATTGATGTAAGATCTAAATTTCCAATCCTCCATTGTCACTATAAAGTCAAGCTGAGCATGCTTTTATAAATAATACAATATTAATTCTGTTAACTTAGTTCCTAACTATCATTATTTAAATTTTCCCTCCTCTTTCTCATTTTTAACATTTTCTCAGACCTATTCAAAAGAATCTTTCCTAATCCGATCTCATCTGTACTTTAAACTAAATCTTATACTCTTCCTAACATACCAAAGATCATTAGCTCAGTACACTTTAGCCTGTTCCCTGTGTATCATCTAAAAAGAAAAAAGAAAAGAACAAAATTGGCCATCAGCAAAGTTGGTTTCATTCGGTTTTGTTTACAAACAAAACGTTGGGACCAAACAAAAGCAAACAAATCTCCAAAGCTAGCCATGTCCCCCTCCCCTTACCCCTTACCCCTTTTTATTATCCACTCTTTAATCTGCTTTCTTCTCTCGGAACACAGTGTTTAAACCACAAATCGAGTTGCCCAAAAAAATGCAACTCTGCATTTGTCTGCGCGCCTTTTTCGGGGCGTTCAATTTGCGCGCCAAATGCAGATAAGGCAGAGACAGAGAAGGGGAGACAGGAGAGACAGGGAGGGAGAGGGAGCAACAGCATTGGCCTCGCTGCTGGATATCGGGTTACAGCGCCAGATTCTCCCCAAGCTCCGCAATTCTCGCTTTTAATTGAAAATGCCCGTGCGAGGCGTCGTCGTCGTCGTCGTTGCTCGTAACTTGACATCGAAGTAGGCGACAGTGGCAACTGGAGAATGTGGAGAGGGGAGAGTGGAGAGTGGATGAGGGGTAGGGAAGGCAGCTGTAACTGTGGCATCTGCGGCAGCGCACGTGCAACGGCTTTTGTCAAAGTGTCGCCACGTCGACGTTGCAAATTTCGCGCTTTTGGCGGGAAACTTTTGTAAACAGGCCGCAGTTAAAGTTTCCCTCCTCCCCTATGCCCCCTCCAGTCTGTGGGCTTCATATTTATTCACGCCAACGTGGACAAATGAAGCAGACTGTACAGAGGCGGAGGGGGAAGGGTAAAGAGAGAGGGGGAGGGGGCGAAAAACATGTCAGATTTTATGAAACCCAAACATTTGGTCGGTTCATGTGAACCCACGCTAATCCATTTTCGCAAACAGACAGAAACAAGGGAAGAAGGAGGGGAGTGTAGAGTGGGGAAAGAGAGGGAAGACGTAGGGGAACTCAACAGCGACAGCTACAGAAAAGAGTACGGAAAGAGGTAGAGCAAAATCAGGGGGGGGTTGGGTTAGGTCTAATGCAAACAGATCTGGCGTTATCATTCAGCGAGAGGGAGGGGGTTGGGAGTAGGGTCTGGGATCTGGTCTGAAGTCTGGAGTCTGGTCTCCGGTCTGGGTGGCGACCGGTTATGTAAGCCGACGACCATTTGCCGTCTTGCTCACTCGCATTCGGCGAAATTAGTTTTATGCAAATGCTGAGCACATAAATTTGCTCTATAAAAACTTGAGGACGCACTAGACGCACAAAGGGGTTTAAAGGGGGGGTGACAGGGGGAAAGGGGCAGAGGGGCTGCATACAAAAGCTGGCTGCAATTGGTGACCAATACGACTTGGACTTCCACTTTCGCCTTGATGTCTTTTGCGGCAAATAAATATATATATATGTATATGTATTACTTTGTGCGACCAGGTGGGCAATCCAGGTGTGGAGTTATTGTGAGACCCACAAAGCCGATGAAGATGATAGGATAGGATAATGCTCGTATTGGATTGAAAGAGTCTGTGCAAAAGAGAAATGAACTCGGTTGAGAGTGTTTGATTATGCAATTGAGGAGAATGCTTTTATGTGAATCGATTGATCTATTAGTTTAAGGACTTGAGTAGCTTCATCAATTTGAGACTCTTCTGAGCATAACTAATTTTGTATCTAGATCTCATTCGTTGATATCAGAGTCTTTAACAAGATATAAGATATATTCCTTGACCTGTTCCATGATATTTTAATATTTATATTATTTTAAAATAAATTTTTAAATGGAACAACAATAAATGATTGATTCATTAAAGATAAGAAAGTATAATAGTTCGTCTCATATTAACTACTGTTGAGATTTTACTCTAAAGCAGTGGTGGGCACGCATGGGCTCCGGGAGCCAGCGGCTGCTCCCGTCTCTGTTTCTGCCTATTTGACACTTTTAAAATTTATGACCGTCATACAAATTAACAACAACAACATAGCAAAGGCGCAGAGTGACCGAAGAACTTTTTTTTGCTCGCACATTTTGGTGATCGACAAAGTAGGTAGGCTCTAAAAGGGTCGATATTTTGGTAGTTTTTGTTATAGTGCTCCCGAGTTCAGATTTCGTGCCCATTGCTGCTCTAAAATATTCGCTGTAAAAACCTTGAATTCAAGTTTTACGACCCGCAACTGACATACTACAATAATTAAATTTATATTTTAAAATAGTAATCAATAAAAAAATCATACTTAAAAAAAGAACACAATTATTGCTCTATCATAAGAAATATCTTTCCTTTCACATATTTTAAAAGTCTCTTGCCATCTTCCGTTTACTCAAAGTTTTCCTACTGTATCAATTTTGTAAGCTGTCATCATAAACAGCTCAAAGTTCAATTCAATACCAATTTCAATTCCAATTCCCCTTAAAGAAGCACTAAATCTTCCCTCCACCCTGCTGTCTTTACACTCGTGGGGACTAACCCAGTTCCAAGTGAGATATCAGAAATCTAAACAGGCATCCAGAGTCATAAATCAGCTGATGTCTCATAATTCAGTGCCCGAAAGGCCGCGGAGAAGGAGAGTAGGAAAAGGCAGTGGGTGTAGTGGAAAAAGGAAGCGGAGAAGTCGGAGGAATCGAACGCATTTGGAATTCCATTGCTAAACGATCGTTTAGCGAGTGGAATGGGAATGGGAATGGGGACGGAAAGGAATTGGAGGACACACGCACAGATAATAATTCAGCGAGAAAGAAGAAGGAGAAGAAGGAGGAGCAGTTGGTCACCTTGTGAAGTCAATAATAGCCAAAGTGAAGTTGTTGTTGGTGGTGCGTGTGTGTTCCATGTGTGTGTGTGTGTGTGTGGCAAGCAGCCTGTCGACAGCTGAGTTATCGCTTTGTTTACATGATAATGAAAATGCAACGCGGAGTGTGAAACTCAAATCGGAGTGAGGCACGCAACGAATGTCACGTACGCACTTCAAACGTTGACGAACACATGAAAAGGGCAGGCGAATAGGCATGGGTATGGGTATGGGGGCGGGGGAACCGTTGCGACACCCCCTTCCCCGTCCATGCCTCACCTGCCGCGTCTTGAGATTAACACGTCCACCTGGAGCGCATCCATCACATGGATTAATGCGGCGATTTGACACTGAATTGGGCCGACCAGAACGGAACCTGGAACATCCCAGATAATCTACGAGTATGTGTGAGAGAGGAAGGTAACACTGTACAGTGTACACTGTACAGTCTACATACAGTTCTTGCCTTATTTCATTTTCCCAATGTTTGACCAGCGATTGTGTTATCAGAATTTGTTCATTTTTGTGCTCGATTTTATTTTTGTATACATTTTTTCAGTAAGAAAATTATTTATTAATCTCACATTTCTTACAAAATTTACTATTTGTGCCGACTTTATGGATTAACTATAGTACAAAAGTTTATATTTATGCATGAATTTTGGAAACACATTTTTTAAATTCAACAAAAAATTTAGGTGGGAAACTGTGGTATGAACTATTTTAAATTTCAAATTTGTTTTTTAAAATTTATCATCATTATTTAGTTCGGAAAATATGATGTAAATTTCGAGTTAAATAAAGTATTTATTAAAATTGTTTAGCTCAAATTTTTATTATTAAAATTCACTAGGTCTGAAACCATCCCTGTTAAGTAATGATTATTAACCATAGTCATTAATAAATAGATTATTTTTGTTTAAAAGTCGAACTAATGAATTTATTACAATTATTTTGGGTTTTGTTCAAAATAATTTGTTTTTCACTAATTAATCAAAAATAATCTAAAAAAAAACTATAATATTCAAAAATTGTCCGACTACTTAAAAAGATTATTTATGACTATTTTTTTATTATTTCTGACTATTTTTGAATAATTGTAATAATTTTAGGATTTTTCTGCTTTTTGTCATCTTAATCATTAAATAATCACAAATTTTTCAACAGTGAACTATAAAGTCCCAGCGATTATTTCCAAAAATAATTTAATTGATTAGTAAATCTAATCGAAATCTAATAAGTACAGTTGCGGTCAAAAAAATAGTAGTGCCTGCAATGAACTTACAAAAGCTCAAAATTTAAAAACTTTTCATTTATCCAAATTTTTTATTTAATTTTTTTAAGATACGTTAATATATTGTTAATCTATTTGAGAAATCAAAGATAGTGAACAGTTATTATTTTTCGACTTAGGAATTTTTTTCTTGTAATAGCCTGAAAAATGGGCGGTCAAAATAATAGTAGTGATGAACATATTCAAATATTTTAATGATGAAAACGATCCTAAACTTAATTTTTTGTTATTTAAAAGGTTAGATATGTGAAATGCACTTAATAATTAACAAATTTAATAATTTGTTGTGAAGCCTTTATCTTGAATTACCGCCTTACAACGACGGATCATGGCTTTTACATCGTTCTGTTTGTATTGAGCTCCAGGCGCTCCTAGCGATCTTCCAAAGATGAATATTATTTGTTGGTTGATGCTTGGCAATATCCTTCTTCATATCGGACCACAAATTTTCAATGGGATTCAGATCGGGGGACCGTGGTGACCACTCCACTACATTAACTTTTTTCTATGTGAACCATTTTTTCGAAGATTTGCTGATATGCTTTGGGTCTATGTCCAGTTGGAACCTCCAAATTATCGGCATATCATCTGAAAAATACGGTAGCATAGTGTCCTGCAGAATTTTCACATGCTCGTGCCTTTCCATTATGGTTATGATCCATTATATGGGTTGGACCCAGTAATGTGAAAATGCGCCCAGGTTATTATTCTCATACCACAATGTTTTATGGTCCTGCAGGTGAATCTGGGCTGATATTCGGACTTTAACGGATACCTTACATGTTGTCGAGATCCTCGACCAGCAAAAAAAATAATTTTGGACACATCCGACCACTAGAGGTTTCTTTATTTCTCTAGGGTCAATTCAGATGATCCTTAGCAAATCGAAATCGCTTTTGGGCAGGTATTTTTTTTAATAACGGAATTTTTGACGGGCTTCATTCTGCCAGATTATTATTTTGCAAACATCTAAGAATGATTTACACACTTTGGTCCATACCAAAGTTCTTTTTTATAAGTGCTGCAGGAGTAAAAGGGTCGCGTTTCAAAAACCTTACTACTTTTGTCACTAGTCTTTTGGACATGGATCGGGGTCTTCCACATTTATCCTATTTTGGCGACTACTTAATGGCGTTTCTGATTATGGTTGGCAATCATCATCATCACTTCCTTAAACGTTATCCTTTTAGAAATAAATTTTTTATAGGAGCACGCTTTTCTGGAGTGCAATGCTTGCCACGCCCCATTGTAACAACTCTAAGTAAAATATTTTTTATACAATTTATAGAAAATTATCAAATTACAATTATAAATATCAAATCAAGTGCCTTTCCTGCTTAATATCCTTTTTTTCCACTTTTAATGCATTCACTACTATTATTTTGACCGCCCATTTTTCAGGCTTATTCAAGAAAAAAATTGCTAAGTCGAAAAATAATAACTGTTCACTATCTTTGATTTCTCAGATGGATTTACAATATAATAACGTATCTTAAAAAAATTAAATAAAAAATTTGGATAAATTAAAAGTCTTTAAATTTTGAGCTTTTGTAAGTTCATTGCAGGCACTACTATTTTTTTGACCGCAGCTGTATGTCTGAAACTTATGTAGATATTTTTCAAATTTAATAAAGTCTCTACTTTATCCAAAAAGTAAAATATACAAAAGAAACAAAAAATAAAATCTTTACTCTCTTAAATTACAGTTTTAAGCGAAATATATGTTTTAAAATTAGGATTGATTTTAAAGACTTTTTCCAGCCAATTCTTTTTAAGAAAAACTATTTATTTTATTAAGTTTATTAATAATTACCATTTATTTTTGTAACTATTGTATAATTTTTAGTTTCAACTAACAGCACATTAATTTCAAACTGTACCTATTAAAATGCCCCGCAGTGTGTGTACAAGAGTCACAAATTTCTAGCCAGATCTTCAAATCTGGCTGACCATTTTGGGCTATAAAAAGGAAGTGAACTTCCAAGAAGCAGATCTGCGTACTACGAGTTATACCCAAAAAACAATTCCCAGATGTTGTTGTTTTTTGAGAGAGAACCAAGATGTTGTTCCAAGTAAGTGCCTATCGAATGGACTATCGCGATATATCGCCAACATATGTATGTATGTATGTGTGTATGCCTATCGGCGGTGTAATTCCAGAATGTTCTGCTCGCTATACGCACAAAGCAGCGACGCGTCCCTCTGCCCACACACACACACACGCACAGAACGCAGTGGCAATCTGCACAACAACAACAACAACAACAAAGCGCCGTCAACAGTGTCTGCTTCTTCTTCTTGTCTTCAGTTTTTGTTTTTATTTCGCTTTTCGTTACGAGACCTTTTACACGCGCGCACACAGACACACAGACGTACCGTCTGCTGCCTACCCACCCCGTCCCCCCTAAACATACTCACACACAGCCCGCACACACACACATACTTGGACAACCATTAAAACGTTGTAAAATTACAACAGCGAACGGCGAAGCACAAGTGAAATTGGCACGAGGCGCTTCGTCGGCTGCTATTGTGAAATTCTCATTCCACGCACACACACACACTCTCTCATATGTACATACAGAGAGCAGCAGCACTGAGAGAGACTCGCTCAGACGCACACAAATTATAATTGTTTGTTATTCTTTTGTCTCGCTCGCACGCTGGTTATCGGATTTCAGAAAGGCACAGAAGAAGCAGCAACACAACGCAACGCAACGGAGCACAGTGGGCGATTTGGCATATCCAGCGTAACGAAATTAATTACTCCAAAAAAAAAGAGTGTTTGACGAATTTGATAATTTTTATGATATGTTAAGCCAAAAACAAACAAAAGTAAACAAAAATATTTTTTTGTGTTTTAATGGTTTTTTTTTGTAAGTATTATAAACAAAAAATTTTTTTTTTTAATATTTTATTTTGTTTTTATTTTTAATATGTATTATATTTTATCAAAAAACTACAATAATCCTGCTCAGGACAGCTCGATTTGTGAAGAGCATTCGAAAAAATAAAATCAATTATTGCTAAACATTTTTCAGAAGCATCTTTTCCTAACTTCAAAAAGTGCGTTCCTGCAGATTGACATGATTTTTGAAAAAGCCATAATTTTAGCATGGGGAACACAGGGCAGCTGATCTTGGACAATTTACATACTGGACAAACCATAATTTCACTCAATTATAATTTTTTTGCCGGCCAATAAGTGCCTCACTAAGTTTTACTCTTAAGAAGATGGACTTTGCTTACAAATATAGTATCAGAAAAGATGTTAGTGTCAATCCAAAATTAATATTAAAACATATATTTAGAGGTCACAAAACATTTATTTTCTTTTAATACATACATACAGCTTGTGAAAAACAAAAAAAACAGATTCAAAATGCTCAAGCCAGCCAAGTTTCTCAACAATTAAACCAGGTGTAGCAAAGTCCTTTTAACCTCTAAAAATAGTTGTGCTAACATATGCTGTCTTTGAAAGCTCACAGCTGTTTAATGATTTGGACATTATTGATTTTGGTGTTATCGGTGTATTAAATGAACATTTGGCTATCGGAATGAGATACAATTTCAATCGATTTTAACAGTTGAAAATTTGTATTACGCTACGCTAGATCTGTCAAATCGCCCACTGTGCGGAGAGGCAACTGAAAAAATGCTCAAATACCAAATACTACTGCATACTACTACGACAAGAACAACAACAACAACCACCACCATTAGCGAGTTGAGTTCAGTTCAGTTGAGTTCAGTTCGTTCTCTTTAGCTCTCGCCCCATCTCTGTCTATCTGTACACATACACACAGCGACAGAAACGAGGCCCCAACCATTCCATTCATCGTTGGGGCATCGCGTAGTAGAGCGAGACAGAAGACCAACAGAGAGGCGAGTGCGAGTACAGACGCCGCTGTCGACGCCGCCGCCGCAACGAAGAAGAAGGAAAACAAAATTATTTACGATTTATTTTGATCCACGGCTTGTCGACGAGGGGTTTTTATGTCAGCGGCAAGTCGGGGGTTGCCTGACTCGAATGGGAATGGAAACACAGCGGGTACAGTTGGCAATGGCACGCAGAGAGTACGCGCGAAAACCGTAAGAGAGCGTCGAAAAATGAATTGTGGAACGTAAGTATTCATTTGCCAGCTACTCTTCTGGCCCATTGCCGTGGCGTTCCTATGAGGAAACGAAGTGGCAAACGAACACGCGGTTAGTGCTCTCTTTCACTATGCATACACTTTCGTAACAATGCGAGAGAGTGCGCTCTTGCGCTTGCCTGCTCTGTTTTTGCTGGCATTCTGCCTCTCCCCACTCTAGTTCGTTACAAACTGCTTCTTCTTGCGCCGTCGCTGTCGCTGCTGTTGTTGTTTTTTGTTGTAAACTGTACGCGAATGGTATTTGTTTTTGTTATTGTTTGTATGTACTACGTACGTTTTACGTACCGTTTGTAAATTGATCAAATTTTCCTCTGTTTCCCATCGTCATTTTCAATTCCCCTTCCATCACGAGTTCATAAAATTGGAAATGTTAAGTTTATTGGCGCGCTTTTTGTCCCCCCTACAAGGTGTGTACACATTGAAAAGTTCTAGGGAAGGGGTAATTGGGGGGGAAAATCGTTTGTCTCTCTGCCTCTCTCACCTTCTTTAGCTGCTCTTAAAATGCACTACAAATCAAAATAAACAATTATCGTGTTTCTATTTTCTTCTCAAAGTTGAATGAACCCCGCCCGTCTTCAAGGGGGGCGAAAATCTTCCATGAAAAGGTAACGTTATCTATTTTTATAAACAATTTGATTTGAATAAATGAACGTGAAATGAACTCATAACAATCTGCAAGGAGAGATACCGTTACATGCGAGGGAAGGGGTAACTGCCTGATAAGATACAACGCAAGGATATACAGTATGTCAAGTAATAGTTTTGACCAAATAAAAAACTCTGTTTTTTTTCACTTTATTATATTATGTTGTAAATCTTAAATCGAGTAAAAATTATTTTTGAAAATAAATATTTGAACTATGCTTTTATTCTTTGTCAGAACAATTACTTGACACACTGTACTTCCATAACTTGGCTCATAACTCAGACTGACTTCTAGTTTATTATAAACAAAATCGTTTGAATATTTATTAGCACTAAAGGAAAAGAAAAAACACTAAAAGAAATCAATCAAAAACAACCCTGAACAAAAAAGGAATAAAGAAGAACAATAATATACGAATATTGGGAGACAATAGCAACAATAACAACGGCAAATATAAATACAATATAAAAAAGTAAAGACAGGAAAGGAAAATGAAAGCAATGAAATGTGCGTGATGAGTGAATGAATGTAACTGTAAATTGGGGAGTTCATTAAAGCAACTGTAACTGTAACTGGAATGGGGTGTGGAAGATGGAGGGGAACTGGGAGTGGGAACGTGGAATTGACACTGGAGGGCGCTGAATGATCAAGGTTCGTTTTCTTTTTTAGTTATTCAGATATTGAAATATTTATTAAAAATAATATAAAAACAAAAAATAACAAATAATATGAACCGAAATTATTTATTTATTTTGCAATAAATGTACAAAAACACTCTCTTATTAATTTAACTATCTATATTTTTATCTAAACATATCTAGATCGATATATCTATATATGTACATATCTAACTTCTTAACTCATCTGCTTTCTAACTACGATATCTATCTGTCTTTATCTACCCTATAAGATAATCCACTGTAACTTCCCACTCTCACTTCCAATTCAAACACACATTCACTCACACGTACATGCATGCGCACACATACAATTTCAGATTTTGCTTTGTGTGCTGTTCCAAAGTCCAATTCCGACTTGGCGCGTTTTTTGCGTCCATTCATTTCCAGCTGCAGCTTCAGTTACAATTTGCAGCTGTTGTTGTTGTTGTTGTTGCTGTCTTGCTGTCTTTTCTGCTTTGTTATCTGCTTTGGCACATTGCATAACGGTTTATTAGCGAAGGCTGTGAAAACAACAACAAAAACTGCAATAACTACAACAATAAACAAACAGATGCCAAAGCACGTTTCCAACAAATTTCCAATGCCAACATTTTTATTTTTTCCATTTTTTTATATTTAATGACCTTAACTTAACACCAAAAATAAATAATAATAATAAAAATTATATAAAATTCTTTATAAATTTGTCTTTTGCAAATTTTTTATTACTTTTGCGGTATTTTTGTGACCCGCATTTTGATAGTTATTTTGAATTTACGCAATTTTATATGCAAATTTGGCATTATAATTATATTTTAATTTTTAGTCATTTGTGTGTTTCCAGCAAACAGATTATCATTAAAAACGCCAACTTTCTGAATTCTCAATTACAGCGAAAAATGTATAAAAATAAATCATCAACGAAATTCGCAGAAATTCATTCGGTTGAAACAACAAAAACAAAAACAACAAGTCATTTGGGAAAAGCCAAATCACAATCAGTAACTGGTACTGACTTTAAGAGCGAGACAGAGCGACTGAAAGAAAGAGAGAGCGAGAGCGAGACTGTGTTAGAGCGAGAGAAAATGCGAAGAATTGAATTGGAGATTTGCAGCTGGTATGTAGCTAAAAATGTATTTATGTAAGTGCAGTATTTTAAAAATACCAAAGCGAACTTGTTTCGTTTTCCATTGAATTATCAATTGTCTCCGTTGATCGGAATCCATTAACATAGATCTCCATCTCAAACAATTATAGTAAGTGCAATTTAACATGACTTTTGAACAGATGAACTATGAAAATGCATTTAAAATATATAGTATGTATTTAATTGCGACACGTGTATAGTTAGACTAAAAATAGACTTAACTAGCTTTTAAGAGTTAGTTGAAAAGTTAAACTAAAAGAATCGTAATCTATCTGGGAATATTAAAAAGTCTTTTTTGAAGCCGTTTGAACTTCAAGTGTATTCATGTTGTGTGTTAATGAAATTTCTTCTAATGAAAAATTAGATTAATTGAAAATAAAACAAAAATTGATTAAAAGAAATATTAAACTACATAATAATGAATTAAAGCGAACTAAAATTTTTTGTGGAATATCATTTTATTTTATTTCATTAAACACTTTCTGGAAAACATTGTAAATTAATTTCAATTAAAAAAATTCGATTAAAATTGAAAAAAAATTCTATTGAAAAAATCGATGACTTGACAAAGAACTTTAATAGAATTTGTTTGAATTTCATTTCTTCAAACAAATTCTGGAAATAGTGGTAAATTCATTTCAATACAAAAAAATTCGATTAAAAACTCAGAAAATTTTTTCTAATGATTAAATCGATGAATTGAAAAAGAATTTTAATAGAATTTGTTTGAATTTCATTTCTTTAAACAATTTCTGGAAATAATTGTAAGTTCATTTCAATATAAAAAAATCGATTCAGTATTGTAAAATTTCTTCTAATGAAAAATTCTATGAATTGATTAAGGATTTTTGTAGAATTGGTTTAAATATCATTCCAATTAAAAAAAAATTCGATTCATAACTGAGAATTTGAAAAATTTCTTCTAATGAAAAAATCGATGACTTCAAAAAGAACTTTGATAGACTTTGTCTGAATTTCATTTCTTTAAACAAATTCTGTAAATAATTGTAAATTCATTTCCGTTTAAAAAAATTCGATTCAGTATTGTGGAATTTTTTTTAATAAAAAATTCTATGAATTGAAAATGAATTTTAGTGCAATTTGTTAGAATATCATTTCAATTTAAAAAATAATTCGATTCATAACTGAGAATTTCATTCATTCATTTTATTATAATAAAATTCAATTCAAAGTTGAAAAATTTCTTCTAATGAAAAATTCGATAAATTGAAAAAGAATTTGAATAGAATTTGCTTGAATTGAATTTCATTAAACACTTTCTGGAAATCATTGTAAGTTCATTTCAATTAAAAAAAAATATCGATTCATAACTGAGAATTTCATTATTTTGCAGTCGATTGCAAAATGCAATATCGAGTTACAAAATGTTGTGCAAATTCTGAAATCTCCTCCAAATTTCTTGCTAAATTTAAATCCTCTTGAAATAGTTGCAGAATTTGTGATTCATTTCGATGTCTTCTTCAGTTGCTGCAATTAAGCAAAATGTCTCAAAGCTATTTGCTAGAATAGTTTTGTTTGCATTCTTTAAGTAGATTTCCGACAATCTTGGCCCCTGCCACGCCCCCTGGCCCCCTGGCCAGACATCAGCAATCAAAGGGGGCGCATCGAGACACTTCCGGGTTTATTAAGACAGATGACAAAAGATGACATGAGAATTTCTGTGTGTGTCAACGTAATTGACAGCCGAAGGGTGAGAGTCAAAATACATAGAAAACAATAAATACTTTGCTGTCGAAAAATACTAGGAAAATACCAACGGCAACGGATGCACCGCCTCACTCTGCCCCTTCCCCTTGCCTTGCCTTTCCTTTTGGCTGTCAGTTTTCAGAGGCGAACGGCAACGTTGACCAATTACTTGGAAAATGCAACAAAGTTGCAGCCAAAATGCCCAAGTTGAGTTCTCGCTCTTGGCGCAAAAAGGGGGCACAAGTGTCAGCCATTAAGTGACAAGCTGAGCGGGGCAACAGAGGCGTGCAGCAAGGGGCTAAAGAGGGGAACGGGGGTTTTTGGGGCAGCGGAGATTTGTCGCAAATTCAATTTCCGCAAACAAGAACAACAAACCGTGACACAAACTGAGACTGTGACTGTGGACTGGCAACAACTGTGGCAACAAGCGAACAGCCACTAAAACCTCAATGTGCCTTCCCTCTCACCCCCTCCTGCCCCTCTTGGTATGTTCTCTTTCACTCGGTGCATCTTCCATCTCCATTTTTGGCTTTGGTGTTAATTGCTGTCACATGGCAGGCGACAAACCAAAAAGGATGCAGATTCATGCGGGCTGCCTTCCCTCTCACTCTCCTCCTCCTTCCTTCTCCTCCTCCTTCTGCCCCATTTTGTGGCCATTCGCCGCTTGATGATTCAATTGCTCGAGTAACTGCAACACAAACAACAGCGACAACAACAACAAGAGCTGCCCTCGCAACAGTTGACACTTGTCACAGACTGCGATTCATGTGCTTTACTCTCTCTTTCTGTCTCTCTCTCTGTCTCCGCTTCCTCTTCTCCTTTTTCGCCTGTCATAAGTGATTTTTACAAAGTGTTTGTCTGCGTGAATTGTTGCACTTTTTCGGTTTTACACCGTTGTATGCCACGTGACATTCGCCTGACACTTAACGGACACTTGTCAGTCGAACCAACCCCCTCCCCCTCCCACTCCACCTCCCCTACCTTTCCCTCTTTGCCACTTCTCGCAGGAAATAAAACATACGCTCACATTGCGCATACGCCCCGTTATGCTGTGTCCGCTGTTCCACCTGCAGCTTTGTAAACTTAAATGTGATCGACTTACTGATACCCAATTTGTTGCAATCTAAGTTTTATATTAATTCGCTTATCAACAATAAGAAACAAGTTTATGTATATAAATAATGTTAATATTGCATATACATTTTTTTGAATTTATTAAAAAAATAAATTAAAACAAATAATTTTGTTTTTTTTTTAGTTTTTTCTTAGTATTTTTGGTAGTTATTTAAATACTAATTGCATAAATGTTATTGAGTTTTAAATTATTGCTTATTCCATACGATTTTTTGCTATTTTATTCTAAACATATTTAATTTCTTTCTATTTTGACATATCTTTTAAGATCACTTGAGCTTAACAATAGGTTTTTTTGTTCATATTCAACAGTTTCTCAATTGATCTACATATTATAACTAATAGAAGACTCAAGTTTTATCACTCAGAAGTTCTTTCAAGATTCCCCTGATTCCCCTATTTTTCTTTTATGCTTACAGCTGAGATCCTTTTTCGACTTTTGGTAAACTCTATGGCATACCAGGCCATTCCGCACTGCATCGATTACAGGGTATGCATGCAAATAATGATTGGACAATGCAAATGCTGTCAGATCCATTTCGTTGACTTTGTTGCCAGTGGGCAACATTTTGTGCCGTTAGTTTGCGGCAATCGATTGTTGTTGTTGTTGCTATTATTGTTGTTGTTGCTGGCAAACATTGTCGCCAGCCGTAAAGCTGTAAAGAGCATGAAAAGTGCAACGCGGCGTATGAGTAACGATAACGGCAGCAACTACCTCGGGGATTATATCACCATGACGCCGACTGTGGCGCCAGCATCGCAGTCAGCGCCGACGTCGTCGCCGTCGGCAATAACGAGCAAATGTTTACGAGCTTAAAAATAAAAATTCACCGAATAGTAATAAAAGAAATAAATAAACGGGAAAAGGGTGCTATGAAAATGGGGTGAGTGTGTCGGGGGTGGGGGCTGGGGTGGTGCACAATGATTTGAGTTTAGGGTGAAGGTTAAGGTGACCATGCAAAATAACTGATGCGGTGTGCAGCAACTTAGTAAAAGGTGGAAGTAGAAAGGGAAAAAAAGGAGATAATGGAATAAAATTTAAATTTATTATAATAAAATAATATAACTTATATTATAGTTATACTTAAAATAATGTAATATTTACTGTGTTAAAAAATAAAGTTAAATAATATAATAATTACTGTGTTAAAAATTATAGTTAAATATGTTTCAGATGTATAAGCTAAAAATATTTTATACAACATTAAACTTAGTAAATAAATGTATTAATAATTAAGGTAAAAATAAGTGAAAAATTTCAGCTCTATTTAGCTAAAGATCAAAAACAATTTTGAAATTATTTCGAATTTTTAATACAGATGTACATACATTTAAATTAAAAATATGTATGTAATAAAAAATAAAACATTGTAAATACATTTATTAAAAATTGGGGTGAAAAGTAGTGAAAAATTGCAATTCTATTTTATGAAAGTTTAAAAAAAGCTTTTGAAATAGATTCGAAATTAAATTTCCTTCAGAAAAGTCAAGGTCTCAGTCGATTCATGAAAATAATTTGTATAATCAATAGCAACAATCTATTTAATCAATGATCTTTTGCCATGCTGATAATCTCAAAAGATGAAACTGATTCATAGATAAGAACTCGTAAATTTTCCATTTTAATTGTATTCATTGAACTTTGATTTGCAGGTAATAAAAATGGTCGACCTTGCCCAACTCACCTGTCCGAATCTAAGTGCATGAATGCAGCTACAGATAGCGCTACAAATACAGATACATGCCATATACCACATTAACAGATACAGATTCATATACTTTGTATATGGGAATAATAAGATTCTATAGTTTGTGCAACTGCAGAATAGATTGCAAATAAACTATGAAAAATGTGCGGCATGTGTAGGTCGTAAGTTTTCTCATTCCCTTCCTCTCTCACTCACTCACTCTCTGTTTCTGTCTTTCTGTCCCTGTCTGTGTGCTAATGTATATGCACTTGAGATACCTCGGGCCACTTCACTTTTCTACACGCGCAGTGCTGAAAATGCACCGCACTTTCCCCTCCCCTCCCCTTGGCATTACCCCCACAAATGATCCACCCCCTTTGGACAGACTCTACCCCTCCCCTTCACCACTATTCCCCCCTTGCAGCCGAGTCAAACACGCGCCTCTTTTTTTACGAGCAGAACTAACAAAAAAAAACACAACAAACACCACAAAATAGCAAAAACATATAATTGAGCTGGTTGTGGAATTGAACTGATTGACTGTCAGATACCCTGTGAATTCTATTTAAAACTCAATTCAAATTTAAGGACTCTTAATAATCATCTTTTGTCTTTTGTACCTTTGGTTTGATTCTCTTGATATTTACTTTGAAAAGTTATTGCAAATTACTAAGTTACTTCCAGTTATAGTTCTTGAGGGATTTTATATGTGTAAAATATGTACATATATAATTTTAGAGGATTCTTAATAATAATGAATGAAAAATACCTTGCAACAACTTCAAAGATATTTATAAAAAAATTATGAATTTGATGCATGATTTCATTGATATTTACCCAAAAAATAAAAGAAAGGAAGTTTGAGGAAAGTACACTGTAAATCAATTGTGGATACTTTCTAAATTTTGTTATATATGTTTAATAAAATTACAGGCTATAAAAACGACAAATTTAACTTATTGTTTATCAAATATCAGAGACATATCTTAAAAGTTGGAAACTTTTACGAGAAAAAAGAACTTCAGTGATTATGGGAGATATTTTCAGTGTTGCCCCTAAGTTTGTTAAACTCTCTGTTAGGCTAGTTTATGACTACAGGGTATGGGCTATACACAAAGCATAAAAACAAAACTACGATAATGGCAAATGGCAAATGGCAGATAGAAGCAACCGACGAGACCCCAACGGAAAAACGCGTCCCACCGTCGTCCAGACCTGGGACCCATTTTCAACTAAATTGTTGTTGTTCCTGTTGTTGTTGTTAGTGTTGTTCCTGCTGTTGTTGTTGTTGACGTTTTTACGCGAGCTGCTTTTTTTTTCTTACTACAAAGTAAATGTCAAGTGCGAATCAGTGAGCGAGTGAATGACTGAGTGTAAGTGAGTGTATGAGTGTAGTGAGTAGTGAGTACTGAGTGCGATTGTGAGTGTATGCGTTATAAGCATTACACCCGACGCTCTGTCGTATAGTAAATGGCCTTGGGAACGTTTGTTAACCTCATTTTGATAACCAAAACACAAAAAAAATCGTCGCTCGGCACGCAGGCAACACGCCAGGGGCGTGATAGAGACAGAGAGAGAGAGAGAGAGAGAGAGAGAGGACAGTTGCTGTAAATGTAAAGGGTGCGGTCAGGGTTACGAATGCTACATACGACCAGGAAAACATGTAACGCCAATAAGCGTGTCACGCAGTTAATATTCAAACAGAATGCGCAAAAGGAAAAACACAATGAAAAACAAACCGAAAATACTTATGTATATATGGAAAAAAGAAAATAAATTAAATTAAAGCCAAAGCAAAAACATATAAAATAATGGCTAATAATAAGAGCTAATATACATATATTCTATACTCTATGAAATCAGATCAGATTTTAAACAAGTCAAAGCGTTAATTTTTAAATTAATTTTAAAAAAGAAATAAGGTTTTTAAATATTACCTGAAATATACAACGGTGGCCAAAAGTATTTTGGCACCCTTTAAAGTTAGTTCTAGCCAAATTGTGAGCTTACTTCATGACAAGTTTGGTATCAATGGAAAGGTCTTTTGAATTCCTTTCGAATGATGTAGTACTTTCCTTAACCTATTAAGTACCCATTGAAATTTTCGAATATTTGTAAACGTCAACTTTTTCAACATTTTTTCTCGATTTTTTAAAAAAAATGTTTTGATGCAGAAAGTTTCTTTAAACAATTTAATTAGTAACTGCAAAAAAAATTTTTCAAATATCTCTTCGCTAGTATTTTTTATAGTTTTTTGAAAATGGCGAAAAAGGCACTTTTTCCTCAATTTCATGCAAAAAGTGCCTTTTTCGCCATTTTCAAAAAACTATAAAAAATACTAGCGAAGAGATATTTGAAAAATTTTTCAAATATCTCTTCGCTAGTATTTTTTATAGTTTTTTGAAAATGGCGAAAAAGGCACTTTTTCCTCAATTTCATGCAAAAAGTGCCTTTTTCGCCATTTTCAAAAAACTATAAAAAATACTAGCGAAGAGATATTTGAAAAATTTTTTTTGCAGTTACTAATTAAATTGTTTAAAGAAACTTTCTGCATCAAAACATTTTTTTTAAAAAATCGAGAAAAAAAGTTGAAAAAGTTGACGTTTACAAATATTCGAAAATTTCAATGGGTACTTAATAGGTTAAGGAAAGTACTACATCATTCGAAAGGAATTCAAAAGACCTTTCCATTGATACCAAACTTGTCATGAAGTAAGCTCACAATTTGGCTAGAACTAACTTTAAAGGGTGCCAAAATACTTTTGGCCACCGCTGTATAACAGTTTATTGGATTTTAGAAAAAATATACTCAGTTTTTATTATAAATATAAATTAAACTACTTTGTTTAATACATAAAATCTGAAATAAACTGAGCTCATATCAGAAAAAGTCAATTTATTCAAAAAGTCAATTATTTAATTCGAGCTTAAGAGATATCGAAAATTTTTATTGAAAAAATTTGAAATACATACTTAGAATATTGTTAGACTCAATTTGATATATCTAACAATTTAAATGCATTTTTAAATTTATTTAAACATTTACATTTAAATATTAGTTTTTATGCATTTAAATTTAAATTTTATTACATCTGAAATGTGTGGTGTAAATAAATAATAAGTTTTATTAAATAAATACAAGTTTTATTTAAGCTTAGTAAAACAGTAAGTATGCCCTCTAGTTTGTAGGGTATAAGCAGTACAATACAAAATAGCTGTAGAGTTTGTAGTGCAGAGGGAGCTGAAAGTTCCTGGCAACGTTTAATTGCACTCGATAAAAAGCTTAACAAAATGAGAACGTTGATTGCAAGTGTGTGAAAAGTAGATAAAGAGGAAGAGGGAAGGGCAGAAGGAGGGGAGGGAAGGCGTACAATAGTGTTACTATACGGGGGTGTAGAGTGGAACTTGGCCACTTGGCTATGTTGGCTAAGCGCTTGGCAAATATTTATGATTCCAGCAATGGGCGCACTATGAATGGGGAAGGGGTTAAAGGTGGAGTGGGGGTAGGGAGAGGGAAGGGAGAGGGAAGGGAGAGGGAAGGGAGAGGGAAGGGAGAGGGAAGGGAGAGGGAAGGGAGAGGGAAGGGAGAGGGAAGGGAGAGGGAAGGGGCTTGCTTGCAAGTGTTAAGTCTTTACACCCTCGAGATCACGGAATTGGCCAGAGATCTTGTGACTTGGCCAACGGATTTCATTAAGTTTCCGCCTTTGCATTGTCGCGTATTTTTACGAGTACCGTCGAGTGTCGAGTGGGCGGCAAAGGCTGCGACAACTTATTATGCAATGCCAAAATGCCAATGGTCGTAAAAGCGCCAAACAGATAAGTAAACACATAAATAAATTACGTATACGCAGCGTAGTCGAGGAGACGCTTGAAGTGGAGGCGATTTGCTCGCAAGCGCCATTCAGAAGCCAAGCACCTCAGGAAATAAAGGAGAAACGTCAGAGGAGAAGCTGTAAAATTGATCCACATTTAGTGCAGATCCATCAGAGGAAACATCAGATGCCAATTACCCTAAAATTGCACAGAGATCAAAGTGCAGTCATAATATATTACAGAACTCAAAAGTATCGAATTTTATTTACCGTGTAACTAAAAAATTTAATGGTTGAGATATTACAAAATTTTATAATCTTATTGTTAAGACATAAATGTTGATTAAATATTTAATATTTAGACTTAAAATTTTAAATTTTCTAAAAAGACTTAAAAATCGAGTCATAAAATTATTTTAACGTAATGAAATGAATTTGATTCAGAATAAAGTTAGAAACATGTTTAAAAGGATATTCCGCTTGGAAATCGAATCAGATTTGGCGAAGTTATGAATGTTTAAATTTGTTATTATTTTCGACATGTTAATTTTGCAAGTTAACACATGTATTTTGTATTAACAACTACGTTTTATTTTAAAAATTGTTTTAATTTAAAAATAGATATAACGACAACTTGTTTTCTTTTATATCAATTTTTACATTTTGCTAAAAAATTCGATTTAATGGATTGACTAATTAAGTTTAATAGAAAACGAGTGTCTTTTGCTTCTACAACTCTCTCCCTGCTTTCTATTTTCTATTATGCTTTGTGTGATATTCGTTAACGTTTCAACATGACATTGACATGACAACTCTCTGGGTAAAGAATACAAAAATAAAAGAAAATACCCTACTAGCATGTAACTTACAGGGTATGCAAGATATCGTGAAAGTTCATTGGCTTAATTTTTGGCGCCAAATTTTGTTTTGCGACTCATTCAGCATTCAAACTGTTGTTGTTGTTGTTTTTGTGTTCTGACTTGCAACTGTTATTGTTGTTTTTATTGTTGTTATTGTTGCTGTTCTTGTTATTGTTGTTGTTGTTATTGCCAGCTCGTGTTTAGCTTTTTTTCCTTGCTTATGCTTCTTATATTTGTTGTTGCTTTTGTATTTCGACTGAGTTTATTGACTTGCAAGCCCAGAAAGCAACTCATATAATATGGGAGCAATATATGGCAAGGAGAGGGGTGATGGGGTGTGAAGGGGGTTGCCGGGTCGGGCCAATAGAGACCTGGCCCCTTTTAATGGGGTAAGCGAACGAACGTTTATGGAATTTACCACCTTCGCGGGAAGCTTTAGCTTTTTTTTTGGTATTTTTTTTGGTTTTCTTTTTGTTTTTTTTGTTTAATTTTTGGCGTCGATCGTCGTCGCTTTTTGACCGCACATGAACCGCACAACACCATGAATCGGGGAATGTGCTGTGTGTAACACACACCCCCCCAACTCCCTCCTCCCCCCCGCTCTACCTTCCCTTAGCCTTCTCGGCCCACGGGGGCAACCCAGCGAACGAATGTGAAGCCAAAACAAAACAGGCGCAAATAAAAACAGAAATGGGTAAATACGTGCGAAAAAAAAGCGAAAATTTTGTTGTCAGTGGCTCGAGAACCACAACAAACGTTCCCAGCGCCAAGTGGCGGGTTAATGACATCGACAACAACAACAACAACAACAATAGTAAAAACAACAACAAATTTATAAAAACAAGCAGCAACTGCCGAAAAAAATGCCGCACACGAGAATCCACAACAAAGCGAGCAACAACAACAACAAGTTGAAAGCAAAGTGAAACAAAAAGTGTATTTAATGTCGATGTCTTGGTTCCGTCTAAAGCAAACGCTTCCAGCCCCCCTTTTTAACCCCCTTCAGCTCTCGCTCTCTCTCTCTCTCACTCTCACTTGTGGCAGCACTGCGGCTCAGCGTTTTGCTGTCTCGCTTGCACAGCAGCAGCCCCTGACGAAGAACCTGTTCGCCAAGTCCAAAGCTACCCAGACTTCCTCCCGCTCTTCTACCCATAGACATCGCTCAAAGCTCACAGCGTTCTTTGGTTTTGGCCAAGAGCTGAGAACAAGTCAACAGCTGAACACTCTTACCAAAAGAAAGAGAAAGAGACAGAGAGGGAGAGAGAGAGAGAGTTAGATATTGAAAAGCTTTTCTGAAAAATGGATTAATTGATATAGTATCAGTAAAGAAAGATTGAGAAGATAGTTTCAAATCAAATGTGAGTTTTTGTACTATATTTAATATGCATCTTATGAAACGATCTTTCTGAAAAGGAAGATTAAAATGATAGAAAAAATCGGTTTCGTTGATGATAAATTCTCATGAAAATAATTAAATATAAAAAACTTAAGAAAGCAGTAGTAACAAATACAAATAATAGTCTAAAAAAGTTGAAAATATTTATAATTTTTAATTTTTGATAAGTTTTTTATTTAAATGTTCATACTATTTCTTAATGTTCAACTTAAAATGTCAATTTCTTATCTCCAGAAATAAAGATCCCGCGATCTATCACTGTTAATTTAATTTAAATTTTAGATATATCCCGATTGAATACAGAGTATTATTGAATAAATACTACAGTTTGATTTAATTATGTTATTTTAATTTTATGATTTGAATTCATTGTAGTTATTGTAGTTTTAAAATGATACGAAAGAGAAATATTTTATTTGCTGTCAATTGTATTAATAATATCCTGAAAAATGAATATTTTCTATCCCTTTCAGTTTTTTATTCCGATTAAGATCCCCTTTCCTTGATGCGTTGCAAACTCAATGATAAAGTGTGTTATGGTCCTCTCGAAAGGGCATCGTGTAGTCCATGGCTTATGGGCCTGCCTTGGTTCGAGGCAGAGGGCGGTACCACTCGACATTTTATTATGTGTAAGTAGTTGTTGTTGAACATTATCTATTTTGGCAAGTTCTCTTCTATCTGGCCTGTTCCCATTTTAACTGGGCTATTGCGACTTAAGCCGAAAAACTGAAATATCAAAACAGAGTCAAAAGAGAGAAATGTGGAAACCAACTACGAGTACGAGTACGAGACAACGCTTCAAGTTTTATTGAACTTTGGCAACCGCTTAAGCTTTACCTACCCCTCCCTCTAGCCCCACCCTCTACCGTAAGCAACCCCCTGATGATTGTTGTTGTTGTTGTTGCTGCTGCTGATTTTGCGAAATTTATTTAAATTGTGTTTCGAATTTTGGTCGATTGCTGTTGTCTTTTTGTTGTTGCAATGAAAAGCGGCAAGAAGCTAATGATGAAATATTTACCAGAGTTTGCACTGCGCAGTTTCTTTTGCCGTTCATCATGGTGTTTTTTGGGGCCAATAATCTTTAGCTGGAGTCTCTCTCTCTCTTTTTGTTGCCGCATTCTTGCGATCTATGGCAAATGGGGGAACGTGCCAGAAATTGAAATTTCTGTTAGTGTATGTGGAATGTGGGATGAGGTAAACTATGAATGCTTGTAAAGGTGTCACAGCAGTATCAAAGTCTACATAAATATTGTCCGAAAGAGACAGAGAGAGAGAGAGAGAGAGCGATGTAGGCGTTATACTGGCATACAGGTCGTATGCGTAATACACAACATATTGCGGTTATTGACTCGCCTTTAACTTGGGAATTTGCTTCCAAGAACTGTGTCCACATGTAAAGTGATCACAGATGAGTCAGCCATCATAAAGAATGTTAGTTCATCAGGTGCCAAGCTACATGTGATCCAACAGTCTAAAGTATGGGAAATTTCAGCATCGATTGAGAAACTGTTGATCTATAAACGGATCTTGAAAAGTATAATTGTATCTCAAATTGTTGATATTATTATTTGATGGTCATAAAAAATTAGTAACAAAATTCCTGATGATGTTAATATTTTTTGTAAAATATATTTAAAAATATTAGGGAGCTATAAAATATTTTAAAAAGCGACTTGAGATTGAATTAAATATTAAATTATGATTAGGCTAATGTGAGTTGATAAAGTACCGATTGAAAATAGCATAAACTGAATAATCAGATTAATTTTTATTGAATCTCAGTTTATCTGTTTATCTCTTATATTAAAGAAATTGTATCATCAATAAAAGTGAAGTTCTAGCTATAGAATCCTTTGCTTTAAAAGTGTCTTCTGAAAATATCTTTAGTTCAGTGTGTACTTATTATGAACTTTCCATTACCAATTCATGTTATTTACCTTTTGTGACCACATAATAATATTGTTCTATTTTCAACAATATATTGTGATAGTTGGATGTTAGTAGAGCTCGTGACTGGTTCAAACCGGATCTCGGACACCCCCGTGAATTGATTGATTGGAGGCGACTGATTTCGCACATTATCTATCTATAAATAGAATGGCAGTCAGAATGTTTTGCCAAAGGGTTAACTCCAAGTATTTGCGGATGTTTTGCCAGTTTACGAGTATCGCAATTGGCGCAGTTCGATAAAAATAGATGGAGCATCAACGTGATATTCGTATTTCGCAGTTGGTTCAACTGATTAGGCCCCAAATGTGGGAGGAGGGAATGAAATGACGCAGTCGGAGATTCAGCTCGGAGTTCCCGTGAGTGAGTGAGTAAAAACTAAAGTCGCGAAATCAGTTAACACCACAAAATCTACAGACAAACAACGATTGTTGTTTACGGCTGGTGATTAACAGGTGAATCTATGGTGAAGAGGGAGGGGAATTGGCAGTAGACTGAAATTCATGGAAATTGAGACGAGTTGAAAACAAAACGCGTGCCGCAATTGGAATTCAAGTCAGAGTCGGACTCGAATTCGGACTCAAATTCGAACTATCGCAATTCACAGACAGACTCTAATCAAGTTGTTTGCTCTATAGTTTTTACACACGTAATTAACGCGATCGAAATATCCAAAACAAAACAACAACAACAACAGTTTACGAATATGATCTCAGTTGTAGGTTCAGGCAGATCGACGTAATCATGACTTGACGTAATTTTACAATTCTGTTTTTTGTTTTTTTTTTGGGGTGCGAATCTTTCACAGATTGAACTGCGAAAATCAAAAGAACAAACTAAAGCAAATAAAAATATTATTGAAAATGTTTTGCAGTTTTCGCGTTGTGGGGGGACTCACTTTTTTTTTAGCGTCAAGTGTTTTGTGATATTGTTGTTGTTGTTGTTGTGGCTGCTTCTGCGAATTGCGAAACGATGAGTTTATTTGTTATTGTCGCCTCGTCGCAATAAATAAGTAAATTTACATTCAGCGCAAATACAAAAACAAATGCATAAATAAATAAAAGCAATTCCAAAAATTCGCACACGACCTCAATGAGTCACGAAAATGAGTCGCAAAACAGTCTCGCCACAAAAAAAAGAAGAACAGAAATAAATACAGAGACAGAAAGTGCCACAACAAACACCACGGTGTGTGCTGTCATCCCCCCCCCTTCTCTCTACCCCCTCCTTTTACCTGCCACCTTGTTGCAGTTTCAACCAAAATAACATTTAGGCGCGATTCTGAGAGTGCGTGTAAAATGAATTCATGTAAACAATTTCTGAATGCCAAAAAAACAAGTTGGGAATATTTATTCTTCCCTTAACTCTCACTCTCTCTCTCTTTCTCTCTCTCTTGCTCTCTCGCGAGTAATTGGCAATGATCAGTTTTTAATTGATCAAAATATACGAGTGAGTGTCTATTCATCCACTCTGAGTAGGCTATAAATATGGGCAATTTGTTCGACAAGTTCAATGAACTGTCTCTATTCTATTCGATATTAATGTGATTGTTATTGTTTTTGTTATTGGTATTGTTATTGTTATTGCTATTGCTTTTGTTATTATCGTGGCAATCAATCACATCAGTTCTATAATTAGATCTTTTACGAGTACTCGTAAGTGCGCTTGCTGGAATAACTGATCTTTGACAGCAACTCTAGAGAAACGATAATTATTCAATATTTTAACTGATCTAAATGCGATTTCTCTCTGTACAATCTCTGTCTCTTTTCCCTCTTTGATCTGTTTAAGAAAATCAAATTGTCTTGAAATCTGTAAATTAAACTCACGTATATTATCTATTATTAACCCGACTATTTTGTGAATCGTGTTTAATTTTTAATTGTTGAATTAAACCTATAAATTAAAAAACATAATATTTCTGTACACTTTAAAAGCAAGCTCTTTATTTTGCAATAAAAATTATATAAGATAAATTTTTTTACCATAATCCTAAAATTTATAAAGTTTCTTTTGTATTTTTCTCACTTATTTAATAGATTTTGCCTTGGGGATTTTCTATATACATTTATTTCAGTGATATTCAGTTTCGTATTATTAATATTAATTGGTATTATATGTTAAAAATAAATATTTTTCATCTTGGAATATCTATCCTAAACTTATGTCGTATGTCAGCTTCTTATTTTCTAAGTGCTTAGTTCCTTTACACATCTGCACCATGGGCAAGTATCTCAAAAAACACATGATGTATCTTTCATTTCTATCGCATGCTGAGATACTTTATTTTTGACAATTCCACACACAACTGAGTGCTCTTAAGCTGGCAAACAGCCTCGGATTTGTGTCGAGCGTATCTCAGGCTTAGCCTTTGACAGGATCTCGATTCTTATCCTTTTCATTAGCAGCAGGCAAACGACAACGGGCAACAGGCAAGGGGAGAACATTTTTGCCAAATGCCATTGCATACATAATTACAAATTACAGCTGCAGTTCTCTATACTTTCGACATTATGCATTATATCTGCAGGTAGACAGATGCATTCGTCTTCAGCGACCACCGCCAGCGAAACAGCAACAATAACAAGGACCACAACAACAAGGACAACAACAACCATCAAAAGACAACAACAAACTGTTTTTGAACCTGTGGCAGGTGCGCGAAATGTTGTTGTTATTTAAAGACAAATCGAAGCGAGATAAACCCAACAAGCAAATGCTTATTATACCCGATAGCTGAAGAGTGCAAGTGGCTATGATGAACTAGAGAAAGAGTTGCAATATTCATGCAGTTTAAATAGAGAAACTTTTAAAATATGTCTTTCATTGAGTAACTTTTAATGATACGTTTTACAGGGTATGCTTGCAGTCGATCACATGGTGTGTAATTTGAGTACATTTGCTGCTCCTTGTCAGCGCAAATAAAGTGGAAGTAAGTGGAAGTAAACATTGGCCAGGTCGCAGTCATGTAATTTGGCTGTTGTTGCCAGTTGCCAGTTGCCACAAAGGGAACTGAGACTTGGGGCAGCACAGGATTGAGGATTGGAGAACTGGAAATCAGCCGTCGGCAGTCAACAGTCGACAGTCCGCGCTGCCAGCTGTTGTATTTGATGCAACACGTGGCAGGTGTGGCAGCCACTGCCGTGACATCAGCAGCTGCTGTTGCCTTTGTTGTTGCTGCTGCTTTTGTTCTTCTCCTGTTGCTGCTGTCGTTATTGTTGTTGCTGCTGCTGCAGCTGCTGCTGCTGCTGCCGACGTCGCATTTGGCAATTATGAAGTTGAGATCGAGACTCGACTGCGGCACAAGGATTAAGGTCAAAGCGCCTCCTTGTGTTGCACCTGGCTTTCAGTTCAGTTCATGTTGTTGCTGTTGCTGCTGTCGCGTGTTATTGTTAGTGCTAGTTGTGATTGTGACTGCTTGAAAGGAAAAACTCAAGTCGGTTCAGTTTCTGGTGGGCTGCTGCTGGGCCAGCCAATTAGCACAGCTTCGTTATAACTCATTTGCAGCAATAAATGTCGAAAGCGGCAACGAGCAGCGAGCAACAAGCAACGAGCAACAGGCAACATTCAACGAGCAACTCACAATTCGCTACAGGCAACAATAAACACTCATCATGGGCTGAGGGAGGCAAAGTGTAAGGCAAAGAATTGATTGCACTTTGGCGTGTTTGTTAAGTTGGCAGCAACAGCAACAGCAACAACAGCAACAAAGTTGTTGCTGCCATTTGTAGTTTGGCTTTTCATTGTTGGAATGTTGCACTTAGCGCACGCCAGCAACAATGTTGCCCAAACAACAACAGCAACATGATTGACTTCCGCATTCCTCTTTAATAAGTCAGTCAAGTCAATGCAAACAACAACAACAGCAACACAACAATTGACAACAACAAACGAAAATTCAGTTTTTGAGATCTGTGAAATTTTTGTCTTGATCTTTGGTTTTGTAGTTCAGGAATGTTGCAAGTGGCAAGCTGAAAAAATATGTTAACTGTAGCACATTTTGCATTTCTTTAAGCCGTGGAGAAAGTTTTTAAAGGCTTTCTTTAGATACGCTTCAGAAAATATTGAAAAATATCTTTGGATAAGAAATTTCAATTTCAATTTTTCGATAAGAAATTTAAATTCAGTTACAGATGCAGATTACAGATATGCTTTAAATGCAGCAAATACTTTTTCTACTTATTTTGCTTGATTATAATTTATAGCTATATTTTACAATTTTAGTTGAAATTTTGTGTCACAGTTTTCAGATATATTTTATAGATATCGAGCAGAGCTTCCGTTTAGCTCATTTACCGTCTTTGGATTAAATTCATGTTCCACTCGATATCTTACACAGTTTTCAGAATAATATTTTCCATTCACGTTCCATTCGATATCATTCACAGCTGGAGTTATTCTGTTAATCAGTTGAATACACAAAAACTCAATGATCTATTAAGAAACTGTTATATCATAGCGAGAATCATGATGTCATATACATAAGTATATCCGATGTCCAAATATTTCATTCACACATTCAGCTGGGAACCATTCACAGTTAGTCCAAGACGATGAATACCAACTCAGCCAAAATGACAGCGGCTGCATTCGAGTATTGACTGATTTGCTTCCTGGCCAAGAGCCCAAATGACTCAGAGCCAAAATGTGAACCCAATTTCAATGAATGTATTCATTTTTTGTTGCCGCAAAAAACAATCCATCACGCAATGGCAACGAAAAAATTCGCGACAAACGTCACGAAAATCTAAACTAAATTTGCAAAAATATTAGGAGGGGAATTTTTTGCTTTTTTTTGCGATGTTTTTGACGCTGAATTTTGTTGTTCGTCATTAAGTTCCGGCCATGTGACTGCAGAAATGCTAAATCTAAAACAACAAGGCTAAATTTGGCCATATCCGTAGGTGGGAAACAGACGTTGACGCCACTCTTATTTCGCCATCATCAGAGAGAATTTAGCAGAAGGTCAAGTGGCAAATAAATCGTTCTAGGAAAGTAAAAGTTTAGAGAACATAATCCGCTCCACAGACCCACAAATTGTGCTTATTTTGGTTACTCTTTTCCGGCTAAGTTAGAACAACAATTCAAAGTTAAGTATAGACGTAAGAGAAGAGGTTAAACTAAGAAAATACTTCCTAGAAGGTCGAGTAGCCATAGGAAAATAAATAATTTTAAAGAAAATAATACAAATTTCCTACAGCTTTTCCACTGTAAATCTGTAACTGAATATGCTTGGCAGAGAATTCAACTTAAAACCTTTATAATATTGTGTTCATTTTAAGGGAATTTAGTTAAAGGTCAACTGGAACAGTTCTGGGAAAGAAAAAGTAAAAGTTTAAAGAGCATTTAACAATGCCTCTTCATAGGCCCCAAACATTGTGAATACGAGTGCAGGAATGAGTGTGAATTAGGAGCTCTTGTGATGTGTTGTGTATGTCTTTTTGGGGGGACTTGCGAAATCTTATGAATATTTTGCTCACGCGCTGCCAACAATCAGTCATTTTGTTGAGGCGACAACAGTGATGACGATGAC